>CM062815.1:25447397-25939039 GCA_031772625.1 Pinus tabuliformis
ACATAAATTGATATATCTGTCAAATGATACATGAATCATGGCATGGATGCAAACATCCACCAAATGATCATGTAAATGGATCTAGGTATGGATGCAGCCATCTGTCAAAGAGGATCATAATGAAACCAAGGTATGGTCGCAGCCATCCAATAATGAGAAGGATCACATATGATAACTCATGGTTTGGTCACAACCAACCATCTAAAAGATACATGCATATCATCATGACCATGTCACATCACTTCACAACCTAGAGTTTTGTGATATGAGTCCACGGTCTTGCGCTCCAACACGACCCACTCAAAGTACAGATCCTAGCATGCGAATATATGTGTTGACATTGAATGTGCTATAAAGTCGCTTGATTAGTAGTCAATGATGTAAACTGTTAACAAGCATGAGAGAAACCACCAATAATGACAATGGTCCTCAAGGTACTATCAGTACAATTCACAGAATGTGAATACAGGAACTGAAGTCGAACACCTGTGAAATCACTCGATTGAAATCCAATGATGTGAACTTGTTGTCGAGTGTGAAGAACTTTCCATTAGGGCACGCAAGCTCTAAGGTATTGGAAAGGAGTATCTCGGTCAACTTATCAGATAATGAGTTGAAGTTGATGGAAAGAAACTGTGTCAAAGGAGGGCCATAATGGATCCCACATCATCAACATGAGATGACAGGATGCAAAATGATTTTGGATGATACAGAAAATCAGAGGTACGTGTAATTGCAGAAGGACAACTATTGAACATATCGGCGACACAACCAGAAGTTTGGCAGCTTCTGGATCCATAGAATTGGTGGTCATGAAAATGTACAAGAGATCAAATAGAAGGAAAAATGAATGGCCCAAACCCAGTTTGGTCAATGATGCAAAGGAGGATGTCCCAACCCGACACGAAGCAGAGAGTGTCATGTTCCAGAGTGAGCTACTGATACGATTGATAGATTTCGAAATTTTCCCCCACCATTTCTGGTAGGTACCCCAATTATTTTTTAATCGCAAACTTGAAGGGGATAGCATATGCTTGCACTGTAAGTTCATTCTTCAGATGAATCCAACCTAGTGAGTTTAACATGCCCTAGGAAGAAGAAGCTCATGTTCATCATGGTGACAAATCCGATGTCATTTAATAGTTTAAAAAGTCTGACAAAGGTGTAACTTGATATCTTTTTCATGTTTAGAGAGTTTGAAGAAGACATGTAAAAGAAAAATCCACCTAGTCCCTTTTCGTACATTTGTGTCTCTCGAGCCCGAAAAGGTAGAAAACAATACTTGAGAGAACTGCTGGACCATTCTAATCAAGGAGTACCATGTTCATAAATGGTGTCTCCTAGCCCGAAAAATGGGTAAAATTATACTTGGTGCATGACGTTTCGCATGCATTAGTGAGTTCGAAATGACAAGGGCTCGGCCATATTTTCACTTTTAAAGGGTCGGAACAGAGTTGAAAGCAGACCCTCCATTTTATCTTCTTTTATGAGTCAAAAAGGGAAAAAATACTTGGCCATCTTTTCATGTAAGTTTAACAAGTAGAGGAAAAGAGCTAAAACGTGACTCATCATCATCGTCGAACATCCATCACCTATCACTGCACAAGTAAGGTAAAGTGTATTATCGAGTCCTTGAGGCAAAATAGGTAAAAGTATTTACAAAACCTTATATTTTAATGAAAAAAATGAATAAAAAGGGGAAAAGTAAATGTATTTTTACCATTTACCATTTTACCTTTGATGTGAATACTTTTTACCCACTTTTACCCTAGTTGTTCTGGAGCAGTTTGCGAGAGATCTAGGAGGTCAATCGATGAGCTAGTAGTTCCAGGTAACAGCCGAAGCCCTGAGCTCCATTTTCATGCTATTTATTTATGATTTCAGCCATTTTTTTGGATCTCTAAAGAGGTTTTTGAAAAAAAAATCGCCCTTGGTTGGCGGGATTTCTAGGTACAAAATCATTATGGTCAAAGGTGATTAGCAAATCCATTTGTACTGATCAGCACAACTATTTTTAAAACAGCTGTGTCATTTCTGTGGAGAGGGAAAAACCCTATGTTCGCAAAAATTGACCATTTAATCTTGAATTTAATATGCCAATGATGATTATTGACTCAAATTAATGGCTTTTGCAGGAGAGAATCACCAAAAATGGTGGATTGGAAGGAATAGTAACATGAAGTTGTTGACACCCAGGAAATGAATGACCCAAATTTCCTGGAGTCTTTTAGGGCTTGCGAGGTCCTCAAATTCTTCCATACACTAGGGATGCGGGCCCATATCGAGTTGCTTCGATACCTGACAAGCCTTTGGGACATTAATTAGGAGATTTTTTTCATTGGCGACCAGTAGCTAGAGTTGATAGCTTTTATATTTACCTCATCACTGGACTGTCTCATAGAGGTGAGCGAGTGAACTTGTATGGGTCACGTCCGATCGGGACAAGCATATCTTCCCTGCTTCCTGAACACTGCCCTGAGGCCCTGAAATCCAAGAGTGGGAATATAGAGATTTCCAATGTGTGGGATTTGACATTGAGGGTGCTTCTGTTGACTATCAACAGAGTGGTGGGGTCCCAGATGGAACATGAGACTAACCAGTTGAAGTTCCTTTATGCTATTGACTGCATAGCTCCTACGATCTTCAATTGGGCAGAGGCCATGAAGATGAAAATCAAGCGCCAGTTTTCCAAGGCCAAGGCAGGGAATCTGGAGTAATTTGGCTTCAGATCTATACTTGTGACCTTCTTCCTAGAATGAGTGCTATTGTTCTAGTATCAATTGACTGAGGTAGATCCTCCAACGCCATGTGATCCGCGGATGGCCTGCTGGAGTCGTTTGATGCCCAGGATCACTAGGGGTCAGCATATGTCATACCGACCTATATTCCTTTCATGGCTATAATGACAGAAGATCATTGTGGACTAGCCATAAAATGACACTGATTTCCATGGAGATCTAGATGTGACCTTACCAAATGTGGAGGACTTCATTGACGAAGGTAAAAAATCAAATTTTTTATTTTGATATTTTTTATTTGTTTTTGGTATACATGTGCTTATAACATTTCCCTTGTTTATACATATGTTCGACTAGAGCATCCAAATGGGATGTCCTCAATAGCCAAGTTCATCCCTCACCCTATTGATTTTGTTGCCCCTTATCAAGAATGGTGTGAAAATGAGGAGGAGATCGCAAGGAATCTTGAGGGGTTAACTCATGGTATCCCGGAGTATGCTCGGATAGGAGACATGCCCCGTTGGTAATAGAGACACACAGTGGGAGTCTCAGATCAAATCCACCGACTGATGATTTGTGTTGCATGAGATATCTTGTGCTACCAAGATCACCATGTGTCGGCCGGATAGATCATTCTTGTGGAAAAGACCGATCTCCCTAGTATCAACTGATATATAGCAACAAGCAGAACAAGCAAATCTACCTTTCTCTAAATATTGCGATTTATAAATAAAATCCAAGAAGTGTTTTAGACCCTACCTTAAGTCCAATGCTAGTTTGTGGCAGCCACACTTCGACCGTCCAAATGAGTTTCCTTTTAAAGAACCTGCAAACAAAAACAAGCACACATCAAATAACACCTGCATAGCTAATATAATAAATCATATTCATCATGGTGATCAAGGAATCCATGAAATAAACCATAAGAGACAGCTTATTGAGAAAAATAAACTTGATTGTATTAACTTTAAACAAAGAAGAACTTTACAACCTTGGTGCCTTGATGCTGTACAAGCTCCTCCCAGGGTCCAAGCAAGAATCTTCTCTACTTTGACAAGCTTCACACTCTTCCCAATGAGGTCAAAAGGTATGTAATCTCTCCTCTCAAGCTTAATTAGGAGGTCTAAATTCCAACAGCATTTACCCTAAAAAATATTCAGCTTTCAACCTCCTTAGTAACCAGCTCAATGCCTCATTTTATAGTGCAGAGGAAGGAAGTTACCAGGTCCACCTATGAAGGGATAAAGTCCTCCTTCAAAAGAATGGGCTCCTCACATCAAGGGGTTAGCTCCGTTAGTTATGGGATGCATGAACCACCAAGGAGTGAATTTTCCACCTCAATATTCCCTCTAGAAGCTTCCAGAAATAACCCAAAGTGAGTTTTTAAGAATGTACTTGCGCCTTTTTGACTTTTACAAGGGTTCGCACTCATTACAAAGAAACAGAACGGGCAGGTCTGCAGGGGAGATGACTAGGGAGTGCGGGACTGCAGGTAATGCTAAGAGAAAGTGTGGAACCAAATTTTTAGAGATTTTGAAGGACTTTATCTCATTTTTCAAGGCTTGACATGAAGAGCTGAGATTTAAGACTTTCATAAGAGGAAAGTATGAGTGGTGATAGAATCACACTGACTGCAGAATGTCATGGTGACAATATTTTGTGCAACAGATTGCCCCCTAAAGTGCAAAGTCTATAATAGATGAGGATTTCATTTATCATCTAAGAAGAGTGAAGTACTTTACCATTTCGAGGATCATCTTGTGGAGAGCCTGGTTGGAACCTGTAAAAACATTCAATAGAAAATATATATATATGTGATCATATCATTGCTGAGGTAGGCATTCCCATACTCAGATCAAAACTGACTAGAAAACTAACTAAAATGCTATGATATAGGAATGATCTTGTAATACATCACAAGTATAGACATATGTAGACACAGTATGGACGCAGCCATCTGCTTATGAATAGTCCATTGTATAATGAATAACAAAATTCCTCGTAGCCTAGATGGTAGAAACTAGATCTAGGGTCTTGATTTCTACTTCCTGAAATAGTACGATTCTATCCATGTGAATGAATGTGTCGAAGTCGAACATGGTATGTTGTGGGGAAAAGTATCCGACTCGGAATGACCCTATCCCTACTCTAAGGGTGATAGTTCCTTAGCAACAACTGAAAGTAAAGCTTTGATATTTTTCCTTTATGAAAGTACAGAGAAGGAAGAAAAGATTGACCAACCAATGTCTTTCGCTTTTGTCAATCCTGTCTTCTCTCTTTGCCTCTTGTTCCCAGCTCCTTGCTCCCTTTGCCGGCCCAACTACACAAAGATCCTGCAAAAACAAGAGAGGGAAACTACAAGAAACATGTACTCATAACTGATGCATGGATTAGAATGAATCAAATATACAGATAAAAACAATACATCATTGCAATACAAGTATATAGGAGAACATCAAAAGCTTTATTGATAGAAGAAAAAGGTTCTGAGAAGGTTACAACCATAAATGGCTCCAATCCAGCAGCACCTCCCCAGCAGCGAGAAATCTCCTCTTCCCCTCTATAAAAGCAATCACCCAATAGCTCTAACTGTAAACCAACAGCACTTCCTTGCTTTGTACAAAATTCCAGCCTCCCTAGACCTCATAGAAGAGCTCTATATATAGGGTAGAAGGAGAAAGGATGAGTCAGCTTGAGACTGACATAAAGCTACCTTGTGTCCTCTCCCTCTTCAGTTAAACTTCAGTTCTTGAGTCCACTTGGAGATCCTTGCTTCCACATGGAGATCAAGTACCTCTTACTCATCACAGGGCGAATTCCCTGAACCAAGTGTTAGTTTGGAAGCTTCCTGGGCAATTGACACCTTGCAGAATGACTGTGCCACTTGGCCAATCTCGCCCAGCGTAGGTAGCCTTCATTAGAGTTGACTTTCAGTGCAGGTACAAGGAGGAGCAGTTGACATTCAGCGCAGATGCTCAGTGGAGCAGCTGACATGATCCAAAAATAGCCTGTTTTTAAGTGTTTTCAGGTGGAGAACTGATAGGAAGTGCTGTGGTTTGCTGACCTTGTTCCTCTAGGGGTAAGAACAACATGTTTAGGGACTTTGGATCCCTGTAATTATCGACATTTCATGCTCCATGCTGCGAGGCACAAAAATGTCTATAACAGTTGCCCCCTAAAGTATGAGGCCGTTTATCGGGTGAAATGCTTTATCCAGAGGGTCCGAAGTTCATTCAAGTGCTGAGAGGTGCCCTGTAATACAATACAATACAATACATTATTTTTCATTCTGTTTTCATGATCTAGCTGAGGCGGGCATTCCCATGCTCAGCTTTATAAATACATTTTGGTACATAGAACAGACGATCGTCTGATGGTAGACTGATAATTCTCTGCTGAAATTATCATCCTTTGAGTAGGATGATCATCTGCTGCAATGATGTACATGACAAATGCTTTTATATTTCCTGAATATGTATCGCAGCCCGGATGGATGAAACTAGATCCGGGGTCTTCAAACTCGTTCGATCTTCACTCTAAGTACAAGTCGATCCATGTGAGAATTTCGCTGAAGTCGAACATGGAAAGACATCGCTTGATTACCGGTCAATGATGAAAACCGTTAACAAGCGCGAGAGGAATCACCGATAATGATAATGACCCTCAAGGTACTGCAGTACAATTCACGTGGCGTGAATAAAGGACTTGGCGTCGAACGCCATGCAAAATCTTCTGGTCGAAGGTCATTGATGTATACCTGTCGCCGGAAGTGAGAAACTTGCCATTGAGGCATGCAGGCTTCAAAGTACTAATGGGGTTGTTCCTAGATCAACTTCTTGGATAATGAGCTGAAGTCGACAAGAAGCAATCCGTCAAAGGAGGGCCTTAATGAATCCCACATCAATGACACGGAACGGAGCTAATGATTTTAGTGGAGGTGAAAACAAACTGTGACATATGATTCAGGGTGGCGATCATGAATGGATGAAGGATAATGTATGGCAGTGGATGGGACACGGTTGACACTTTCAGAATGACCTCTCTTGAACATATAACGACACTGATGCGATGGATCGGTAGCATTACCCCAAGATGTGGATGGATTGGCGAAGACCATGGTGATGATACTGGTGAATGAAACAACCCAACCCGATGTGGTACGGAAGAAAAGTGTCATGTTCAAGAGCGACTTGCTACCATTAAGCTTTGATGTTCTCCCAATTTTTCCCCAGTCATTTCTGACCAGTACCTCTTTATTTTTGTCAAGCTTGAGGAGGATAACATATGCTTGTTCTATAACCTGCCCTTCGGGCAAGCCCATCGCTATGATTTAACGAGCTTAGCGATAGGGAAACTCGTTCTCATCTAAAGACAAGTTTGTCGCTATTTAATCATTTTAATGAGTCTAACGACAAGGAAAACTCGGTCCTTTTCATTTTTAGAGAGTCTGAAAAGGTACAGAAAGTTAACTCCATAATTCCTTTTTCGTCATCTAATCCCTTAAGTCCGAAAAAGTATAAAACAATACAGAAGGGATGGGTGTTCGGTACTTTTAACGAGCTGAACAAGACAAGCGCTCGATCTTTTCGTGTAATAATCCCTCAGGTCCAAAAAGATTAAAGTCTAAAAGAGGGATAGCTTTTCGGTCGCTTTAACGAGCTGGAAGGCCAAAACTCGGCAAACTTTTCATATTTTACGAGTCAGTGAAAAGAGCTCAAAGAAGACTCGTCTTTCGAGGAACGAGTGATGAACAGGGCAGCAGCAGATTCCAGGTACATGTTGGAATATTCCAATCACGGCAGTGTCACAAGGATGGCTTAGTGAAATCACTCTTCGCAGCTGTTCCTCAAAAGAAGGTAAACAATCATATGGAGATGAACGATTGGCCAAATGAACGGATGGAGGTGATGGCATATAAACACGACCAAGGGCTTTTAATATGGCAGTCAAAGGTTACTTTTACCAAGGTTATTTACCGGTTCATTTTTTCTGGGTGAGCTTGAACTCTAGGGGAAGATTGCTCACAACTTATGTTTATTTTTTAACGAGCATGAACTATGCGCTAAAACTGCTCGGATCTTGCGTTTATTTTTTAACGAGCATGAACTATGTGCTAAAACTGCTCGAAAATACCAGTCATAATACAAGGGACGCCTCAGGTGAGGTAATCTTATTTAAGGAGCGATACCTCACTAATTACTCCGATTTGGAAAGTTTTAACTTTTGCCCCATACCCTTTCTTTGTGCAAGCTGGAAACGGCTAATCCTACGAGTTTAACGGGTTAGACCTACAGGTTTAAAGGGAGGACCTAAAAATTTAAAAAAATAAATAGTTGTCCCGTGCTTGCACTCCAAAAGGTTCGCATGCCCCCAGGTATAAAGTATAATTTCGAGGCGTTGCCTCTTTCTTATTATCCGAAAAATGGTTTTATTTGCTGCTGCAAACTAAACTCTTTTTCCCGGCGATGTCTAACATTAGGTTACTAAAGATGGCGACCACTTGCTGCAGCAATAGAATCTCTTTCTTTGGAGGCTGCCCCTACTTATCCTTCAAAACATATGTTTTAATGGGTGAGGCTTGTCTTCAAAGATGGTTACTGCTTGCTACCGCAAATAGTCCCCTTCCTCGGTATCCTGATTATCTAGACAAGGGGAGCGAGAAGCTGATTATCTCACTCACATAACTTTGACAAAAGAATCTTATTCTAGAACAACCCTCTCTTCCTTCTTTCGGACGGGGTACGGACTAGTCATATTCTTCTGCGGAAATCAACTTTATACCGAAGGTTTCCTCTGCCCAAGGCAGGCCAGGGTGCATGCCCCCTGGGTCCCAGTTCTTTCTTCCGAATCACTCGCATTCATTGGGAAGTAGAACCAGGGGTGGAGGCGTTCCTTGAGTGAATAGACCGTTAAGGGATGGTATTTGACTATTTGCGATGCGTGATCCTGGAAATGAAAGTTGGTCTACGAGCTTGACCATTCTTCCTTCGTGCGGAAAACACATAACTCTAAAGAGTGAGGACACTATCGCCTCCATGCAATATATATAGTCTCGTCCAAGGAGTAAATTATATGCCAAGAGTCCTTGGACGACCATGATGTTCATATGAACTGTCTTCCATTTCAATGTAATTGGAACATTAGGGAGAATCCCTAACGGGTGATTGGTTCCTTTATCAAAACCTGATAGATTTCTCATCTCAGGTAAAAGCGCCGGGCAACCCAGTGCTTTCCAAGCAATAGAGGAATGGATACTCACAGATGCCCCTTCATCAATGATAGTTCCAGCCATTACCATTCTATAGATCTGGACAATGATTCTGAATGGGATACTGGCTGGTAACCGGGGTCTGCCTAGTTGATTCCAGTCAAAGGATACAACTAGGTTGCTTGGTGGTGGGACCGAATACACGGCCGGGTACGATCCTGACGATGTTCCTTCCTGCGATAAAGGAATGGGCGCATTGCCCTGATGCTCATCAGAGTCTGTGTTGATGAAAAGAATATGGACGGTGTCATCCTTATCCTCTTCAGTGAGGGTGTCATTTGAAGATGGATCTTCAACGATGGTGTCATTTGAGGATGAGACCTCTGAAGGAAGAACCGGGTTAACTGCCGTTTCGACCTTTAGACTTTCGTCTGGTCTGGATTCAGTTGGTTTATTCTCAATGACCGACACTTCAGCTGACCACTTGAGCGGGCCAGCTGGATTTTCAACTATCGAGGGATTAGGCATGAGTTTTTGGTATCCAGGAGGAAGTCGTAACGGTGATACCGGACGATCTTCCAAAACTCTCTTCGCCTCATCTAAGAATGGACATCGGTGAATGGCGTGATCGCCTTCACACAACATACAGGGTGATCTTGGTCTCCCTTTTCATCCTTCACTCTCGCTAGTTGATGGACTGCAATCAACATGACTACCAGAGGTTGATGCTACCGGATTGTGCAATCTTGGGGACCAGTCCCTTAGTATCCGGGGAATACAAGGACAATCACGATGGAAGTGGGCCCCTTTGCAAATGACACATGGCGATTTAGGCCCGGTCGGTGCAGTGTGTGGGTTTTTGTCAGCTGTCTTTTGCTTGCCCCCAGTCGCCTTCGCCATAGGCCCCTTCTGCTTCTTTTCTCTCTTCTTCTTTTCCTTCTTCTCCATGGGAGGCTGACTTTTGCCGGCTCTACCTTGTGAAGTTGAAGGATCAGAGGAAGAATTGTAAGAAGTGGAACGCTGGTGGGTAGCTCTAGACTGATCTGACTGTTGATTCGACTGCTCAGGATTAGTGGCGATCTGGACTACATTAGTTGAAAAGAGCCATACAGGTAGGCCAATTGTCAATCCTGGAAGTGACAATGTTGCCATATGAGGCGCACCAACATCTCCCCAAGAGGAGAAGGGATTTGGACTTCCGCCAAGGTTACTTCCTTGGTTGGTGGGCTCCATACTTTTCAACTGAAAGATCAACGTGGGAATAACAGGTGATTATGTTCCGCTTAAAATAAATTTTATTAACGACGCTTTTAGACACAAACTTGCTTTTTCATGTTTTAAGAGTCGAGAAAAAGCTAAAGATGACTCTAGTCGCCTTCGATGTTTTAACGAGCCCGAAGTGACAAATGCTCGGATGGACTTTTTCAGTTATAGAGTTTGAAAAAGGCCAAAAGAAAATTCTCTGGAGATCTAGGCAGAGGGTGTGCCAAACTTTTCGCGAAACCACAGAATACGTTTTACGGTACGGGTGGTCGATCTTCGTGAATGCTGTGTTCACTGCATCGCGATCAGTAGGGCGGCCGACACGGCTTCCTATGGATAAAGGATAATTGCCTATAGGGGTCTCCCAATATATACGCGACGGTACGTGGGAGCACAAGTCCGTATTAGTGCCACCGACTCTCAGGAGGAATCACCCACCTTCGTAGAGATCGATAGTCACTAAGTTTAACGACGCCGGAACACGTCTCTACCTAGACCTCTATATGTTTGCATTATGTTACAAAGTGTTGTTATGTAAATTGGATTTATTTTAATGTTGATCTTGCTTATCAGTTTGCCTTTAAGGATCACCACGAGATGTATATATACAACTTCCTAAATGCAATCTAAGATGAGAAGCAAAACTTTTCAATCTTTCAACTTTGAAAACCTTAATCTACTGAGGGAAAAGAAAGACATCAACTTTTCACACAGATCATAGAACACACACTAAATGCACTTTTTCCTAAATCAACATGCAAACAGTCAAATGCAAAATGCACAATGCATGTATTTTCTTTTCTTTATCCTTAATGTTGATGTAAGACAAAAAGGAAACTGTTGTATAACTTTGAATCTAATTTCAAGCGAAAGTAAACAAGCTTGTCCAAAATCAAAAGACACCTTAAGATCGACTTGTTTAGACACTGGAAATGTATAGATTCAAACCACAAAAATGAAAAACAAACAAACTCAAACAGCCATGAACAGTAATAAAACTAGCTCTTAGGATCACAAAGACACTTTTACAGTTCAGGATCTAAGAGGCCACAGCTATACTAGTTTGCTTTTCACAATGGGAAACTGTAACTGAAACAAGAAATACTGAAAGAACAATCACAGTTTCATCACACAACTGAGGCGGAATAATGTCAAGGAAAGTTGGTTTACAGCAAGTACAAATGACAAGTAATCAGCAGCAAAATAACAGTGAAAACAGGGCCAAGACTCAGTAGGAAACCTCAGCAAGACACTGGCTAACTGGTCCAGCGCAGGCTCTGGTCTGTCAAACTGACTTTCAGCGCAGTTCTCGAAGGGAGTACCTGCGCTGAAATGCAGACTGCCTTTGGGCAGCCTGCACTGAGACACGAGAGTTGCGTTTACAAGGATTTCCGGGTCATAAAAAGCTCAAAAATTCACTGTTTTTGCTGAAATAAAAAGCTATAGGTCAAGTACAAGCTAAGGGATGATTAAGAGGATGAAAAGCTATCACAAAGAGCTTACAAGGATCTTTGTAGATCAGCTCTTCAAATCATGAACTTGCTCAGAAATGAGCTGGAGTAGCTGCCCTCTACTTCGCTTTTGATATAGTCAAAAGCTTTTCGATTTGGTACTCTTTTGTTCAGGAAATGAATAGCAAAATACTACAAACAATCAAACAGATACGATCCCCAGTGGAGTCGCCAGTTTGTTGTGGGGAAAAGTATCCGACTCGGAATGACCCTATCCCTACTCTAAGGGTGATAGTTCCTTAGCAACAACTGAAAGTAAAGCTTTGATATTTTTCCTTTATGAAAGTACAGAGAAGGAAGAAAAGATTGACCAACCGATGTCTTTCGCTTTTGTCGATCCTGTCTTCTCTCTTTGCCTCTTGTTCCTAGCTCCTTGCTCCCTTTGCCGGCCCAGCTACACAAAGATCCTGCAAAAACAAGAGAGGGAAACTACAAGAAACATGTACTCATAACTGATGCATGGATTAGAATGAATCAAATATACAGATAAAAACAATACATCATTGCAATACAAGTATATAGGAGAACATCAAAAGCTTTATTGATAGAAGAAAAAGGTTCTGAGAAGGTTACAACCATAAATGGCTCCAATCCAGCAGCACCTCCCCAGCAGCAAGAAATCTCCTCTTCCCCTCTATAAAAGCAATCACCCAATAGCTCTAACTGTAAACCAACAACACTTCCTTGCTTTGTACAAAATTCCAGCCTCCCTAGACCTCATAGAAGAGCTCTATATATAGGGTAGAAGGAGAAAGGATGAGTCAGCTTGAGACTGACATAAAGCTGCCTTGTGTCCTCTCCCTCTTCAGTTAAACTTTAGTTCTTGAGTCCACTTGGAGATCCTTGCTTCCACATGGAGATCAAGTACCTCTTACTCATCACAGGGCAAATTCCCTGAACCAAGTGTCAGTTTGGAAGCTTCCTGGGCAATTGACACCTTGCAGAATGACTGTGCCACTTGGCCAATCTCGCCCAGCGCAGGTAGCCTTCATTAGAGTTGACTTTCAGTGCAGGTACAAGGAGGAGCAGTTGACATTCAGCGCAGATGCTCAGTGGAGCAGCTGACATGATCCAAAAATAGCCTGTTTTTAAGTGTTTTCAGGTGGAGAACTGATAGGAAGTGCTGTGGTTTGCTGACCTTGTTCCTCTAGGGGTAAGAACAACATGTTTAGGGACTTTGGATCCCTGTAATTATCGACATTTCATGCTCCATGCTGCGAGGCACAAAAATGTCTATAACATGGTAGAAACCACTTGATTACCAGTCAATGATGTAAACTGTTAACAAGTGTGAGAAAAACCACCAGTAATGTCAATGGCTCTCAAAGTACTTAGTACAATCCATGAAATGTGAATAAATGAGTTGATGTCGAACATGTCACGGAATCCTTTGATCGAAGGTCAATGATGCAACCTATCATCGAAGGTGAGAAACCTGCCATCGAGGCATGCAGATTCCAAGGTACTGACGATTTCTAGATCATATTTCTAGATAATGAGCTGAAGTCGATAGAAAGCGATCCATCGTAGGCAAGCCCACAACACAAAATCATAGATCAAGTTTGAAGAAATATGTTTGCAAGGACTGACTCAGGTATGGTCAAGATGGATGACAGATATTTTGTAGATGAATGGTTTATTTTCACTGACCTCTTGAACACATAACGACACTGCAGATGGTTTGGTGACAATTGACCCAAAGCTAATACCCAGAAACTGGCTGAAGACTTTCAGTATGGTTTGATTAACTGTTAGGCAAAGGATTTCCCAACTCAGGTGAAAAAAAAGTGTCATGTTCAAGAGTGGTTGAATGCTTTTCTGAGACACAAAGTATAACAAATAGGTTCATTTTTCTCTCTTTTCCCCCACCATTTCTGGCAAGTACTTCTTTATTTTTGACAAGCTTGAGGAGGATAATATTTGCTTGATTATAAGCTCATCCTTCGGATGAGTCCAACTTAGTTTAAAATTCGAACCCTAAGAAGGAGTGGTTTGTTCCTGTTTGTCATTGAACAGGTCCTTTACTGTTAAATTTTAACGAGTCCAGTATAGGAGAAACTTGGTGTTTTTCAATTTTGGGGAGTCAGAAGAAAAATTTAAGAAAACTCCATGGTTGTCCTTTTTTGTAAATTTGTGTCTCCCAAGCCCGCAAAAAGTATAAAATAATACTTGAGAGAACCACTTGACCATTACAATCAAGGAGTACTTTTCATAATTAGTGTTTCTGATATGAAAAAAGTAAAAAAGTGATCAACGACACGTCGTTTTATAACCAATATCGAATTTGAAACGACAAAAATCCAGCAACCTTTTCATGTTTATGCGGTCAGAAAAGAGTTGTAAGCGGACCGTCTTTTTAATTCTATTTTAACAAGCTTAAAAAGAAAAAATCGGCAATCTTTTCATATTTTAGGAGTCAGAAAGGAGCTTAAAGATGACTCTAATGTTTTTTTTTGAAAATGATCAATTTTGCCTGAAAAATCCGATATTTTGCACAAAAACTCAAACATTACTCATACATGTTTAAAAATAAATAAAAATGCATCAAAAAGTTACCTCTTTAAAGTTAAAAATAAACAAATTAAAAACTCATTTATTCAAAAAAGCTTATAAAGGGGGCTTTTGTAAATTCATTTTTACCGTTTGACTTCAAAGTGATAAAAAGAGCTTTTGGGTGAGAAACTTCCTGTGAAGATTGCGGAAAATCCATCTGTTGGAATCGAAAACCGTCACCTCCAGGTAATCCACATCACTTTAATCTTGCATTTCAACTATTTGAATTTTGTTTTTAGCTTTCTATTTTCATTTTTAGGAAAAATTTAGTTTAAAATACCACTAGTGGGGGTCCGCAGGTGTACCATATGAAACCTGCAGACCCCGAATTTTTCCTATAGAGGAAAGAGATAGGGGCCCGCACCTGCTGCTTCGGCAGAATGTGGACCTACGCATTGTCCCTAACTGGAGAGTTCGGACCTCGTGACATAGGTTTTGCAACTTCAATTTTTTCAATTTCCACCCAAAAACTAAGAATTAAAATGTTCTCATTCGCCTTTTCTTTCAATGTAGGATATATACCATGCTTAGATGGTGGGTACGGGAGCACGAAGATGTGGACCTTGACAAAATTAATCATCAACCTTCAATAGATGCATTGAATGCATGCGGGTTATTTAAATTATGGGCCATACCTAGCATGAGGGCCCAAGTGGACTTTTTGCAGTGGCTGGTGGACAGATGGAATATACAGGACCAGTGTTTCATTATTGGTGGCCACCAGCTCGAAATGGAGCCAGAGGACATTTACTTCTTAACTTGTTTGCCCAAGAGAGGTGAACAATTGACTCTATTCAAGACTAGGCCAGGTGACCAGTCTGTCGATAGTCTCCGGCTAGAGTTTTGTAACGACCAAACCAAGGAAAAAGGGATTGATATCAAAACCATCTCCTGTCCTGAACTCAAAGTGATTGCATTTACTGTCACCAGACTCTGTGGAAGCACAGCACTACATGTAGGCACCATATCCCTAATGCGAATGGCAGTAGACTCCTATCGAGGCACCATCTTCAACTGGTGTGAAGCTGTGTTGGCTAATGTAAAAGGCCAACTAACTAGAGAAAAGAACGAACAACTAAAAAAATTTGGATATGGTTTATTAGTTGTGAGCTTTGGTCTAGAGAGGGTCCCAATGTTGGTCCCACAACATCTTTCCGTCGAAGCTGGACTTCCCCGAGAGCCCAAACTGATGCGTTGGATTGCAATTATGGCCCATCATCCTGAGGAGGGTTTCGAGGTTGTTCAAATTCCTCCTGAGTGTTTTCATTGGTTGGAGAACCAAGTTTTCATGATTCGGGATTTTCCTCTTGCTGGGATGGATTACCTTGGTGACCCAGACATGGCTCTTCCACTAGGAGAGCAGTGGGATGACTCAGGTAAAATCATTCTCGACATTTTCTAATTTAATTTTTTTTTTTCTTTTAATCGTCCCAAAACTGATAGTAAAAAGTTTCAAATGCAGATGTGGGTCCACGATGACCAACCACTCTCCGGCCCTATGAGAGGAAACACCTAGCTACAACAGTACCAGCCCCACGGGATGAATCTACAGAGACTCTGGCCGAGTTGGAAAATGATCTAGAGCATTTGACAACAGACATTCCAGAGACTAGCATAGATGACATTCCTCTTAGGTTACAACACTATGTGATTGGGGTCCCAGGACCTTTGAGGAGGTTCCTCCGTAGGGTGGCCAGAGCAGTGGTTTCTTATTGTCGATCAGAATCATATTGTGGTTTCTTATTGTAGAATCATATGACATTTTTTCTTTTTGTACTATCATTTTTGTCAATCAGAAGGTGTTTTTCAAGTTATGATCGAAGATGATGTATATTTGACACACTTCTATGCTATACTATATCACTATTACTGGCTATCTTGTAAAACATGTTATGGAATGTTTTTAAATTTATTGCTTGATTATTGCAAATGTCTACTTAACATTCGAGAAGCAATTGCATCTACTAATGTATTTAAATATCTTTGAATATGCTGAAATTCAATATAGTCAAATTCACGTTCCAAGAGACGAACTCTCAAAAATAATCTTAATAACACTGGATTTCTAATGGCATAAACTCTATTAAGCTACAATACAATGAGTTCAGAATCTAACCTCACAATCAAACTCTGAATCCCAAATGAGACGGATTCAGATAATAACTTAGTCACTGCACTATACTCTGCAATGTTGTTCATTGTTTGACCGAGGCTTACCCCATGCATAGATACCAACTCATCAGAGGGTGAATAGATAACCCAAGCTGCGGAAGAAATGTTCCGTGTATTACAACAAGCACCATCAGCGAAACCAATATATGTTTGAAGAGATGTCGACATCTGCAATATCAAGAGTAAAATCAAGATAAGCAGGAATAATGACAAAAACACTCTATAAACTAAGCACACTTTCTAATCTAAAACACACCAGCTAGAAAGAAAACTAGTCTAACTAAAATCTCCACGCCCAGATTTGAGCATAATATCTCTTCAGATAAAGACCATTTCTGGGCTTACCTAAAGAGACACCATCAAAATCTACCAATTCATAGGCCCCTGTTGCTAGCTTTCACTTAACAACATAAGGAACATGCCACATAAGGACGAATTTTCCATCCCCTAGCTTATCATTTGCTTGATCATATAGTAAGACTTGGTCTCCTTCCGAAAAATTACGAGGTGTAACAGTTCGATCGTACTGAGCTTTAGTTCGTTTGGCATGAGTTTTGATTGCTAGTGCAGCAACACGTCGATTCTCATCTAGCTGAGCCAAGTACAAAAAATGTTTTTCCTCTTCAAAAGTGGCTGGAATTAATTCTATGGCTATTTGTAATGACGAGATTTTGCATTCAATGGGTAACATAGCTTCCAAACCGTAAACTAGTTGGAAAGGAGTGAAACTAGTTGATGTTTTTACTGAGGTTCGATATGCCCAAAGCACTGAAAATAACATGTTATGCCAATTCAACCTATGAATCCCAATGATTTGTTGGATCATAATGACTAGAACTTTGTTGATGGCTTCAACCAAACCATTAGCCTATGGGTAATATGGAGTAGAACTATTGTGACACAGGCCAAGTTCATCTGTTAGTTCAGTCATCATGATGTTTCGAAAATGATGCCCATGATCAGTGATAATCGCTTGTGGAACACCGAATCTAGTAATTATATGATTGAAAACAAAAATTGTAGAAGTTTTTCTGTCTGCCGAAAACGTAGGCATCACCTCGGCCCACTTGGTAAAATAATCTATCCCAAGGATGATATACGCATGCCCCCCGGGCGAGTGAGGGTTACATGTAATAAATTTGATACCCCACTTTGCAAAAGGAATGACAACAATTATAGGGTGGAGAGGAGCAGGTGGAACACGCATATTTTGATTAAAAATTTGACAATTGTGGCATTTTTGGACTGCGTAAATACAATCTTTAAACAAAGACGGCCAGAAATAGCCAACGCACAATATCTTTTGGGCTGTGGCATACCCAGGCATATGACCGCCGCATGCTCCAGAGTGATAGTCATTTAGAACCTTTTCAGCTTCCTCATGAGTTAAACAACGTTGGAAAATAGAGTACACCCCACGACGATAGAGTGTATCTCCAATGATTTTATATTATTGGGATTGGAAACGTATTTTCTGTCACTAAGATCATGAAATCTCAGGCCGAAAAGATTGGGTTTGGAGATAAACAATGATATCTCCATACCATGGATGAAGAGTGTTGATAAGAAACAAGGATTCGTCCACAATGGGCTCTTCTGCCACAGTTTCAGTATCAGCACGCGAGAAGTCACACATTAACTCCATGAAAACTAAAGATTTCTTTAACTTAGATTTTTCAAATTCCAAGTCAAATTCCTACAGGATAACAATCCATTTGGAATACTTGACCCCTAGAAATTGTTTGTTCAAAATATAAATCATAGGGTTACAGTAAGAAATTACAGTAGTTTTTAGTAGTAAGATGTAATGACGAAATCTTTGGACAGCTTGAACAACTGCCAAGGCCAATTTCTCCACATGTGAATATTTTAACTCAGTCAAATTCAAAGTTTGACTAAGGTAGTAAATCACATGTTCACTACCGAATTCATCTTCCTAAACTAACACCATTCTGATGGTGGAATGAGAGGCAGCGAGATACAAGAAGTAATTCTGGTTATAGTTGAGAGGATGCAATAACGGTGCATGGGTCAACGCATGTTTAAGTGCATCAAAAGATTTGTCAGCTATCTCATCCCAAAAGAATGGAGTATTTTGTTTCAACAACCTGGTAAAACCCTTTGTTATCTCAGTGTAGTTAGGAATGAATCGACATAAAAAGTTTGCTTTCCCTTGCAAACTTTGGAGTTGGCGAAGAGTCGAAGGAGGAGGAAATTTGACAATAGCTTCAACCTTCGAGGGATCAACACGAATGCTGGCTTTTGAAACAACAAATCCTAGTAAACGACCCATTTCTATACAGAAAACAAATTTGTGTGGATTCAACCTAATTCGATAATGCCTACATCTCATAAAGATTGCTCGTAAATGAGTGAGATGATTGGCTCTACGTAATGAATGAGCAGGTAAATCATCGAGATAAGGTTGCACAATGTGCTTGATGTCATGAAACGTGTAAGACATAGCTCTTTGAAAAGTTGCTCTTGAATTCTTCAGTCCAAAAGGTAATTTGCAATAGGCAAATGTCCCCCATGGACAAATGAAAGCCGTTTTTGGTTGATCGGTAGGTAGAATGTTAATTTTATTGTAACCCGAAAAACCATCCATAAAGAAGAAAATTTCACTGCCGGCACAATCGTCAATGATTTGATCGATATAGGGAGTTGGATAATTGTCTTTGGGACAAGCTCGATTAATATCCCTATAATCGATACATATTCTTATCATTGCTTTCTTTTTGTTAACAGGAACAATATTCGATACCCAATCCATTAAGGGAATTGGATAAATGAAACCTGCTTTAAGTAATTTCTCAATTTTTGCTTGTGACCCAACTCTACTGTCACTAGGAGTTACAAGAGCTCGTAGCCCTTCAAGCTGGCTTGGTAAATACTCAGGAGGTTGCCCCCAAAGTCTATGGGATTGTCTCGGTAATTCAGCCACGATTAAATATTTTAATTACTTCACACGCAAACAAAGAAAAATCTCAATGAGACCACCTAAAGTCTCTAAAGAACCAAAAAATTTGAATCACACACCTAAAAAATCTAGGAGTTCAAACCACACATAAATAATAACTTTTCTTACCGAAAACACTAGTTGGTGATGAAATCCAACGTCGCAGAATTCAATACAGAAATGGCGATTGGAACAGTTACCCCAACAACCTGCTTAATGAAATAGACTGGCACAAGTTTCTCCACTAAACCGTCTCGAGTGAAGAGAACCCCCCAGAGAGTCCAAGTGAGTTTAGTCAACGTCTGCTCCAGGTATAGTGGGATCTTCCCTCCACCTTCACCTTAGGAAAGAATCCTATATATTATGGTCACTATGGTTACCAACAGAAACAAATATACCTGGGGAAACAGTCTGTGATCCGATACACACGCAAGAGCAGGTTAGCAAATCTCAATCCCCTTGAAGGCTCCTTGACATAATCCAAGGTTTACCAACAAGTGACCCCAGGCTCCTCGACAATGGTCAATCTGAGGTTTACCATTTTTAACATGTGTATATCTCCTATCGTTCCCAACGAGGAAGGATTGATTACCCCACTGGTTCAAATATGATCTCGTGCTTGACTCCTTTCAGAGGGGCTTCCCAGAGCATAAATGTAACAATTGGAATTTATCTCCTACCGCAAGATATAGCTACTTGTTTGTTTTAACTATCTTGGAGAGTTAATTACTCCCTACTCCAAGATATTAGCCTAAGCTATGTTGGTGATAAAAAGCCCTAGAAATAAAAAGATTTCTAGATAAATTTTACTTTAAGCGTTATTTTTATGGTTGTTTCTTAAGTAAAAACGTGTGGAGATGAAACTTTATGGTGTGAAGACTCGACTCCAAAACACTAAAAATGCACCTAAGATGATAAACAATCCTTTTTATTCAATGAATTTCTAGCTAAAGAAAGAGTTGAGAATGCAATTTCTTGAAAAACAAATCTTTCCTTAACACATAATTGAAAAGAAAAACTCTTTTGTCTTTTCCATCAAACTCAAAAACGAGACTACTAATTATGCTCACGAAAAAATATCCCTTTCTTTTTAACATTCAAAAACTACAAAAAGCAAATTCTTTTCAAAATAGATTTTAAAATTTCTAGAAAACACTCAAAACTATAAAAATCTAATCTTGAGATCTACAACTTCTAAAAACCTAATTGAAGTAAAAGCTTACAAATTTTCTTTTTGATGACGTTTTACTTAGTTATTAAGAAAAATAAGGACTAATTCGTTCAAAATAACAAATTAATCAAAAAACATCCATCTTATGTTTTCTTTTTAAAAGTGAAATTCAAAACATTCAAAACAAGTTCTTTCAAAGCTTTGCAAAGAGAAAACGAAATCTATTTCTCACCAAAGGTAGATTTCACAAATCAGTCAGACTCATTAAGAAGACCAGCAAAAACCAGGGTAATTTGAGGTTTCTTAGGCTTCTAAGCTCTGAGTTACTACAAAGACCAAACAAAAATCAAACCAGGCACGCAAAACTTCTAGAAAATCACCTAAAACCAAAATGGTAATGGAACTCACCTATAAGAAGTTTCTGACAAGACACATGTAGATCTGGGCAGAGGCTAAAAAACATAAACAAATCCTAAGCTTAACTGGATGAATAGATTTTAGGTTTTTCAAAAATTTGACAGGGTCCACAGGCGTCTGGTATAACCAGGTGCGGTACCGCTCTGTGTAGTAAAGCAACAGTGCGGGGATATCCGCATTGTGTTACAAAGAGAACGTGCGGTCCTCTTTCAAAAGCGTGAAAAAAAAAAACAATTCAGGAACTAAATAACTACCCAATCCCACACACATCAAGCAAAAACCAGAAACAGAGAAAAAGTTTCTCAAGTCAAAGAAAAAGTAAAGGCAAAAAACAAAAATTCAAATCCCTAGCAGAGTCGCCATTTTGTCGGCCGGGTAAATCGTTCTTGTGGGAAAGACCGATATCCCTAGTATCAACTGATATCTAGCGACAAGCAGAACAAGAAAATCTACCTTTCTCTAAATATTGCGATTTATAAATAAAAACCAAGAGGTGTTTTAGATCCTACCTTAAGTCCAACGCTAGTTTGTGGCAGCCACGCTTCAACCGTCCGAATGAGTTTCTTTTTAAAGAACCTGCAAACATAAACAAGCACACATCAAATAACACCTGCATAGCTAATATAATAAATCATATTCATCATGGTGATCAAGGAATCCATGAAATAAACCATAAGAGACAGCTTATTGAGAAAAATAAACTTGATTGTATTAACTTTAAACAAAGAAGAACTTTACAACCTTGGTGCCTTGATGCTGTACAAGCTCCTCCTAGGGTCCAAGCAAGAATCTCTTCTACTTTGACAAGCTGCACACTCTTCCCAATGAGGTCAAAAGGTATGTAATCTCTCCTCTCAAGCTTAATTAGGAAGTCTAAATTCCAACAGCATTTACCCTCAAAAATATTCAGCTTTCAACCTCCTTAGTAACCAACCCAATGCCTCATTTTATTGTGCAGAGGAAGGAAGTTACTAGGTCCACCTATGAAGGGATAAAGTCCTCCTTCAAAGGGATAAGCTCCTCACATCAAGGGGTTAGCTCCTTTAGTTATGGGATGCATGAACCACCAAGGAGCGAACTTGCCACCTCAAGATTCTCTCTAGAAGCTTCCAGAAATAACCCAAAGTGAGTTTTTAAGAATGTACTTGCGCCTTTTTGAATTTTACGGGGGTCTGCACCCATTACATAGAAACAGAGCGGGTAGGTCTGCAGGGGACATGACCAGGGAGTGCGGGACCGTAGGTAATGCTAAGAGAAAGTGTGGAACCAAAGTTTTTAGAGATTTTCAAGGACTTTCTCTCATTTCTCAAGGCTTGACATGAAGAGCTGAGATTTAAGACTTTCATAAGAGGAAAGTATGAGTGGTGATAGACTCATACTGACTGCAGAATGTCATGGTGACAATATTTTGTGCAACACCATGCTGATTAGTTCCTAGGTCCAACACTTACATAATTTTTGAGGCATGCATGCCACAGATGTATGAGGCTTGCGAGCCGCTGATGTTATTTTAGACACACATAATATTTTTTGGGGTTTTAATGTATCAAACATTCTCCCCATGTATATATATATATATATATGTTGTACTTTCCTGTTTATTATGGTACAAATGGTTTTTCTTATCTTTTACATGTTTTGTAAATGTCTATCCAACACGTAATTAGCTAATGCATCTGTCAATGTATTCATGCATCTAGGAATATGATGATATGTAATATTATCAAAATGTCTTTTCAATAGATTGATACAAAGATACATTCTCAATATTTGAGGGTTCCTGACAGAATATTTCCCATTGATTTGTAGGATGACAAGATGTGAATCTAGGTTGACGACCAATTCTCTGATGCCCAGAGCGATGGCTTTTGACAATAGTTCGATGACCACATTATATTCAACAATGTTGTTAGTTGTGCGACCTAGGTAGATAACTTGAAGGTCAATCAACTAACCGGTAGGGTCATAGATAGCCCATGTCATGGATGATAAGTTATAGGTACTATGCCAAGCACCATTAGTGAAACCAATGTGAGGAGTTGTAGACATCTGCAAAGAAAGAAAAGCATAGTAAACAGGAAAGCTATTTGAAAACTATCACAGAAAACCATGTTGTACAAAAATGAATCTAATATACATAAGTAACCATGTAAGATGACCTAGGCATAGTACTTTTTTAGGTAAAGCCCGTTTCGGGGCTTATCGAGAGGATTACCTTCATAATCAATAAGCTCATAGGCTCCTTTTCACAAAACGTGTTTTACGATATAGGGCCCATGCCACATAGGTTCAAAATTGCTTTCCCCCAGCTTATCATTAGCTTGGTCATATACTAAGACCAAATCACCCTAAAATAATGCGCGAGGGGAGACTAACTAGTTGAAATTGGATTTGACCCGTTTCTTTTCTGCTTCGACGACCAAAGCAGCAAGATGAAGAGTCTCATCCAGTCGTTCTAAATATAAGAGGTGTTCCTCTTGAGGTGATGTTTAGGGGAGGAGTTCAACAACTAACTTGAGTAAAGGAATCTCACATTCGATCAGTAATGTTGCTTCCAGACCATAGACCAGATGGAATGGTGTGAAACCAGTTGTGTATTTGGTTGAAGTTCGGTAGGCTCATAGAGCTAAAAAGAGCATGACATGCCAATTTTACTTATGCATCCTAATATTATGTTGGAGCATTGTGACTAAGAACCTATTCACAGCTTCAACTTGGTCGTTGACCTGAGGGTAATATGGGGTCAAGCCATCATGGTGCAAGCCCAATGTAGATGCCATCTCTGCCATCATGTAATCTCTGAAATGGGATCCATGGTCTATGACAATGGCTTGGGGTACGTTGAACATGGAAATAACATGGTTAAAAGGGAATTGAGTTACTGTCTTACCATCTACAGAATATGTAGGCATCGCTTCAGCCCATTTAGTGAAATAATCCACAACGATGATAATATAGGCATGCCCTCCAGCTGAACTAGGGTTACATGTCATATAATCAATTACCCATTTGGAAAAGGGACAAATGGTAATGATAGGGTGTAGGTGAGCGGGTGGGTTGCGCATCTTGCATTGGTGAATTTGGCATTGGTGGCACTTACAGATAGTGAGAATGCAGTCCTTAAATGTAGACCACCATAAATAGCCAACACCAAGTACTTTTTGAGTTGTAGCGTAACCATACATATGCCAACCACATGCCCTGGAATGGCAATCATTGATAGATCTTTCAGCTTCCTCGATCGTAAGGCATCGATGAAGAATTGAATTGACAACAACACAATATAAAGTATCACCAATAATATGGTAGGGTTGGGAATGATTCTGAATCCTTCAATGATCATCCATGGTTAATGCAGACCGAAATGTGGACATTTGGAGATACACGATGATATCACCGTACCATGGATCAAGGGTGCTAATCAGGAAAAGGGTCTCATCTGGTAGTTTTTCATCTGCACTAATAGGGAGAGCCTTAGAGGGATGGCAACAAATCAATTCAGCGAAAACAAGTGACTTCTTAGATTTGGCCGTAGTGAACACCAAATTGAATTGTTTCAGGATAATGATCCATTTAGAATACTTGCTCCCCAACAACTAACGAGTTAGGATATAGGTCATAGGGGTGCAATCAGAATTTAGTGTAGTCGTACATAAAAGGATATAGTGCCAAAAGCATTGAACAACTTGAACGGAAGCCAAAGCCAACTTCTCCACATGTGCATAATGTGTTTCATTGTCGAGGAGATTCCAAATAAGGTAGTATATTACATGTTCGCTCCTTTCGTCGTCGTCTTGGACCAAAACCATAGAAATGGTGCTAAGGGCTACGGTTAGGTAAAGGAAGAATTTCGATAATAGTCCAGTGGATGCAATAGAGGAGAATTTATGAGGATGGCTTTAAGATAATGAAAATATTTTTGGACCACCTCATCCCATGCAAATGACATTACTTGTTTGAGCAACCAGATAAATATTGTGGCTAGCCTGACATAGATAGGTATAAAACAACAAAGAAATTTGGCCTTTCCTTGCATGCTCTGGAGTTGGTGTAGTGAGGATGGAGGGGCTAAATTTACAATGGCCTTGACTTTCAGTGGATCCAGGCGAATACTATCCTTGGAAATGATCATGCTGAGGGGTCATCCTGATTCCATGCAGAAAACAAATTTGTGTGTATTTAGCCGGATGTTATAGTGTCTGCAGTGTAGAAAAATATGTCGAAGATGGTCTGGGTGATCTTGGCGCTTATGAGAATGGGCAAGAAGGTCATCCCAGTAAAGCTAGACGTTGTTACGAATATCATGAAACACGTAGGTCATTGCCCGTTGAAGCATGGCTCCAACATTTTTTAGGCCGAAAGGGAGATTCTTGTACATGAACGTACCCCATGGGTAGATAAAGGCTATATTTTCTTGATCGGTCAGTGTGATATTAATCTAGTTATAACCAGAAAAACCATCCATAAAGGGAAAGATCTCACTCCTGGCACATTCATCAAATATTTGATCAATGATGGGAGTAGGATAGTTTTCTTTAGGAAAAGCACGATTAAGATCTCGATAATCCACGCAAACACGAATCGTGCCTCGTTTTTTAGTCACCGGGAAAATATTAGACACCCAGTTTGTAAGGGGAATGGGATAGATGAACACAGCCTTGAGAAGATTTTCAACTTCACCCTTAGTGACAACGGCCTTCATAGGGTGCATCGAGCGAAGCCGTTGGTGAACAGGCTCCGCATGTGCCACAATGCTAGGATCAATGCCAAGAATTTCTTCGAAATACCATGCAAACACATCAAAGAATTCCTAAAATAGATGAGTATATGTCTTGATCTCATCCAGAGAACAAGATACCCCAATATGAACGTGTTTAATGATACCAGGTTTGATAGAAATATCAATCACTATCGTTTGGGTAATATTACCCTGATTTCCTTCCAACCATACTTCATGAGTAATAGTCGGTGGTGGAAATGGAGAAGAGGACTCTTTGAAAGTGGTAGACATGACCGTCGGGTGAGGTAGGAACGAGGAACAATGATGAGTATTGACCAATGATGGTTCCTTGAGAGACATTATTTCCATGATACCTTCATCACCGTGGAAGGTCTCGCCTAGGGGATCAGACGATTCTGAAGTGCTAAGCCAGGGGGATTGAGAGTACATATCGTGAGAGATCTTCGACATATGATAATCAAACGATGCAGAGTTTGAAGCCAAAACAATTTCCACATAATTGACTTCAATGGGACTAAGAGGCATAACCTCACCCCAAGTATCAAAAACATTTGGAGTAGGTATGACCCAGGGATCAAATATCACCAAGATCATGTTGACAGAGGCAATGTGAGGAGGTGGGAGTGGAAAAATTCTCATTAAGGCAGAATCTTTGAAAAGACCTGCCCCCACACTCTCATAGGGAGCACCAGAGTGCTTGACATATGGGACATTGCCATCCGAGGAGGAAGAGGCAAAGAAAGACAGCTGATCGATAGTGAAAATTTTCCCTTGATGGGGAAAATGGATCACATGAAACAAAGAGGAGACCATGGCATGCATGGCATGAGTCCATCTTCGACCGAGTAGAATATTATAATTGAGATTGGTGTCAACAATTTCTACGTCGACTTGCACTGTCTTCCCTTCTAGTGTGATGGTAAGGTTAGGCAAGACACCAAATGGTCGTGAATCATACCCATCAAAAGCTTCCAAAGTGTTTGGAGACTGGTTCAGTGCAAGGGAACCAATAGCCTTCCAACATGCAGTTGACATGATGCTGGTGGAATCACCTTCATCGATGATAGTGCAATGGATGGTCTTCTCATTGATGATTACCTTAATAAGAAAGGTAATCTGATGAGGGAGCCATGGAACATGGTTCTCCAGATCGAAACATATCAAATTGGAATCGGTGGGATCGATGCCCTCTATAGTTGATAAGAAAGATTTCCGCTGTGATGGGCAGCTTTGGAGTACCTCGAGAGTCGACATGGATGACGATGCTTGAGCCAAATCCTCAACAATATTGTAGTGTTGAGCAGCTCGGGTGTTGGGATTACATGATGATTTTCACAACACATCTCAAGAGGGTGGCCACGTAGTGGAATCATTGTTAGTGCACTCAATTTGTAGAGGGCCAAAACTCAGGATAGAAGAAGAAGGTGAAACTTATTTCTCTTTCCTAAATACCGAAGCTAGCATTTGATAGTTTTTCGATCGGGCAACCACATTAATGGTCATGCTCATCATGAACATTTGAGACCCGAAGGAAGAAGATAACGGTTGGTCTACCATTTGGGTTTGTTGAGATGGAAATGGCTCTTTGAGGAAAGTAGAGGTCCATTTGAGCAGGATACTAACTTCAGATCATCGAGGAAAATCCTTAGTGTAGTGATCCTCCTCGAAAATGAGGTAGGGATACTTAGGTTACCGTTGCAAAGATTTGCCAACAAATGATTTAGGAGGACCCTATTTTGGGGCATCAGCATTAACTTTTCCTTTGCCTTTCTTTTTTCCTTTCGAGGATTTGTCTGCTGTGGTAGACTGGACATCGTGGACCTCTGAGGTTTTACCAGGGCTAGGTGGATTCCAAGATGAACTATTAGGAGTAGTGTTCGAGACCAACTTCTATTTGGAAGAAGTTTTAGTAGGGGTCTAGGATATCGAACCAATAACTCCATCAACAAGAGGAACAACTAGTGACTTTGATGTTGCGAGATCAGATGATGGCCACAAAGCTTTAGGTAATAATCCGTATAAAGTGCCAGACTAAGATTAAACTAGATCCAGGTACTGGGCGCGAGCGATGGCCTACTCTTCAGTAACACATCCACCCATAGCTATATCGTGAGCAATTGGGGCTACACATGATTTGGTAAACCATTCAATGAGCAACTAATCAGCTATCTCAAATTTGATCAGGAGACGTCTACATCTCCATTCATGGATGTAATTAGATATGTGTGTCGCAGTATCTTGCTTAAGTGATGTGAGAAAATATGTGTCAGTTTCATAGTGAACTAACAACTGAAAATGTGCGAGGAAAGGCAAGGCTAAAGAGTTAAAGTCATGGTAAGTACTTCGAGGAATCTTGATGTACCATTTCACTGCAGCACGCACAGGGTTCATTGGAAAGGATGAAGATGAATGGAGTCGTCCACGTACAAGTCTCACGAGCACCAGAGGTGATATGCCATCACATGTGCATGAGGATCTTCTTTAGATTTTCCATAAAACTTTGGGAAACCACCTAGTATCATGGATGGCATTGGAGGATAGTACGATGAATGAAGGATCGGATCATTCGTAGGGCACGATACATCTGGCAACTCAAGTGTAGCCAAGAAAGGTAATTGAGTGTTAAAAGGCATGGGAGATCGATAAGCGGGCCCATAGGGAGGAGCCCATCCTTGCTAGTAATGATTTTGGCCCCAGAGTGGGGAATTCTGACCATATGGCATCTGAGGCATTCCCCATTGCTGATTACCTTGACCATAGGGAATATTTTGACCTTGAATACCTTGAAACTATCTAGGCATAGGTTCTTAATAAGCAACGTATGGGTTAAAAGGTTGTTGAGCCTGTTGACCTTGGACATATGGATATGGGACCTATTGTCCTTGAAGATAGGGTTGATGAACCTATTGTCCCTGAATAAGAGGATTTTGGACCTGCAGTCCTTGGGCATAAGGTTGATAAACTTATTTCCCTTGGACGTAGGGATTTGTACCTGGTGCCCTTGGCTGACATGATTCTTAACCTGTTGACCTAGGACAAGAGGGTTTTGAGCTTGTTGCTATAGGACTTGGCCTTTACCTTGCCCCTACACGGGTTGACCTTGTTGATATGTATATGAGGGTTTATGCTGCCCTAGTTGGTTTTTTTGTTACAAGGGTTGACCTTGCAGTTGCAAAATTTGTCCCTGGGGTTACAGAGGTTGGCCTTGTGAGGGTATGGGATGAGAGATGTGTAGAGCATATTGCATCTGCTACTGTGCGACTTGCTGTAGCTATTGTAAGGATTGACCTTGCGGTTATTGTAGGTGACCTTTCTGTGGGATAATTTTCCCTTGCTATTGTGCAAATAACCCTTGCTGCAATAGAGGTTTCCCTTGTGGTAACAAAGGATGCCCTAGTTGTTGTAAAGGTTGTACTTATTGTTTCAAGGGTACTTAAACGGTGCCCAAGAAATTACCAAACTGAATTTGACCATAGCCAGGCTAGATGTACTACCCAGATTGGAGGGTGTAAGGTTAATTAACCAATCCTTGAGAACCATATGGAACGTAAGGATTTTGGTATTGTACCTAAGCCCCATAGGGTTGCTGATACTGAAAATTTCTTGATCCAGACAGAAAAAAGGGATTATGAACCTGTTGGTAATGGAAATTGCTTGATCTAGTAGGATCAAAAGGGTTATAAATAATACTAGAAGAGGGTTGGTTTGTACCAAGCATGTGAGCTTGGGAGCCACTCACATTAGTGGCACCTAACACCATAGAAAAATTTAGGTTCTACCCCCCAGGCAGTGACACAATATATCCACTAACTAATGGGACAAAGGAACTAACAAATACAATCTTTGAAACTTCCAGTTGGGACTAATGTGTAACTAGGATCGATGATACAAGAGTATTCAGAATGGTAGGTTGCACCAGGATTGAAGTAACAACCTATTGGGAATTCATGTTTGTGATGAACAAAATTGGTGTAGGCCTAATGCCTGATGCCCATACAGGATTATGGTAAAGTGATGAGGCACTAGGTGTGCCTGAAACTAAGTTCCCCAAAGACACATAGTTGGGTGGAAAACTGGTGGGAATACCATCCAAAAACTGGAAACCCTCGGGAGGAGACTGTAATTGCAATTCTTCCCCCTCAAGAGTGTGTGGAGTAGAAACCTCAGACTAATCTAAAGATGTGACTAGAGCATCGCCTTCGGGTTCCATGTCTTAAAACAAACAACGACGAATTGCAAAACGTGTATTGGGGGATAGTTCCAAAGGAAAACTTGGCTAGTTGTACAGGCTATAAGGATGTTGCGATGATATCTCAACAACATCAAACAAAGTGTTCGAAGGATAGATAATCAGTACAAGCTGGTAGTCAGTGTTCAGCGAGTTCTCTGGAGTTTGAATGGGGTTGTCCAAAGATTCAGGGCCAAGATCAGTATATGACCCTATATAGAAAGTAGGCGGAGGATGAGATGACAATGGTTGAACACTCAAAACAATTACAAGTTCAAAATTTTGGTCCTCGAGTGACTCTGATAACTCAGGAAATGGCTCCTCATACAATCTTTCAAATAGAGGAGAGGAAGAGGAATTTGGTGAACTAGATGGTTCAGCCACGATGACCTTGTCTTAGTCAACAAAAAAAATAACTTCAAGGCTTTAAAATTCACTTTTAAGGGAACTCACGATTTGGTCATAAAGACTAATAGGATGTTTTGGACCATGGGCAATCTATTATTAAGACTCATAAAAGACTAATGTTATTTCATTTTTCAAGAGTCGAGAAAGAGGCAAAGATGACTCTATCACTTTCCATTGGAAATGAGTTCGAAAGGACAAGTGCTCAAATGATCTTTTAAGTTTAATGATTCAAAAATATCAAATGATTGCTCCAGATGATCTAGGTAAATAGGATTACCAGGCAATCGTGAACTACAGAATACCTCCTAGCGAACCAAGAAGTACAAGGAGGCAATCTCCCTGAATTTTTTGTTCGGTGTATCACATTCACAAGGTAGCCGACTCGGCTTCCTAAGGCTAAAATGATTTCAACCTAGTGGGGTTTTCCATTATATGCTTGATGGTACGAGGAGCACAAATCCATACTAGTACAGTCTAATGTCGAAGCTAATGACAACTGCTAGGTTTAAAGATGTTGGAACATGTCTCTAGCCTTGACCTTCTAGATATGATCGTTAATGTCAAATGCGCATTAGGTTAATTGAATTCATTTTAAATTTGATCTTGAGTTAAGTTTAAATTTTCACGTCTTAGTGATGCTACTCGAAAAACATTAAATGCAACTAAATGAGACAAGACCCTTTCAATTCAATGAAATGATTACACTAGAGATGGTAGAAACTACTCAATAAAATTCAAGCAACTAAGCAACTGAAAACGAAATGATCTTTTTCTGCCTTACTTTTCCAAAAAAATAAACTAATGAACAATGCATTCCAATTCCTAATTTCCTGACAAGCACTTATCTATTAGTCCTTTCAAAAAAACAATTCTCTTCCTTTTTCAAATGCTGATGCAATTCTCATCTTTTAAAAGATGCAAATTATCATAACATAATGATGCAACAAGCTAGAATTTCATAATTTTTCATGAAACAACGAAACAAACTTTTCACATACATTATTTTAGTGAAAAAGTTGTCAAGAAAATAAGCTCTTCAAATAGATTAAAACATGAAAATAGAAGTTCATTCAAATCAATGAAACACCAAATTTACCAAACATAACACCAACAATGTAATCTATGCTGGAAAAGAAGTGTTTAGACAAGTAAACAAAATTTTTTCAAACTTGTGCAAAAAGAGGTCAAAGTCATAAAAAAAGGACCAAAAACAAATGCAAAGGATAAAAACACCTACAACTCGACGTAGTGAGTTCACAAATTGATAAATGGGCAACCAACTAGATTCCCTAGTGTCACTGGCCACTCAATGACTCAATCAATCAAGTAGAAAGATGACAAGCCAACAATAAAACAACCAAATGAAAAGTAGATTTCTAATCAAGGAGAAAATGGTCCAAAAATCTTACGGGGTCAAAACCAAAAGAGCATAAAACACTAGCCAAGGTTGGGGTCAAGCCCTAATCATCAGTTACAGGCATAAGCATGACTTGCTAACTAACAACAAGCACCAGAGGTGGTCGGTGCGACTATTTCTCAGCAATTCGTGCTGGTCAACATGAATGTCATCGGATTAAGTGCGTTGGATGATGTAGGTAAGGGAAAATAAAAGAATTGAAAAACAGGGACCAAATTTTCTACTATGAATTTTAGACCTAGGCCAATAAGCGGGAGAAAAGAAATAGAACTAGAGGGAAAAAGTGGAACTAGAAAAGCTCTCACGAAATCATGAAATCCAAAACAAACAGGAGGATTGGAACCCCTAGTGGAGTGGCCAATGAGTGTTGAAGTAAAATTATAAGTGCGGATACGAACGAATTTCTCTAGCCTGATAATGGGTCTAGCCACAACAAATAAATTCTATTGAATATTTACATAGATTAGAATCAACCAAGAGGGCCTACCTCTTGGTCGCTTATCCTACTTAATGATGTCCTCGCTTGCTTTCTCCAGCAATCTCTCGCTTCCTTCTTCAAGCTCCTGAAACAAGTAAACAACAACAACATACAAACATAATAATAGGCAAATTTCAATTCAACCTACTTAAAAAGTCAAGAAACATTAAGACATGAATATGTAATATTACAAAACATGTAGAAAATAAATCAATAATTTCATATATTAATATCAAAGAGAGATTACAACCATTCGTCTTGACGTTGCAGTCTTCCTCTGACAAGACCCGGTTCCCACACACTTTTGCTAGCATTCTGTGATGGATTCAAACAATAATAGTTTTAAAGCTCTTCCCTTTAGGCTTCACTCCAAACAAAAAAAACACTTATCCCTCAGACAACTAGAGATGTACAACTAGTAATAGCTTGCTTGTCTACTCCAAACCAAAATAGCATCAAAACTTCGCAACTATAACAATCACACTAGTTTGTGCTTGGGAAGAAGGGAGCTTTATATAGCAAATATGGATGGGATATGGATCCTCTTCTCATGGGAGAAGGACTTATCCCTTGAGGTAGTTATATCATTATATGGGAAAGGAGCCCAAACTGTCATCCTCAACCCCATCTAGCCAAACCATTTACGAGACTTCTGTTACGGACCTTCTAGAGTTGGAAGCTTCGGTGCTAATTTAAAAAGTTTTCCATAACAGGACCAAAACGACTAGAACACAACTCAGTCACTCTAGTCAATCTGAGGAGTAGTGCTAATCTCTACACATCGACACGGGGAAGACAGAGGCCATTAGAACCGTCTTGTAAACTGGGAAAAACATAAGTTTCAGGGGAAATTGTGCGAAAGGGAAATGATTGGCTCATGAAGAGGGACACAATGACAGTTTATTCATGAAGGACAAGCATGCGGGTTTCACCTTATAGGTCCTCCAGGATCAGGGAACGAGGAGTGCAGGGACAGTGACAAAATGTTGTGTAACAATAACCACATTTGATATCTCTTTATCTCATCTTTTTTTTTCCCTTCTTCCTTTTGGCCACTAGCTTTATAGAGAGAAGGTGGCATTGTTGTGGATTGTTGTTCAGGAAGGACGAAATGTAGTGTGAGCTCCCAGGTGGCCACCCTAGTCCTTCTCAATGGTCATCCCCTGTAGTTCCCCCCTTTTTGTTAAGGCATGGGGTTGGGTAATCTTGTTCTCTATTTCAGCCTCCCCTTATGATCTGGTAGCCACATTTGATATTTCTTTCTTTCATGTTGTTTTCTTCCTTTATTCCTTTTGGCCCATAGCTTTATGGAGAAAAGGTGGGATTGTTGTGGATTGGTGTTCAAGAAGGAAGAAATACATTTTGAGCTCTCGGGGTGGCCACCCTAGTCCTTCTCGATTGTCGTCCCCTTCAATTCCCCCCTTTTTGTGAAGGCACGAGGCTTGGAAGGATTGTGATTTGTTTGAGACTCCTCATGTGAGTTAGTAGCCACGTTTGATCTCTATTTATTTCAACTTGTTTTCTTCTATTCTTCCTTTCGGTCCCTAGCTTTATAGAGAAAAGGAGGAACTGTTGTGGAATAGTGTTTGGGAAGGATTAAAAGTAGTGGGAGCTCCCAGGGTGGCCACCCTAGTCCGTATTGATTATTGTTCCATGCATATCCCCCATTTTTGGGAGGGCATGGGGCTCAGGAAGATTGTTCTTTATTTGAACCTCCCCCTTTGAGGGGTAGACACCGGTGTTTCTCTTTCTTTCATGTGTTTTTCTTCCTTTCCACATTTTGGTCCTTAGCATTACATTTGTCATGGGGGATTCCCCTATTCAGTGCTATGAAGGATCTGCTGATAATACGTGGAAATGACTCTCGGCAATGGATACCTTAGCTCTTGTTACAATGAAGAATGTAGTGAAATGTGATACTTAGTGTGAATTATAGAATCCCATTAATCATCGAGTTTTTGAATGAAATTTGCACCCTAGGCCTTGGTCGAGGCATTGTTTGTATGGGCATCACATCCCATTCAAACATGCTCCCTGTAATATGTTAGGGAGTAGCAGATATGGTCGTTTGTGCCCAATGTGGTGCGGTTGGCTTAAATACCTGAAGCGATGTTTCGTGGCATGCATTGGGTAGCAATGATATTGTCCCATTGGATGGGAAGTCAGTGTTCGATGATGCAGGATTTGTGTGGCAGCACTCAAACATGCTTTTCCCTCTCTTGTCCTCTGATCAGGTAGGGAAGATTTTGGTCCAACTTGCGACCTCAACACAGGCAAGAACACCCATTGAGTCTAAGCATATAATTAAGTAGAGGAAAAGAAACTTACAAGGATTCCCCTAGTAGCGGTGGGTGAACCAGGAAGAGCCCATCATGAAAATTGAGCGACAACATCACCTGAACTGTAGTTTGTAGAAGCATCCTCAGTGGTGGGCCTGAGCCAAGTCCCTTTGAAGCAGTCGCCTAAGAGGGTTATAACCCCGTTGGGCCGTGACCCTACTGCATCACGAGGCATTGTCGGCAAGTTAGGTTGTTTGGGAATGCAGCCCTAATTGGGTGGTAAATTTTGTCCAATGCTAAATATGAGTGACAGACTAATATTGAACAAGTACCGTGAGGGAAAGATGAAAAGGACTTTGAAAAGAGAGTTAAAGAGTGATTGAAATTGCCAGGAGGGAAGCTGATGGAGGTTGTCGATGTGTCTTGATCAAATGTGGAATGGCTCAGGCTAGTCTACCATTCGACTTGAGGTGCAAACCAACATGGGTTACTGCATCGTCACAAGGGTGGGAAAACTACTACCTATTGATTTGTCATTGCGGTGGTCGAGGAACAATGCATGTGCCCTTGTGGTGGGCCATGTGCACCTATGTGGTCGTGGTGTTGGTTGGCAGGATTTCCATTCAACCTGTCTTAAAACACAAACCAAGGAGTCTAACATGTGTGTGAGTTAGTGGTTTTGAAAATCTATGAGGCGTAAGGAAGTTGATGGTTAAGATCCCCTCTCTAGGGGGTGCATCGTCGACTAACCTTGAGCTTATGCAAAGGGTTCAAGTGTGAGTAGACCTGTTGGGACCCAAAATATGGTAAGCTATGCCTAAGGAGGGTGAATCCAGAGGAAAATCTGGTGGAGGCTCATAGCGAAACTAATGTGCAAATCGTTCATCTTACTTTGGTATAAGGGCGAAAGACTAATCGAACCATCTAGTAGATGGTTTGCTTCGAAGTTTCCCTTGGGATAGCTGGAGCTCAAGCGTGAGTTTTATCAAGTAAAGAAAATGATTAGTGGCATCAGGGGTGTAATTCCCTTGTCCTATTCTCAAACTTTAAATAGGTAAGAGGGTGTGGATGCTCCATTGAGTCGTGCCATGGAATTAAGAGCCCTAAGTGGGCCATTTTTGGTAAGTAGAATTGGTGATGTGGGATGAACCGAAAGTCAAGTTACAATGTCCAATTGCATGCTAACATAGATCCCACAAAGCGTGTTGGTTGATTAAGATAGTAGGACAGTGGTCACGGAAGTCAAAATCCACTAAGGAGTGTTTAACAACTCACCTATTGAATCAGCTATCCCCGAAAATGGATGGTGCTAAAGTGCACAACATTACTCGACCGTCAGAGCAATTTCCTAGCTTCAATGAGTTTGAGGACAGTGTTTTCGTTGAGAAAAATCAAGCATGAGCTTGGGTGGATCAGCCCCTGGTGGAGATCTTGGTGGTACTAGAAAATATTCAAATGAGAACTTTGAAGACTGAAGTGGGGAAAAGTTCCATGTGAACAACACTTAGACATGGTGTGGAGCTATAAAAAGGGTCTCTTTCACCTCTAATTACCTCACATTAATATGTCAATCCAGGAGCGTTTTGTTATTTCAAACAGTGTCTCAGTCTGAGGCTATCATTTGTCAGAGTAATGCTAGTAGTACAGCATTCAAAAATACAAGAGTAAATGGATGCTTGTTTATAACTAAGTTACTTCAAAGGAATAAATCACACACTTAGAAAACTCGGAAACTTATCAGTCAAGGGTTTGGCAGTGATAACCCATCCCTTTGGAAACTGATGGAAAGGAAATTAGAGCATGGACCACGGGTCTGGGAGCTAGACAGTAAATGCCGAGGCTCACTACAGCCACAGATCGTCTCTCACACCAAAACAACAAATACGAGTAAATAAAACTACAAATAGAAAAATGGAACAACAAATAAGAAATCGAATAGCAAATCTGAAATGGAACAGCAATGCTAAAATGGAACAACAATTTTGAAATGGAACAGCAATGCTAAAATGGAATAGCAATTCTGAAATGGAACATCAATCAAACAACTAAGTCTCGCGAGTAGTAATCAAAATTAATCTACTAACTCAAATGCACTACGATCTTTCACTCTTAAGGCAAATCAAGCAGCACGCACTAATAGAACAACACTAATTACTGATAAGTTATGGAACAGCGTTTGGAAATCATATATATGCACAACACGCTTGAAGAGTAATCTGATCGAGCATCAATCTTAATTAACAAGAATACGACTGCGTTTCAAAATAGAACAACATTACTTCTGAATCCAACAATCGTAAAGAACACAAATTTTGGATGAATTCTATAACATGAATGTTCAGCACAAAAGCTCTGTAATAGAACAGTAATAATATTCGGTCAAGACTAATAACATTCAACCAACTCTGAAAGGATCAGTAATATAATGCAGAGTCAATACAACAGTTTTGTCTATAAAAACCTTAATTACTTAATCTTTCACAGAGCATGTGATGTCAACTTATAAAGTATATCAGATTACCAAATAATGACGATAAGCAAATCACGCAGAAATAAAACCGTAGTGATACTGAAGAAAGTGTCCTCCGGGGCCGGGCCCTTAGCCTCCAAGGGTACACTGCTTTAAGTTATTCCAGATGCAGAGATAAGATAATCACCAAGTTTGTATTAATGCATAAAACAAAAGTACAATGAACCAGTTCTCAACGAGACTCGATGATCAAAGTTTGATCTTTAACAAAAAATTACATAAAAGCATAATCCCCCAAAGCTAACAGTGCTATATCTTTATATAAAGGTGACTGTGGAGATGTCTAAGTAACAATATAGATAAAGCAGTGATCCCTCAGGATCAAAGATCCTGAGGGATTCGTCAAACTGTTAATCCTCAATCATCTTTTTTCTCCTCCGCCGAGCTGGTGTCTTCTCCTCCTTTTCCGGGCCGGTTTGCTTTGATCTGCTTAGCCTTGTTTGCACTCGATCCGCTGTCAAAGGGACAGTAGTTACCTTGTTCTTGTCTTTCTCTTTGGAATAGAAACTCCTCATTTTCACCCTTTCCTGCACAGGAGAATGACAACTATCAACGGTTAAGTCTTGCATATTAATCTCACATGTTTTGTTATAATTCTTTATTGTTTTCCAAGTTCATGATGCAAAAAGGTTCACAAGTTCTACTGAAAAGCCACTGAAATGATCATAAAAAACATACCTTTTTAGTACTCCACACAACCCCCTGCTTACCCTGTTTCATGCCCTCATGAAAATGTTGTAGTTGACATGCAATACAGTGAGAGAATAGGATGGAGAAGGAATCTCATGCGGAGGCCTACAGCCGTGATGAGTAACTAGGTAGTCAAAGAACTGGCCTGTTTGACCCTCAGGCATCTCATACAGGGCTTGATATCCGGGTGCAGGGTGCCAAATAATTGGACTGCTGAATCTATATCCTAACCAAGATGGCCCTGCTCTCAAAATTCCTTCGCCATAGAGGTTCAAACGGTTGGCAGCTAATTCAAAACTCTCATACTTAAACGGTTCCCTGAGCTGGATGTTTGGATTAGAGATTTGGTACCGAAATTTGGCTGCATCAATGGCGAGGTCTTTGATAGAAAGAAAATATTATAAACTTGGTCGAATGAGTGCCTCATGCATGGGTCCTAATGTTTCAATAACACCTGGAGTTCTCATGAGGTTTCTATGTGCTTTCCACAACTGCACTGGGTCCCTAGGCTCAGCCCTTACCCACAAATCTAGGCCATTTTCATGCCTCTGGAAAGTATTATAGGCTTTGAGCCATTTAATCTGATTAACCCCGAATGAGATGAATGATTGCAATTGGATATCTCCAACAAAAGGGCCAGGGTTCAGCTCAGTCTCCTGATCTAGCACGAGGTTATGCAAATAGAATTCACACAGCAATCTCTGGACCTTCACCCCGTAATGTTTACAGCAGTCTATAAAGTCATTGAAAGTGTTAATTTGTATGGGGGCGCCTGCTTTAACAGCTTTTATTTTTAATTGTAAATACCGTTCCGGTAAAAACAGAGCGTAGTTTTTGGCAGGGGCCCTACATGCTAAAACGTCATTGTATAAAGAACACAAGGTATCCATCTGCTTGATAACAATATCTAGCCTACGAGTTACCTTTGCAACTTTCTCTTGTTCCTTCCGCCATCCTTCAAAGGCCTGGCTTTCAGATTGATTGACGTTCCTTAGTTGCTGTTGTAGTTCTTCATACTTCTCGCGGGGGACCGTTTGCTCTCTAAGCTTTTTTGCTTCTTGCTGAGCCTGTTTCAATCCCTTGCACAAGGTTACTATCTTTGGATCTCTTCTCCATGCAGCAGTGGAGGCCGGAAGTTTTACCTGAACTTTCTTATTTCGTTGTTTTGAGTTCAGAACCCTTATCACCCCTGAGGGTGGTGCCTCCATCTGGATTTCCTTGTCGCAAGTTATCATATCATCGATTTCTATTTTAACATGAATATCAGTTTGCTGCTGTTCCTTTTCAAATCGAACAACAGTCTGTTCCTCAGCATCATTTGGAATAGCAACTGGATTTTCAGTAGGGTTTTGAACAACAGGGCAATTTTTAGTCCTCTGCCTTTTTTCCTTGTGGAGTTTCATTGGAATAGTCACCTTTTTCTTCCCTGCGGTCTTCCCTACCCTCTGCCTTGCTTTCAGGATCCCGATTTGCTGGTGGAGCTGGGCTATTATGCTCAATAATCTCTGTTGTTCCTTTCGTAATTCCTTAATTTCCAGTGTTTCATTAGAAGGAACAGCAGGCTGTCTGCTGCGGTTTGGGCCGTGACTAGTCCCTGGATCTTTCTCCTGGGGTGTTTCTTCACTGTTCTGCTTTGGCTGTTCTGGGGTGGGAACCTTAACTGGTTCCGTCACTTCCAGGGCAACTTTTTTTTCTGCTCCTACTTCCTCCGGAATTTCCTCTGGTGCTTTAGGAATGGATTGTTCTTGTTCAGTATCTCTTATCTCTTCTTCATCATGAACAGGCAGATTTCCTTCTTCTACCTCTTCTGCATGTGGTTTTTCAGATGCATTTTCCTGTTGGGGTTTGTCGTGGAGGTCTGTTGGACTGGAAGGTTGGCCATACTTATCCATATTGGCCAAAACTGCGGCCAATTCATCTTCTCCTACTGGGTCGTGTGGTGGGCTACCTTCCTGCTATCCATTTCCTCCTCCTGCTTGGATTGTTCAGCTTCTGCCTCAGAATGCTCAACTTTTGTTTCGGAATGATCAGCTTCTTCCTCATTTTCCTCTTCAGATTGCTCGACCTCTTCTTTCTCTTCTCCTTCAGCTTGCTCTACTTCTACTTCTGGCTGTGAGGATTGCTCGTCCTCAATTTCTACTGGCTGGCTGGTGCTTTCCTGGATCTTTTCCAGCCTTCCTCGTATCCGAGCGAACTAGACTAATTTTTTGTGTTTCTCTAGCTATTCGGGTGTACCGGTGGCATGCTTACGCTTTGTCGATTCCTGACGTGTTTCTGGACGTTCGGATGTACTAGCAACATGTTTTTGTTTTACTAATTCTCTACGTTTTTCCGGACGTTCTGGTGTGCTGGTAGTATGCTTACATTTTGGGGATGGTGCTATCACCCTTCCCTCAATTATTGCGATTAGCTCTTCCCAGCTGCTTTGCTGCTGGGTGAGGCTATGACTAACAATTAATCAAATTAACCCGTGGTGACTGACAACTGACTCTACATGATGTGCCTTTTTTAAGCTTCGTGCAACGTCATGAAGTAATGAATTCAAAAGTGCAGGAAGATTTACAGAGCATTTCTGCTTTACAACAGCTAAGAGTTTAAGATGTCGTGGTCTTACCACATCTTTTCTACCCTCGCAAGTGATGTAGCTTTGCACGGTTCTTGCTAATTCTGCCCAGGGCACTCCTAGCGTTGCTGGCAGAACTCCCTTCCCTTTAATAGTCAAGCTCTGGCCTTCGTCCTAGAAGATTTCTATAATCTTCTGTAGTCTTTCCTTTTTTAGTGTCCATACAAGTCCGGTGGCTGGTAGTCCCAAGACTTTTGCGATTATATCATCGGTGACTGCTATCTATCTCCCCCTTACTATGGAGTAATCCTCTTGCAGATTCTGCAGGAATTCAATTGCCACTGTTTCGTTAGACTCCTGCAAGCGGTTGAGATAAGTCAGCCACCCTGCTCTTTCCAAGATCTCCCAGGTGTTGATGCCTCAAAAATCGCTGCAACAACATTGGGGGATAACCACCCGGTCCGGACCTTAAAGCAGCTCCTTTTCCATTTGGTGTGGTGGCTCCGACTCGTTTAACTAGGTCCAGTTACCTTCTCCCTATTTCTATTGGTTTATGATGTATCTTTACATACCAATAGACAGGGATATTAGATCACTTCTTCTTGCTGATCAGGCAAGAGAATGACCCTTAAGCTGATTTGGGTTCAGCCAAGCCACAACTAAAGTTTTGCCTCTTTGAGGAGAGGACTTAAAAGAATGTAGAATTTACTCTAAATGCAAGCTTATTCTATGATGCAAGCAAAAGAAACTAATCTAAATCCTATCTTAATTAGGCAGATATAGATCTAACCCAACTAAGAGTAAGATAATTAAAGTATTGAGATTTAAATATGTCTTGTTTATAATGAATATCAAGTTAATGAAGTAGTTCAATTAACTGATATTATAGTTACCAAAACACATCCCATTGAGACCTCTTAACTGAAATAATAAACCAACAACATTCAAGAAGTAGTTCATAAAAATGATATTAATTATCAAATCAGTAAATCCAATAATTGAATAATGATATGTGGAAATAGTTCACAACACATTACCATTCAATAAATCAGTTTTATAAGACAAATTTCTGAGTAATAGTTACTTAGAAATCATAAATTAATACATAAGAATAGAGATACATGATAACAACATTGAGACAAACTACCCATATTGACAATAATGCACAAACATGAATAAAATGACACATTCCTGTTACCATAAAAATGAAACTGATATTTAAAATAGTAGTATTAAAAATACCAATTTATTGCATCCATTTCTCTGATCTTGGTCTCCAACAGTCCTTTACATTGCTTGAACTTCTGCCTTCAAAGCTAAAGCCACAATAGTGAAAACTCTGCCCCTCATATATAATTCAAGATACAAAGGAAAAATCCTCAATAATCCCCAGATCTGAGATTTTCTCTCCTCTCTCCTACAACTCTAAATTCCTATTACTCTAAATTCCTATTTAGAAGTCTAGCATTGCAGAGGAGAGCAGCCCCTTATTCCATTTTGCAATCTATTACTTATACTATTTGTGAAGGAATTCTTGAGAGAAGAGTTTGTTGAAGAGAAATCTGCTAAATCCAATTTTACTTGCTCAAAATTCAGATCTTCAATTGCTGGAGCATTCTCATTGATTGAGATCTTTTTCTCCATGTTCTTTTCACTGTTTTCCTGCAAAAAGAATTCAAAATAAATTAACATGCAACAATAAAATCAATCATGGCATTGCTGGCATTTAAATCAAATCCAATCAAATTCTATAAAATATAAATTCTCTATTGATGCATGGGATGATTTAATTGGCCAAGAATATCATTGACGAGTGAATCTGCAATTAGAAGAGGTCTGGACCAATGAAAATAAAACTCAGAAAAATGATTTTGTTTTCAAAATTCGGAGCTTGATCTTCTGCCTGATTTTTGACCCAATAAATGACCAAATCTGTCAATGAAATCTCCTCAGAAATATTCTCCTTGATTTTCTCTTTCCAATGAGCTGTCCTGGGCCTCATTTGGCCAAGTAAAACTCATTCTATGAGCTTCCAAAGTTGATGAGTCAAATCTGGCATGAATCTGGAAATTCTGTTGCTGGGCTAAAAATTAAAATTTTAATTAAAAATCTAATCCTAAATTAGAATTCTAATTAATTCTAAATTAATTGTTAATTATAAACTAAACTAATTATTAATAACCTATTTATTAATCTAACTAACTGATATCTAATTAGCGATTTATAAACAAATTTAATCTAATTAAAAAAACTAATCAATATTAATCTAAATGATATTTAAATTTTAATTCAATTAATAAAATATTACATATTATTAATTAATTTAATTAATATAATATATTACATGTTATTAATTAATTTAATTAATACAATATATTACATATATTAATTAATATAAAATTAATTATTTAAATATTAATATTTAAATTAATATAAAAAAAACAAAATACAAACTATCCTCCACCTTTATTCCATTCATTTTAACTCTGATTCGAATGGGTTTAAAAAAAATAACATAGACCTCATATGATAACATGCTCACATAAACTTTTAAAGTGACGACTGATATGGTAACGTAAATCATTTAAAAAACAGTCGAATTAACCCATGAGCCTAAAATGAATGTTTGACTTATCTTATCGGCGATTGGGGTATGGAGGTGTCGGGGCCTTTTTAAAATGTGTCAAGCCAAAATCCCAATGCGATACAAGAACCTTTTAATGATCGGCGATCGGGGATATGAAGGAGAGGTCTTCGTCATCAAATATCGGCGATCGGGAAGGATGGAGGGGCTCGTTAAACTTGTGTCATATGAGAGCCCCGATGCGATATATTCAAATAAATATTTATTCCATTTTGCTTTTCGGCGATCGGAGGAATGGAGGTGTTGGGTTATGGCATGTGCCCATTTAAACCTCCGATCCGATACAGAGCTCTGATGCGATGAAAATTTTCTTTTTATTATTTTTCATGTATTAAGTTTTATTTTAATTAAATTAATTATGTTTTATATATTAATTAATTTAATTAATTTAAAACTTAATACTAAATATTAATTTTAGTTTTTTAAACTATAGCCACTTTAAAAAATAAAATTTAAACTACAGCCATTTTGAAATTTTGGATTTTCGATATTAGTAATCAATTTGGGAAATTGGAGTAAATTAATAAAATCTCGATAATTCATGATTTGGATGCATAACTAAAAATCGAAAAAATGTTAGAAAAAACTCGCTATGGGTTAATATTTAAAATGAATGCCTTATTGAACTAATTTATTTACAAAATGCAATATTGTACATTTTATGCATTTTTAACCCAGGCTAGATAAATGATGAGACTTCAAAGGAGTGTCATTTTCAAACCAATTGACCAAATGAGACGAAACAAGCGTCAATGAGAAGCTTATAAAAAATCGATTCTAACAAAGAAATCAAAACAAGAATCCAAAGAAAATATAAAATTAACAAAAGCGTAGGGCAATCAACTAAATAAAAATCCAAAAAGGTGTTTAGCCAAAATTTTTATAGAAAGGGTCCCCATTATTTGAGTTGAACAATTCAATAATGGGGGGGTTGTGTTTTCACCACAACAATGGCGACACACGGGAGAAGAACTAGTTATCTCTCTTTGATATGAATGAGATTTTCCTAAAATTAAAGTAAAAATAATTTAAAGAAGGGAAAATTAGTTTGAATAAAAGCAAGAATCATCTAATTTGTAATTTTCTTAAAATTCCTCCTACATTAAAATATTTCAAAGCTCTACATCAGTCCTTAATTAGTTGTAGAGATAAAGCAGGGGTCACTTTACAGCTTAGCTTTTAAAATATATTCCTTTGTCATAGGTAGAGTCACTGCTGCCAGCAAACATCTATAGTCTCGACAGGGTTACCTTTTAATCATAAATGATTCAGAATCCCATCTGTTTAAAAGAACTATTGATCTAGAGATAAATCCATTTATATATGTTTATTTTCTTTGAATTTTTTATTTTTTATTTTTCTTAAAAGCCATTGTCCTGGTTTGGTAGTCAGATATTTGACAATGCCATTCACTGGTTAAAATTAGACTGAACAAGCTGGCTCGTGATGAGACCCTTTGTCTTATAATTGTTTGCAATCATAAGCCATTACCCTGGTTTGTTTAACAGTGTTGGTAATGTCAGCCTATTTTTCCCCTATGATCATGGTAAGCAGGTTCATGATGAGACCTCTTATCTTTTAAGTTTAAATATATTTCTCGATTATACTCTAGAAAAATAAGACTTTCTGGGACAGAGAGAATCATTGACTCCTTAAGAGTTAAGAATGACAATTTCAGAGTTAAAGGTGCTTTGCTGTAAAGTGTCTTTACTTGGTTAAAAATAACTTTTCTTGACTGATAATAAAACTTTGAAAGATCTTAATAAAATTTTGAAATCTCAAAATGATTACAATTTGATGAAAAAGAAATTTTCAGATTTTATGATACTTTGCCAACTTCTCTTGATTGGTAATCTCTTCCTTAAGTATGTCTACCTTTATAATAAGAAAATCAAACTTCACTAAGAGATTTAAGAAAAAGCTAATAGGTGACTATTAACAATTTTTCTTCACGTATCCTGACCATTGTTAGGTAAAAAATAGGCCTTCCATATAAATAATGGCAAAGTCACCAAAATCAAAATTGAAATCCAAAGGAAAAGAATTCTTATGCTAAAATGAGAAAAGAAATCAACAGACGAAATTAAAATGAAGAAATGTGAAAAATGAAGGAAAATCCAAGTTTCAAAAGATAAACTCAAACAAGAATGCTTATACCAATGTCTCAACAATATGAAGAAAAAGAAAACAATCGTGTAATCAATCATTCTCATGTCGAGATTTGAGAAAATCATACCTCGCAGGGTTGTGAGTGTTTTAGGCTTTTTTTTGGATAGCAGCGACGATAAAATTCAGCCACAATGAAAACTTTATGTCTGATACTAATCTTCTTGTTTCAAAGCATCATCTTAATCATTTTCTAATAAAATGAATGCTTTAAAGAAACAAACTAAAGGTTTAGAAACTTCCTGGTATAGCTTTTTTGATGAAGATTATCGCTGCTTCTTGAAATAAAGCCAGGAGAAGAGTATAAATGAAGCTTTAAATGGAGAACTGCAAAACAGATTTCTTATATCAGCAAAAAAAAAACTGAAAGTAAATTGACGAAATGGAAATTAATGAAAGTGGGTAAATGAATCTTACCATTGGATAATTGTTTTTGATCTTACCTGAAAGGTATCAATTTCTCCAAGCTAGCTGACCTCTTATTTTAATTAACATTAAAAACATGAAGAAGTCACACTAACCAAAATCCTATAACCCAAAATCATTATTTATTTTATTTAAACTAAAGCAAGCAGTAAAATGTCAAAATAGAATGCTTAGTGCTCAGGGGAATTGAAATTAAAACAAATGCATCAGAAATGAGAATGAGAATTTGCAGTAATGACTATTCCTCAGAATATTATACGTTTCATATAAACTCCATGATTTGATAAATTGTTCAGAATCAAGACCAAATTCAAGATAATAAAATTTAAATATGAAGGTAGAGGTCTTGAAGTCCATTTTTAATTATGGAATTATATATTTAAAACTAAAATGTATAAGAAATTGAAATGATTTTTGTATCCTGCAAATTTGTCATCAATTGTCTTTTTCCCATAGTGGTTACCCAAGCTCGCTTTAAAACATCGCCTCATCGGATTATCCACACAACATGTTTCTTCACCATGCTTGAATTTTAATTTGCAAAACTTCACTTTTATTGCTATGCCATACATTGATTAAATGTTAACGGCTTAGAGGCATGCATTGGAAGTTCTCGCATCAAAGGTTGCAACGGCGAATCGCCAATATGAAAATATGCGATGAGAAGTTGTGCTATGAAATGGAGCGATCGCATCATTAAAGAAATATTATATCGGGGGTCGGGGCATATTTACATTGTGCTTCCCACATCGCACATCGCAAATTCAGAGATATGATATGAGCATAAAATAAAAATGTGATGAGACGATTGCGATATCGGCGATTGGCAAACTTTTGGTACCCGATGTAACACGATATGATTCTTGCGACGCCGATATGCGATGAATGACGTGGCTAGTCGGTGATCGGCAATTTTTAGCACATGGTGTAACAATATATGATATGCCGATATGCGATGAAGAGTGGACCTGATAATTTTATGATAAAAATTTGATAACATATCGGATCCGAGACATCGACCGCTTTAAAGTTATGCTCCTACCATTATTGCGACTGAGTGGATGCGATAGTTTTTATAAACTTGATTTGAATTTCATATCGGGTCCATAATTATGTGGTCGTCGCAATATCGGTAAAGTCATTTATCGGAGATCAGCGATTCACTGATCATGGAAGTATACATCACTTGCAAACTTCCGATATGCGAAATGCGATATGGCATATGAGTAAGATAATACATCGGAGGTCTTTGATGAGCAAAGAAATGCTAAGAATTACTTCCAATGAAATCTTATGATGCGAATGGTCTTATGATATTCCTTGGAATTTCAATTGGGTTTTCTAAGTGAATAAAAGCAAAATTAAAAAATGCTTAAATTCTAATGCCTCACAAATAAAATTTCCCTGAGCCTATTGCAAATTTAAAATGGGTTTACTGCTTACTTCAAGTTTTTGAAAACAAATGAAAACCTGTAAATAAAATAGAACACGAACAAAAATAAACTAAGGAAAAGAGAAACTAATAAGAGATGAGAACGAACTTGCAAATGTGTACCTCGAAGGAAATTGTTTGCGAATTTTACCATACGAATCTTCAAATTCTTCCTTTGATTTATCAAAATTTTGACTTTGTTCAAAATCATCTCATCATTTATTCTAAATCTAAGTGTGCAATCAGCCTAAATAAAATCTGTTTATTCATGTCCAGGGAATATAAAATCTATCAGAAATAAATATTAAGCTATGCTTCCCTTTCGAAATGAAACAACAATTTATTACCTCTGCTCATTCCGAATTAATCTTGAGAAAAATATGTATTGTTATAGTGACTGTTCAATGATGCCTTCAGTAAATAAATATGATGCATTTTATAGCATCAGATAATAAACTAAAAATTAGAATGAGATTAAGCCACTAATTGTGGAAAAATATCAAAACAGATTTGAATGTGTGCACTTGGCAAAATGGACATCCTTAAGGTCAGCTTTTAGCAAATTCCGAGGAAGATAATATGAACTTCATATGATTACCGTGAAAGGTTGGACTGGATAATAATGATGGAATTAGAATTAAGCTTATCATAGACAGTCATACATTTCATGGGATAATGGGGTCATGAAGCTTTTTTATCCTCAAATCCTTACCATATAAATTTCAAAAGAAAATCTTAGAAGGAAATCCCAAAATGAAGGAAAGTGGCTTTGAGGCAATCGATACCAAGTGCAACTTTAATTGAATTTAATCAAGACATTATTCAAAATAAGTAAAGTAGAGGTATTGCTGCAAGAAATTTTAAAATGGAAAGCAAGAATTAAAATTTTCTGATAGGGAAAAGTGTTTTTACTGAGCATGTATGAGAATGGCTGATTGCTTTGTTTTATTTTTAATCTACAGAACTGTTAAAAATAAATTATCTATACAAAACAAACTAACTAAATTAATTCTACTCCTATTCTAACCATATACATGAAAATGACTAGGTATAGTCATATTTCCAGTGTAACCACTTTCTCATTTTAATTCCTGTGTTTATGTACAGTTCAAATGTTAGTAATAAAAATACAAATATAATTAAACTAAGAAAATTAAATATGAAATCAGAATGTACAGTTATTGTTAGGAACTTAATTAAAATCTCTCTCTCTTGAAATTTCCTTTCCAATTGACTACCTATTGGATCATAAAAATCTGGATGGATTGCCCACGGGGCTTTGGATTGACGGTGAATGGGTACCTTGCTAAGGCACTCCTTGCGATAGGTCACCGGTTCAAATCCCCCGTGGGTACTTAGGTTAGTCTAAACATATAAAAAAAATAAAAATAAAAAAAATCTGGATGGATTTCTATTAAGGATTGAGAAATGTTCAAAGGAAGAGATAACATGCCAGATTGTGAAGAAGAGCTTTTAGATTCTTTGACCTGAAAAAATTTGTTAGTGTTATGTACAAATGTTAAATCATTGACAATTTTACTTGAAGGAAAAATTTTCAAACAATTTTCAAACAAGTCAATAAAAAATGGATGGAAGCCTTTCAAATAAAATGGCAATTTATTAATCGAATTGAATTGCTGGCCAGATTGCAAAAATACATTCTCTTGTTGACATTGCCTTTTGAAAAGATAGAAGCTTTTGATGAAACATTAGCATTGATATAAATTGGAATATTACTATCTTTCGATGCTAATGATTATAATATGAAACTTGAATTTCCCAATTGGGCAATGCATCAATTGAGTGTTTGATAGTAAGGTATTCAATATGCCAGCGAAAAGTGTGGAAAATTTGAAAAATTAAATCTGATTTTATACAAAATAAGTGGGGAAATAAAAATAAAATGAAATTACTATTTTTACAACTAATGTTACAGCACATTTGGGATCGTTTTGAAATGATTTCATTTTCACAAGGAATGGCTAGAATTATGGAATTTGGGTAATTTCGAATTCCAACTTGTGAAATCGAAAACGAATTATGATTATGAATAGGAATGGGAGTTTGATCCTCATATGAATCATAAATTGGAATGATTTCTTGAATGGTGAAATCATGAAGATAATTTGCTGCTCTAAAATGAGGATTGATAGGGGTAATTTCTAAATTGAAGCGTTCTTCATCCTCAGATGTTATTTGAATTTTATCATGAGGATTCTCTTGAGAAGAATAAAAATCAACATCCTCAATGTCAGAGTAATCATCATAAATGACTTCACAAGATTGCTTGGAATTCCCTTCGATTTTATTCAATATACCAAAACAAGGAGGAACAAAAATCTCATGTTCATTAGTGGCAAAAGAATGATCAATTATTGTTTCTTTATCTTGATAAAAATTTAATGGTAATTCATTTAAATCATCCTCTTTAATTTCTAAAATATCATTAATACCAAGAGGAAAAATATTATCATCATTGAAAATATCAGGATAAAGGGAAAAATGTGAACCTGAAACAATGCATTTAAAACTGTCTCTGTTTGAGAACTCTTGTGCATTATGCTCATTGTAAATTTCAGATTGCTGATCATTCATTTATGTGCGTATGCTTTCTTGAAGAAATCTGCTTTGCTTCTCTGATTTTGGCATTTGCTCATCATGGAGAAATTCAGAAATTTGTACAGCAGTTTGCATTTTATTTACTTTGATTGCTGCTTGTACTTGCTGATTTGCGATTTGATTTTCCGAATTTACTTCAAAGTAGCTATCAGATTTCAAGACGGTTTTTTCCCCAAAATTGCTATTGTTGTCTTCTTGCATTTGAATGGAAATATTTTCCAAGCTTTGTGAAACCACTTGATCACCATTTATTTGCACATCCATATTGGAATTCTCATTTATATTAGAAGGGGATGGAACAAAGCTCGAATTAATTTCATATGGATTGGGAATGGGCGGAAGAGAACAAATATGTTCAAACCAATCTAATGATTCTTCTTCCGTGGTCTTATCTTCATCTTTAAATCTTAAGCAATTCAAATGAAATCGAATATTAAAATCATTAACAGACTCATTTTCAAACATACGTAGATATTCAATTTCTTCACATACTTGTTCATAATCATAGCTGTCGAATTTACAAATGAAAATTGTAACGAATTGATCCCAGCTGTGGATTGAAGCGACTGGAAGAGTTTTACACCAGTTTCTGGCTTTTGCCACAAATGTGAGAGTAAAAATTCTGCATAAAATGCCTTCATCAATTCCTTGAAAATCGTAATTTGAAACATTTTGAATAAATTGAAAGACATGGTTAAAAGCAAAACAATTTCTCTTACCATTGAATTTTACCTGAGACAAGAGTCTTACCACTTCGGGTGGGGTATTGGAGGATGCAGGTCCATGGATACAACTCCAAATTGGAAGCTTAAGAGGAGCCATAATCAAAATGTTAAAATTGAAAAGACTCCAATAGAAAAATTTCTCAGGCCCTCCTTCTAGCGCAAAAAATGTTGATGCCTTGAAATTCGCTGCAACAACATTGGGGGATAACCACCCGGTCCGGACCTTAAAGCAGCTCCTTTTCCGTTTGGTGTGGTGGCTCCGACTGGTTTAACTAGGTCCAGTTACCTTCTCCCTATTTCTATTGGTTTATGATGTATCTTTACATACCAATAGACAGGGATATCAGATCACTTCTTCTTGCTGATCAGGCAAGAGAATGACCCTTAAGCTGATTTGGGTTCAGCCAAGCCACAACTAAATTTTTGCCTCTTTGAGGAGAGGACTTAAAAGAATGTAAAATTTACTCTAAATGCAAGCTTATTCTATGATGCAAGCAAAAGAAACTAATCTAAATCCTATCTTAATTAGGCAGATATAGATCTAACCCAACTAAGAGCAAGATAATTAAAGTATTGAGATTTAAATGTCTTGTTTATAATGAATATCAAGTTAATGAAGTAGCTCAATTAACTGATATTATAGTTACCAAAACACATCCAATTGAGACCTCTTAACTGAAATAATAAACCAACAACATTCAAGAAGTAGTTCATAAAAATGATATTAATTATCAAATCAGTAAATCCAATAATTGAATAATGATATGTGAAAATAGTTCACAACACATTACCATTCAATAAATCAGTTTTATAAGACAGATTTCTGAGTAAATAGTTACTCAGAAATCAGAAATTAATACATAAGAACAGAGATACATGATAACAACATTGAGACAAACTACCCATATTGAAAATAATGCACAAACATGAATAAAATGACACATTCCTGTTACCATAAAAATGAAACTGATATTTAAAATAGTAGTATTAAAAATACCAATTTATTGCATCCATTTCTGTGATCTTGGTCTCCAACAGTCCTTTACATTGCTTGAACTTCTGCCTTCAAAGCTAAAGCCACAATAGTGAAAACTCTGCCCCTCATACATAATTCAAGATACAAAGGAAAAATCCTCAATAATCCCCAGATCTGAGATTTTCTCTCCTCTCTCCTACAACTCTAAATTCCTATTACAATGGTGCTTTTAGAAGTCTAACATTGCAGAGGAGAGTAGCCCCTTATTCCATTTTGCAATCTATTACTTATACTATTTGTGAAGGAATTCTTGAGAGAAGAGTTTGTTGAAGAGAAATCTGCTAAATCCAATTTTACTTGCTCAAAATTCTGATCTTCAATTGCTGGAGCATTCTCATTGATTGAGATCTTTTTCTCCATATTCTTTTCACTGTTTTCCTGCAAAAAGAAATCAAAATAAATTAACATGCAACAATAAAATCAATCATGGCATTGCTGGCATTTAAATCAAATCCAATCAAATTCTATAAAATATAAATTCTCTATTGATGCCTGGGATGATTTAATTGGCCAAGAATATCATTGACGAGTGAATCTACAATTAGAAGAGGTCTGGACCAATGAAAATAAAACTCAGAAAAATGATTTTGTTTTCAAAATTCGGAGCTTGATCTTCTGCCTGATTTTTGACCCAATAAATGACCAAATCTGTCAATGAAATCTCCTCATAAATATTCTCCTTGATTTTCGCTTTCCAATGAGCCGTCGTGGGCCTCATTTGGCCAAGTAAAACTCATTCTATGAGCTTCCAAAGTTGATGAGTCAAATCTGGCATGAATCTGGAAATTCTGTTGCTGGGCTAAAAATCAAAATTTTAATTAAAAATCTAATCCTAAATTAGAATTCTAATTAATTCTAAATTAATTGTTAATTATAAACTAAACTAATTATTAATAACCTATTTATTAATTTAACTAACTGATATCTAATTAGCGATTTATAAACAAATTTAATCTAATTAAAAAAACTAATCAATTTTAATCTAAATGATATTTAAATTTTAATTCAATTAATAAAATATTACATATTATTAATTAATTTAATTAATATAATATATTACATGTTATTAATTAATTTAATTAATACAATATATTACATATATTAATTAATATAAAATTAATTATTTAAATATTAATATTTAAATTAATATAAAAAAAAAACAAAATACAAACTATCCTCCACCTTTATTCCATTCATTTTAACTCTGATTCGAATGGGTTTAAAAAAAATAACATAGACCTCATATGATAACATGCTCACATAAACCTTTAAAGTGACGACTGATATGGTAACGTAAACCATTTCAAAAACAATCGAATTAACCCATGAGCCTAAAATCAATGTTTGACTTATCGCATCGGCGATCGGGGTATGGAGGTGTCGGGGCCTTTTTAAAATGTGTCAAGCCAAAATCCCGATGCGATACAAGAACCTTTTAATGATCGGCGATCGGGGATATGAAGGAGAGGTCTTTCTCATCAAATATCGGCGATCGGGAAGGATGGAGGGGCTCGTTAAACTGGTGTCATATGAGAGCCCCGACGCGATATATTCAAATAAATATTTATTCCATTTTACTTTTCGGCAATCGGAGGAATGGAGGTGTTGGGTTATGGCATGTGCCCATTTAAACCTCCGATCCGATACAAAGCTCTGATGCGATGAAAATTTTCTTTTTATTATTTTTCATGTATTAAGTTTTATTTTAATTAAATTAATTATGTTTTATATATTAATTAATTTAATTAATTTAAAACTTAATACTAAATATTAATTTTAGTTTTTTAAACTATAGCCACTTTAAAAAATAAAATTTAAACTACAGCCATTTTGAAATTTTGGATTTTTGATATTAGTAATCAATTTGGGAAATTGGAGTAAATTAATAAAATCCCGATAATTCATGATTTGGCTGCATAACTAAAAATCGGAAAAATGTTAGAAAAAACTCGCTATGGGTTAATATTTAAAATGCAATATTGTACATTTTATGCATTTTTAACCCAGGCTAGATAAATGATGAGACTCCAAAGGAGTGTCATTTTCAAACCAATTGACCAAATGAGGCGAAACAAGTGTCAATGGGAAGCTTATAAAAAATCGATTCTAACAAAGCAATCAAAACAAGAATCCAAAGAAAATGTAAAATTAACAAAAGCGTAGGGCAATCAACTAAATAAAAATCCAAAAGGGTGTTTAGCCAAAAAATTTATAGAAAGGGTCCCCATTATTTGAGTTGAACAATTCAATAATGGGGCGACTGTGTTTTCACCACAACACCAGGCAGCAGTGGAGACTGTCAACACTTGAGGTTCCCTTCGAATTTCCCTTCCTCCCATGGTTTCACTGTGGATTTTCAATGGAACAGCAACTGCTTATGCTGTTTGAAACACAGAGAGGGTAATAATCGCAATATTTTGAAAAAAACAGAGTATGCAACAGAAATGGCTTATGAACAACAACTTGTGTAAAAAATAGAAATATCATGCCGTTAAGCCGTGCCATACCCTAGTACACTATCTTTCCCGAATAGTGAGCTGACACATAATCCGGGGAATAATGAGGTTAACCTCCCCCCCACAATGTGATAGGATGTCCCAGCCGTCAAATAAAGGAGCAACACCCGATCTGCAACAGAGTCATAAAGGAATAGCGTATGAAAATATGCCATGTTTAGGAAAACAACGAATTACGAAAATCGAGGCATAAAGATGGATCTCGTATTATGTAAGAGGCTGCTGTGATATGCTGCGAGGCTGGGGGGATAGGATGTCTGTCGTACTTGCCAAATCTCAAGTGGTCATTGTCACTTCCTTTGCCATGATTGGTGGTAATAAATGTTCATCCGATATATAAGTCAAAAAATAATATATGATTAGTTCCTAGGATATAAGAAACAAAAGAGTATTAGTATGTTACTTATTGGTGTAACCAATGTGACTTCAATACCATTAACAGTGCTATGCTGCCGACAGGTGTCCATAACCTTGGCAGAGTTGTTTATTTCACCCATAGAACCATGATCCTTTATGTGTATATTAAGGAGTGTAATGTCAAAGTGTAGGCCATTATGCTGGCTTGGTAACCAGTTAGCCATAATGCCATTCACGAGGAAGGAGCGAAAAGTGGGCAGGCCGGCTCGTGATGAGACCTCCTGTTCCAAGGTTTGTTTGTTTGATATACCTTTTGGCCATAGTGGGAATGCCACTTCACTTTCATCCTCATGATCATGGTAGGCTGGCTCTTGATGAGACCCCCTATCCTGCATTTGACAACTTATAATTCATCTTTACTTTTTTCTTTTTCATAAAGCATTTCTCCTTATTTATACACAAAGGGTCGTTCAACACTCCTTAAGAGTAGGAATGGTGGAAGAAGTCTTACCATCTCAATAGGAAGATATAAACCCTTTGCTCTTATTTCTAAATAATAATCAAATAGGATTAAAGGGATTGTCGTGATAAAGATAACCAATCAAAGAAAAATTAGTGAGGCAATGACAGCAAGAGATGATGAATAAGTGTGTCCTTCCTTTTTTCCTCTTACCAATACAGAGCCTTATAAAGATAGCGATTTATAATTTGTGGATTTCAGTATGTTGTGATTTTGTGTTCATTGCATAAGTGCATAGCTGTATCTTAAAGACTTTGAAAGAACAGGAGCAAGAAGCATCCTCAATTTAGATCAGCAAAAGGAATGAGCTGTTTCACAAGGAGAGAAAACGTATGCTAGTGGTGTTCCAAAAAAGGAGCATAGATATCAAAAGTGCAAATGCCGTTCATTTTGAAAAAGGAACAGCAGAACGCACCAATGTCGTTCCTTTGAAAAAGGAACAACAAAGATTAATTAAAAAACATGCTATTCTCTAAAGGACAGCAAAACACTTGAAATGTCGTTCCTTTTGAAAAAGGAACAGCAGCCATGAAAAATGTTGTTCCTTTGAAAAAGGAACAGCAAAATACGCAAAAAATGCCGTTCCTTTGAAAAAGGAACAACAAAAATAAAAAATATGTTGTTTTTTTGGAAAAGGGACAGCAAACACGCAACAATGCCGTTCCCTTTGAAAAATGAACAGGAAAAATGGAAATGTTGTTCCTTTAGAAAAGGAACAACAGAATAAGCAAATGTCGTTCCTTTTGAAAAAGGAACAACAGAACAAGCAAATGCCGTTCCTTTTGAAAAAGGAATAGCAGAAAATCAAGAATGATGTTCCTTTAGAAAAGGAACAGCGAAAATCAAGAATGTTATGGATACGAGCTTCTTTAAATCCTTGAAAGCACACTCACATTTTTATGTCCAAAGAAAATCAACGTTACCAGTTAGTGCATATAAAGGTGTAGCAATGTGCGAATAATGTTCTATAAACCGTCTATAATAACCAGAAAATCCAAGAAAGCTGCGTACCTCTATTTGAGTAGTAGGAGTGGGGATAAGCAAAAGTATTTGGATTTTGGCCGGGGCTACCTGAATGCCGGCTGCTGAAACATAGTGTCCTAGGATAATTCCTTCAGTCATCATCATGTAACATTTTTCGTGACTTAAGCAAAGCCAGGTAGCTATGAAGCATTGTAGGACTTCTTCTAGGGTGTCTAGTGCTGGATCAAAATCATCTCCATATGGTGTAAAGTCATCCATGTACACTTCAAGTCCATCATTTACTAAATCTACAAAAATGCTAGGGATAGCCCTTTGGAATGTGGCAGGAGCATTACATAAGCCAAAAGGTAGAACTCGATAGGCAAATGTTCCCCAAGGACAAGTAAAAGTAGTTTTGTCTTGGTCTTCAGGGGTAATCTGAATCTGATTGTATCCACTGAAGCCATCCAGGAAAGAAAAGAATTTCTTTCCTGCTAACTTGGTCTATGAATGGGAGAGGAAAGTGGTCTTTTTGTGTTGCTTTATTTAGTTCCCTGTAATCCACACAGATTCTCCATTTTCCATTCTTTTTTGGTACCACCACAAGCGGAGAGACCCATTTACTATCAAAAATAGGATAGATAAAATTAACATCTAAAAGTTTCTGAAGTTCAGCTTTTACCACATCCTTTAGATGAGGATTAAGTCTCCTTTGCGGTTGAAGAACAGGTCCGACATCTTTTTCTATATAAATGTGGTGTGTACATAATTGGGGATCGATTCCTTTCATATCAGGGTAATCCCATGTGAATGCTTCTTGATATTTTCTTAACAAATGGATGAACTTCGTTTCTTGTTCAGGTGTGAGGTTGGTATTGATATTTAAAGTTTTTCCCGGTTCAATTTCCACAATTTTACTATTTGCAACAGAAGTAACAGGTATTGTTTGGTCATGTGTATCTTTCAAAGGATCTTCTTCTAATTCATTATCAAATGCTGCTTCTATCATGTGACACTGTGTGCAGGATCCAGATTTAGTTTGACTAATGAAGTTGTTAATGGAATCATCTTCTATTTCATCTTTAAAATCAAGTGCCTCTTGTATAGTTAAAGGAGATCTAATGTTATCAGTAAGGTATGATACAGAGTGCTTGTTAGTTTTAATTATTGTGACACTTGGCTGCGCTGGAGGATATAGAACTAAATTCTTGATATTTGGTCCTTTGGTTATGGTCATATTCCCTTGCCGGCAACCAATGTAAGCATCGGCAGTGGCAAGCCAAGGTCTACCTAGGATTAGCGGGTGTCCATCAAGTCGGGTTTTTGGATTAATTATCAGGAAATCGGTTGGATATTCCCAGGAATCTACAGAGACCATGACATCATGTAGAGTACCCTCTAGTCTAACCACAGATCGGTCAGCGAATTCTAACAAAGTAGAGGTGGGTTCTACAGATGTAATGCCAAGCTTTTGGCAAGTAGTGGTTGTTAAAATATTAATTGCAGCTCCTAGAACAACTAAGGCATTAGACAGGGTCTGACCATAAATTTGAACAGTTACAATTGGATTTCCTAGGTCTTCATATTTAATGGGTGTTTCTTTCTCGGATAGTAGATCAGATAAAGTACCGATTACTTGGACTCTTAGATTAGTTGTTATATTCCTCCTTGGTTTCTTTATGCACAATTCTTTGATAGTTTTTGCGTATATAGGAATGTCTTGAATGGCTTGGAGGAATGAGATTTTTATGTACAGATTTTGTAATTCTCCCAGAATGTCGAAGTCAAGATACTGTAAAGGTCGAGGTATGACTAATCATTCTGGGAATGGAGGAGAGGATGTGGTTTCTTGATTATGATTCTGTTGCTTATTTACATCCTCTTGTTGCAACTGGTGTTCTCTTAGTAACTGATCTTCAATATGAACTGTTTTATCTCCCTCAATTTCAATAATACGTCCAGATCGTAACTGAAGATCATTACACTCCCTCGGGTCGGGTCCTATTTCTAGTGATTCTATAATTTGGAGAGATTGGACCGGTCTATTATTTGGATTGGGGTTGGGTTGGGCTGGGAGTTGCGGTCTCAGATTAGACTGGGGATTTTGTTGTAAGGCTGGCAGAGCAGGTTGAGGGAGCGGAATGGTTCCTACTGGCTGGTGCATCAGTCTTTGCCAGTTTGTCTGCCAGGGTGAACTTTGTGAAGTAGGTGGAGTCCATTGTGGAGGATATGGGCTATTTTTCCAATATGGTGGAGTGCAAGGGAAATTCGGCCAACCAGATTGGCTTGCCTGATTCAGCCACGGGTTTGAAGAAGGAAACGACTGTGGTGACTAGTTTGAAAATGGGGGTTGGGACTAACTTTGCCACATACTATATTGTTGAGCATTATATTGTGGAGGTTGAAAAGAAAAAGTTGGGTCTGGAAACATACCAGATTGTCTCGGCTGCCACTGGTGGCGCTGGTTGATCAAGTACACCAATTCTGGTTCTTCTTCCGCTTCCTTATAAACTGCTTTCAATCCAGGAAGTGAGGGGAAGCTCTCTGTAAGGCGATATTTTGTACAGATGGCGTATGTTTGGACTGTATCCAGTGGACATTCCTTGTGACTATGCTTTTTCTTGCATCAGGGACAGAATATCGCCAAATTCTGTTCTACCTCCATCTGCTTTTGTTTAGCCTGCATAATATCAAGTTGTGTAGTTAATGTCCCTAGAATATCAGTTTTAAAATTTTCTAATAAATTTCCAATTTCTACACGTGTTACTCCTTCTGTTGATATTTTGTTATCTCTTACAAACCAATCATGTTCTGCCAGTTTTATTCTTGTGCTTCCTCTCGAGCTCCTGATACATAAGTCAATGATGTCAGCAAAATTCTCTTGATAAATATCCCATTTTCCCATGATGTTTAATGTTTTAATCCATTGTTCCTTCATGCCCATAATCAATGTAGTTTTTAACACATTATCAGGTAAAGGTAGTGATGCATAAGGAGATCTTTGTAGATTGTACTGAAAATGTTCCACATACTCCTCTAATGTTTCATTCGGTTTGGCTGTCATTTTGAATATTTCGTCCTTTAATTCTCTAGACCTACAATAGTCCTGATATTTTTTCAAGAAAGATTCTTTCATTTGATCCCAATTGTTTATGACCCCACCACTTAGTCCCATAAACCATCTTAAACCAGACCCTTTTAATGTAGAGGGGAAAATTTCAATTTCTGGGGATCGGTGGTGTAATCATATCCCCTGCACAACACATCGAATTCGAATAAAAATGCATCCAGATCTTCTGATGTGAGACCATGAAATGTAGGGATATGTTGAAGAGGGATAGCTTTCATGGGCGCATTTGCTACAGAATCCACTATAGGGTATTTTAATGTAGAGGTTTGAGTGTTTGGCTGGTTCTGAGCCATAGGATCGAATATATGCCAATAACCTTCTATGATATCTAGAAGGGTATTCCTAGGTTGAGAGGGAATGTCTTTGACAGGGGTAGTTTTAATAGCACTTCCTTTATCTGGGATAATGAGAATACCTGATGTCTGGGGAGATTGGGTTCCTTCAACAATTATTTTTGCAGCGCTCCCCTTATCTGGGCTATTTAATGGCTGATTTGTTCCAATAGGAGATTTTGGTTCCTCGGTTTCCCCTGTTTCTCCTTATCCTTCACAAAAGTTGCTAAAATTCCCTTCCTGCAATAGTTCTGGAGTAGAATTTTCAATTTCTTGAAAGTCCTGCTCTTCAGTTTGACTATGCACCTCAGCAAAGGCTATAGATGGTGATCCTATGGCCTGAAGGGAACTAGTAGGCTGTTTAGAAATGATTTTCCTGGGGCCTACTGATGGTTGAGATTCTGTTTTCTTATAGATTTCGTCTATGAAGGTCGTCCGGCCAAGGGTCACCAGCCACTTAGCTTTTTCAGGTTTGGATGGAGGTTTGATATTCTTTTCTGGTTTTTTTTGCTTAGTCATGCAATCAAATGAACTACTAAATTCTATTCAAACAAAGCAACAATAAATCTGTTAGGAAAGAGGACAGTGGAGCAGAGCTTTTACATGCTCCGTATGCAAGTTCTTACCTTCCGTTTTTAAGATCCAACTCTTTTCTAGCAGGTTCGTACACTACTCTAAAAAGGACAAATGGCTACACTCTTTCCCCGACAACGACACCAAAATGTGGAGCTATAAAAAGGGTCTCTTCCACCTCTAATTACCTCACATTAATATGTCAATTCGGGAGCGTTTTGTTATTTCAAAGAGTGTCTTAGTCTGAGGCTATCATTTGTCAGAGTAATGCTAGTAGTACAGCATTCAAAAACATAAGAGTAAACAAATGCTTGTTTATAACTAATTTATTTCAAAGGAATAAATCACACACTCAGAAAACTCGGCAACTTATCAGTCAAGGGTTCGGCAACAATAACCCATCCCTTTGGAAACTGATGAAAGGAAATTAGAGCATAGACCACGGGTCTGGGAGCTAGACAGCAAATGTCGAGGCTCACTACAGCCACAGATCGTCTCTCACACCAAAACAACAAATGCGAGTAAATAAAACGACAGATAGAAAAATGGAACGGCAAATAAGAAATCGAACAACAAATCTGAAATGGAACAGCAATGCTGAAATGGAACAGCAATTCTGAAATGGAACAGCAATGCTAAAATGGAACAACAATTCTGAAATGGAATAGCAATCAAACAACTAAGTCTCGCAAGAATTAATCAAACTTAATATACTAACTCAAATGCACTAATCGTACTCAAACAGCAAACTTTCACTCTTAAGGCAAATCAAGCAGCACGCACTAATAGAATAGCACTAATTACTGATAAGTTATGGAACAACGTTTGGAAATCATATATACGCACAACACGCTTGAAGAGTAATCTGATCTAGCATCAATCTTAATTAACAGGAATATGACTGAGTTTCAAAATAGAACAACATTACTTCTGAATCCAACAATCGTAAAGAACACAACTTTCGGATGAATTCTATAACATGAATGTTCAGCACAAAAGCTCTGTAACATAATAGTAATAATATTCGGTCAAGACTAATAACATTCAATCAACTATGAAAGGATCAGTAATATAATGGAGAGTCAATACAACAGTTCTGTCTATAAAAACCTTAATGACTTAATCTTTCACAGAGCATGTGATGTCAACTTATAAAGTATATCAGATTACCAAATAACGATGATAAGCAAATCACGCAGAAATCAAATCGTAGTGATACAGAAGCAAGTGTCCTCTGAAGCCGGGCCCTTAGCCTCCAAGGGTACACTGCTTTAAGTTAATCCAGACGCAGAGATAAGATGATCACCAAGTTTGTATTAATGCATAAAACAAAAGTACAATGAACCAGTTCTCAACGAGACTCGATGATCAAAGTTTGATCTTTAACAGAAAATTACATAAAAGCATAGTCCCCGAAAGCTAACAGTTTTGTCCCTTTATATAAAGGTGATGGTGGAGATGTCTAAGTAACAATATAGATAAAGCAGCGATCGCCAAACTGTTAACCCTAAATCATCTCTTTTCTCCTCCGCCGAGCTGGTGTCTTCTCCTCCTTTTTTAGGTCGGTTTGCTTTGATCTGCTTAGCCTTATTTGCACTCATTCCCCTGTCAAAGGGACAATAGTTACCTTGTTCTTGTCTTTCTCTTTGGAACAGCAACTCCTCGTTTTCACCCTTTCCTGCACAGGAGAATGAAAACTATCAGCGGTTAAGTCTTGCATATTAATCTCACATGTTTTGTTATAATTCTTTATTGTTTTCCAAGTTCATGATGCAAAAAGGTTCACAAGTTCTACTAAAAAGCCACTGAAATGATCATCAAAAACATACCTTTTTAGTACTCCACACATGGGTTAGTCGATCCTAAGAGATGGGGGAGCCTTGTAACAAGGGTGCAATTTGCATGACCATTGAAAGAGAATTGGGTTAATATTCCTAAACTAGGGCATGGCAGCGTGTGGGAACGATATGAAATCTGGAGTCATCGTTAGGGGCCCTAGGAAGATTTATCTTTTCTTTTTAACAACTTTCCCACCCTGGAATTGGTTCACTTGGAGATAGGGTTCAGTAGCTGGAAGAGCACCACACGACTTGCAGTGTCTAGTGCACCCTCGGTGGCCCTTGAAAATATGGAGGATCGAGTACCGTTCATGCTTGGTCATACTCATAGCCGCATCAGGTTTGCAAGGTGAACAACCAATGGTTAATAGAACAATGTAGGTAAGGGAATTCCGAAAAATAGATCTATAACTTTGAGAAAACGATTGGCTCTAAGGGTTGGGCCTAGGGGTTTGCACCCTCAACTTGTGGGCTATTGGCAGTCTGCCTGAGCTACTCTTGCAGAAAGGATAGGCAGTCATGTTACACTAAAATTTGTCACCATGACTATTTGCAGTTAGTATGGCTCCATCAACTGTCATACTATCCTCCTTGGCAAGTCTTATACCTCTGCTCCTCATGTCAAACTCCAAGAAAGAGAGAAAGTCCTTAAAAAGTTAATTAACTCTGGTTACGCAGTTTCTCTTTACCGTACCTGCGTGTACGCACCTCAAGTTCACAATACCTACGTACTTGTACGCTCTGTCTGTAAAGGGGTGGGTGCGTACTCATGTAAAGGTCAAAAGGCGCGAGTTTTACTTCAAAAAAGTTACTTGTGGTCAATCTAGAGCATTCTAGAAGATGGTTTGACGTGTATTGAGCGCCTCCAGATGGTTCATGCATCCCAAAGAAAGAGGAACTTATCCCATCAAGAGGGGAGCTATCCCATTGAAAGAGGGGCTTATCCCATTGATGGTGGACCTGATTAACTTCCTCCAAAGCATTATAAATACAGGCATTGGGCCAGAGGGAGGGGAGGTTGAAAGCTGAACATTCCTAAGGGTAGATGCTACTGAAATTAGGACTCCCTTATAGAGCTTGAGAGGAGAGATTCCTATCCTTTCTTAGCTTCATTTGGAAGTGGGTGAGCTGATCAAAGTAAAGGAGAACTCTTGCTAGACCCTGGGAGGGACCTGCACAACACCAAGGCACTGGTTATAATGGTTTCTTTTATTTCCAATTAATACAATTAAGTTCATTTTTCTCAACAAGTTGTTATATATAATTTGTTTCATATACTCCTTGGTCTTTATGATGAATATGTTTTATTTTATGAGTTATTCAGGTGCTATGTAATCGTTTTCTTGTTAGTGAATGCAGGTTTCAAAGAGAAGGATGAGCTCATCTAGATCGGAGAGGCTGGACTGCTACAAACAACGTTGGACTAAAGGTATGCTTTAAACACCTGGTTGCTTGTATTTTAAATGCATATTTAGGGAAAGATAGTGCTTGATTGTTTTGTTTGTCACTAGAAAGCCTTAGCTTCTAGGGAGGTCGGTTTTGTCCGCAAAATTGACTCTTTCCACATGAGAAAATGGCGACTCCACTGGGGAATCCATGGATTTGATTGATTTCTCTTTTGATTGATACTTTGATTTGAGAAAAGTCGATTTCTTTCTGGTTTTTTACTGATTGACTGTGAATTTGGGTGGAATAGCCTAGGGTTAAGTTAGTTTTTATTTTTCTTGGTTTTGAGAGCAGTACACACCCTCTGCGTTAAGCACAGAGCGTACCTGTACGCACTGCAGCTTTGTACACAGAGCATGGCCGCACCTGTGCAAACAGGCTGCCTGCGTACCCTGTCAAAAGTTGATAAAATTCCAATTTTTTCCTTTTTGCCTCTTACATTTTGTTTATAATTTTTTTTTACTACCCAGATCCACTGGTTACCTATCAGAGATCTTCATCTAAGCTTGTTTCGTTAGCATCAAGGGTTTTAGTGAAGTTCATAAAAGTTCTAGCCCTAGGTTTGATTTTTGTTTGGTCTCGTAGTGAATTTGGCTTTAGAAGTTGTAAAAACCTTGGATCTCCCTGGTCTTTTCAATCTTCTTAGGAGTCGGACCTTTAGTAAAATCCACCTTTGTGAGAAACCTACCTTTGTGTTGTCTCTTTGCGGAATTTCGAGAAAGCTTGTTTGTTAAAGCTGTGAATTTAATTCTTAAGAAAAAGAACAAAAGATTTTTATTTTTTGTTTTTGACTGGTTTATGATTCTGCATGAACTAGTCCTTGGTTGAATTGTAGCTGAGTAAAACATTCTGGAATTATATTTTGTAGGCTTTTAACTCATTAGATTTGCTTTTAGGTAAATTTCTCTTAGATTTACTTTTAGGTCGAATTGATTTGATTGTCATAGATTTTTTAAAATTGATTTTTGTTAAGTAGTTTTATATGCTTTGTTAAAATAGGAAAAATACAAAAATCTCTTTTGTAGAAAAGTTTGTTTTAGTAGCATTTGAAGTCTTTGAAAAGAGAAAGGAATTTTTGTGAAATAATTAGTAGTCATGTGTTGTATGCTTTGGAAAAGATAAAGAGATTTTTTCTTTGATTTTCATTGCCAAGAAAGTTGTCTTTATATAAATTTTGCATTCTCCAACTCTCTTAGCTAGGGAATTCATTCAAAAAGAAAAATAGCTTAAATCATCTTAGGTGCATCTTTTTAGTGGATTTGAGTCGAGTCTACACACCATCAGTTTCATCTCCACTACCTTCTGTCCTAAAGAAAAGTCATAAAATTAACGCTTAAAGTAAAATTAACTTAGTAACTTTTTATTTACTAGGGCTCTGAAACACCAATATAGATCAGGCTAGTGTCTTGGAGTAGGAGAGTAATTAACTCTCCAAGAAAGTAAAACCAAACAAGTAGCTCATCTTGTGATAGGATAAATCCAACTGTTACATTTATGCTCTGGGAAAGCTCCTCTTAAAGGAGAAGCACGAGATCGTGTCCGAACCAGTGAGGGGATCAATGCTCCTTCATTGGGAACGACGCCAGATACGCACATACTACAAACGGTAAACCTCAGATTATTGTCGAGGAGCCTGGGGTCACTTGTCGGTAAACCTTGGATTATTGTCAAGGAGCCGATAAGGGGATTGAGATTTTTACTCTGCCCTTGCGTGCTATCGGATCGTAGATTGTTTCCCCAGGTGTATTTGTTGATGTTGGTGACCTTAGTGACCATTATCTTTAGGGTTCTACCCAAGGTGATGGTGGAGAGAAGATCCCACTGTACCTGGAGCAGACGTCGGCTAGACTCACTTGTATTTTCTGGGGGGTTCACTTCACTCGAGACGGTTAAAATGGAGGAACTTGTGCCAGTCTATTCATTAAGCAGGTTGCCGGGGTAACTGTTCTACCCACCACTTTTGTACTGAATTCGGCGATGTTGGGCTTCATCACCAACTAGTGTTTTCGGTCCGGAAGGTTACTATTTGTGTATGGTTTGACGCCATAGATTCTTTAGGCATGTGATTCGAATTTGTTTGGTTCTTTAGAGACTTTAGGTTGTTTGCTTTGAGATTTTACTTTGTTTGCGTGTGCAGTAGTTAAAAGTTTTTAACTGTGGCTGAATTACCGAGACAGTCCCGTAAACTTCGGGGCCAGTCTCCTGAGATTGTAACCGTGGCCTATTTGTTGAGGAAGTCCCATAGACTTCGGGGCCAACCTCCTGAAGACGTCCCGGGTCATTACGAAGGTTTGAAAGTCCTTGTAACTCCTAGTGGCAGTAAAGTAGGTTCACCTGGAGAATGAGAGTCTTCGTTGGTAGTTCATCCTGATTACCAAAGTCTAGAAACAGGTTATAATCCCAAAGCTATTGCAGTTTCCGAGCTTGCTGGTAGTTTTTCATCTACTAGTGATATAGGTGAAGAACCTGAGGTATCTGAACCTATTACTCCAACTTCTAGTGCTCCTAATTCACCTAGGGTAGAAAGAGTCATCACCCAAAATCTTCCTTCTGGTTTGATAGCTATTGAAGAACTTGCTCTAGAAGAAGAAATAGGCGTCCCTATCCCTGAAAATCAACCTACTATTGATCTAATGGAGTGTGAATCCATTTTTTACAATCCACCTAGAAGTACTACTTGGTATCTTTCTTTAACTAATTATTTAGACAACTCAGGATCAAGTTTTTCTCCACCTCGTACTCCTTATCCACCTGGAGGTATTTATACTCCTGTAAATATGTCAGGTCAGTCGTCCATGTTTACTCAATCGCCTGAATCTTTTTTGTTCGGTGGTCCTTCTGTTCCCTCTGGGTATCAGTCATTTTCTGGTACTTTTGCAGGAGCATCTCCTCAACCCATTGAACATGGGTTATTAACTGGAAAAAATGGTAATAAACTGTTGGGTGTAGGAGACATTTACATGATGTCAAGTTCAGTTCCCAGTTTTCAACCTCAAGGTGGCCAGTTACCGCCTGGGGCGCAGCCTCAATTAATGCCTGGGGGGAAACCTCAAGGTACAACAATGTAAACTTTGAAACGGGAACTATAAACTCAAAACGGGAACTCTGGCCAAAAAACCCCAAAAAAACATCAAAAACAGTGCTAAAAACGAAAAGTGTGTATACTGGAACGATGTTTTTTTTTAGGTGTCAATTTTGAACGTGTTTTAAAAATGGCAGTGACTACGAAATTTACTACGAAATTTTTGTGCAAAATATAGCTTCAAAACGAAAGTGTTGATACTAGAATAATGATTTTTTTTTTAGGGTCAATTTTCAAACTTTTTAGAAGATGCTAATAAAACCAATTTTTTATGTCTCAAACAAAGTTAAATTTTAAGGAAAAAACACATTAATGTTTCTGGTAGAATATCATTTTTCTTTCCTAAGTATAAATTTAACATGTTTTCAACCACAACATGCTAGATACAAAAGAAATTGAAATTTTTTCAACTATAAAACTAAAAAAACATGACATTATGAACAAATTATATCACTGAATGAATTCAAAAGTCTTTATTTGTATACTGAATAAAACAAACATTATATCTCTAATTTGATATTGCATTGTAGATATTTAAACAATAAAATTTATCATACTTAAGACATAATCCAACAACATAAAAATGCTTCATAAATTCTCATTTAACAAAATATGGAAAACATTAATTTTATTTGAAGATACGATGCATACATCAGTTATATAAACTGTCTTAAACAATTATTCAAACTCAATCACCCAATAACCGTGGGTAGGTCGTCGTCGTGCCCCATTCCCCCAACCCATTACCGATCTTTCCCATTCACCCATGCCCTCTTCCCCCTTCTGCCCTACCCATGCGCCAGCCCTTGCTACCCCCAACTCACACACCCACGCACCATTTCCCCAACTCTTCCTTCCCTACCCCACAATTCTCCTCCCCATAAGCCCACCCCCTAACTCCCATTCCCCTCCAATCTCAACTCCTCCCGCCCTTCCTTAACGCCGGCCCCATGGGCCTCACGCCCTACCCCCCTCCACCCTACCCCCCCTGCACCCCCTACCCTACCCCCCCTGCACCCCCCTTACCCATGTTTGACATCATATTCTAGTGTAAAAATGTTGTTTCTACATTGATACATAGCTTAATCTCAAGTCTTTTACAAGTAGTTAAAGTGTCAAAAGGCACATGCAAGGGAGGTTGTGGGCTATTAGCTATAGAGCAATGAATACTACCATAGAGGGACACAACAATCACAAAAGGAGTCATTTGTGAGGAGATAATTGAGACTTAAATCAATATGGATAAGTAGGTGGCAATCTAAAACAACTTAACATATCTTCCTTATTGTGTAGAAATCAATTTTAGTAATGTGATTGCGTGCATAAAATGAGTAAATATTTCCTTCAAACTTAAATCATTTAAACATCAAGCTTTGCATAGATGGTTTGTTTATTGAGTTATCAACATGAATAGTGCATGGTTTATTACCTTTTGCAAAGATTGGCCTTTGAAGAAATTTTGTATGAAATGTTTTGACAACATTTATCCTTCTATTAAAAATGTAAATATTAGAAGATATACTTCAATTATTTTGGAGTTCCACCTAGGTTTCCATTGTTTCTTTTCTAAGCCATTTTTCCTTCAGTGTAAGCATGTGTACAAATTTATTTATTAGAAAAAGTCAGAACAACAATTAGAAGCCCCGCTTAACTCTAACAGTGATAATCGTAATAATTAGAAAATATGATGGTATTCAACCTTGATTGAGGAATCCCCATGTATGGTCCATGTATTAGATATAGAATATGGATATGCAAGCATTGAGAAACATTTCTTGGAATTTGAATTGCTCAACTTTTCATTCCTTTTGAGCATGACCTTTTTAAAAAAAAAAAATTCAAATGCACTCAGGAATGCTAAAGTAACAGTGTTTTCTCAAATTTCAAATATAAAATGTTATCCTTTGCTAGACATTCATATGCATACATCAAATTCACATACTAACAAATAAATGCATTTTTTCCAACACATAAATGTAAAGACCTTATTTTTAAACATGTGTTTTATTTAATATTATCCTCACATTGATGAGTAGGGAGCCATGTAACATTAATTCCGATGTGATTATTCAACAAGAGTAAACACATCATTTGCTTTATAAATCGTTATTAAAAGAAAAATGGCATAATGTCACTACTTTTGGGATTGTGTTAATCAATGAGACACAACTCTATAGTATTGTTTCAAGGTTTCAGATAGAGTATATAAATAATTGCTTCTCCAATCCACTAATAAGTATGCCTTTCTTATTTATGTAATGCTATGATTTTCATATATGAATGTTCAACTATGTTCCTCTCCGTGCCATGTTGCTTTTAGAAACCACCTCTCATGGCATGGTATAAACCAAGAGATTTCATACTCATGAGCTCATGCCACAAATGGCCCATTTTATTTGAGAGAGCAGATTAACCATGTTATCATATCACTGTTAGATATACAAATTGGAAAACAACTCAACTGTGTATTAAGAATGATGTACATAGTGTACATATTAATATAGTAGGTAAACCGTTTCTTAAGTTTCTTGGACTCCAATAACTACTCACCATAACACACTAACCCAAACTTAATCATGAAGACATCTATCATTGTTGAGAAAGATTAATGTCAATCTATCTTATTTAGTTTTTAGTATAATTACACAATATGCATATCATCAAAAATATATATATATGTATATTCTGAGATAGATTTGATCATTTTCACTCATTTTTCTCATATCTTTAAAAACATAAATAATATTATTCAAAAGTATATTTCAAAAGTTACATGAGGAATAAGTTGACCAAAAATAAAGTAACAATTTTCAATGATGAAAAATGCATATTGAATTCAATACATATACATTTATTTGAATACATATTTCAATTTTTAAATGTTTTGATTTCAATGTATATATCAATTTTTCATGCATTAAATCCATTGTATATCAATTTCTATTCATATATTATTCAATGTAAAATTTATTTCTATTTCTATTTTTAGTCAACTTTTAACACATTGATTTTAGTGTGCCTTAAAAAATAAATGATAGAAAATATACATTCAAATAATTGTTTTGATTTTAGTGTACATTCCAATTTCTATGTTAATTTGTGTTTTAATTTTTATATCAATTGTTTTCTTATATGTGTGTGTAGTCTAACTTATAGACAAAATAGACTTTTTACTGGAATTGAGTAAAATGATTTTTTTTAAAATGTGATTTTTTATTGTTTAGAATACCTTTTTAATAACCCTAAAACACTCCAATTCTGAAAATTAAATAAATTAAACTCGGTTTCATATATATATAACCCTAAAACACTCCAATTCTGAAAATTAAATAAATTAATCTCAAATTTTTAAAATTATCTATATATATATATATATATATATATAGATATATATATATATATATATATATATATATATATATATATATATATATATATATACATATATCGCATTACAATTATATCATTTATAAATCACATTATTTATTTCACATGGCAATTATATCATTTTTATTAATGACTCTAAAACACTCCAATTTTGAAAATCAAATAAATTAAACTCAAAATTTTAAAATCATATAATTATATATATAATCACATTATTTATTTCACATTGCAATTATATCATTTTTATACCATATATCTTTTATCAATAAATAAATTCCTTTGGGACACCTAATGATTGATTTTTTATTCACTTTGAATTACCATAAAAATGTGAATCAACGTTTTCAATTACATGAATGAAATCTTTTCTTTATATTTTCACATTTAATTAGTGTATTATTTAAATTTTAAATTCATGTTAAATGAAATATTCAATTCAAATTGGAAGAGTTCATGACCAATCGAGAAGAAATAAAGAAAATGAAGCACGATTGTGGCCAGTTAACAATGAGACTGGATGGTTTTACTTCCTAAATGAATATGGATTGTTTGATATAATATATGTCCTTCAACTCTCGTCCCTTTCTTTGCATTCCCATGGCATGGGATTATTCCTTCCCATGTTAAAAAAGAATACGAGACTAATAATACAATCTTATTAGCGTTTTTAGCATGTAAAACATTGCAATATCACACAGGAACTATCACTGAGTTTTTGCGGGTATTATTTTGTGACAATGCTACAGAAATCTATAAATTTAAGTAACATTAAAGGAACGATGGCATGGAATGACTAATAAATGTTATTAGGCTCGATGTTAATGCGGATGAATTTAATTTGAAAGTAGAATATTTAAGTTGCATTTTGTAAATGTTAGTTTTTTTTAAGTAAAATATAATTCATAGGATTAAATCTATTTTAAATTTATAAAGTTTTTTTGGTTAAGATCAATAGAATTATTAAGATAAAATAAATTTTAGTTTAGTTATATGATTTACTAGTAAATAAGATATTTTAGGTTAGAACTCTGTTCAAACCTTACTACAACTCGATATCTTTTGCTCACTTCTTGAAATTTTATATAAAACTGTATGACTTCTTGCGGGTCGATTCCGGGAATGGACCCGCCGCCGGTTGGGGCGGTCAGGCCGGGCGGGGCGGTCGATTCCGGGAATCGACCGGTCCGGTGGCGCTGCTCCGTTGAGCATCTTTGAGGTCGATGCATGCAGCGTGTCATCTCACTCTTCTTCGCCCTGTTCCAACAATTGGTGGCATCAATCCGAATTTGAAAGTCTAAACCAACAGCAGCTGAGTAAACTTAATTGGGTTCGCAAAAACTACATGATTTACGACTACTGTCACGACAAGTCTGGAAGGTTTTCTGCAACTCCACCTGAATGTGCATCGAATCCTTAATCACAATATTTGGTTACATATTGTAAGATAACTGCAACTCCGGATTGATTGGAAATGATGTACCATCTCAACTCGCGGAATTATAAATTAGCCAATCGACTAAAGTGATCTACTTTTGTCACACTGTTTTTCATTTTAAATTGCAATATTGTCTGCGTCTACATGTATACGAAGCTTCAGCATTCATTGGAATAAAAGATGGCTTCATGTTTCGTGTAAATCTCTCAGTTATGAACGCCATACGGGAGTCCACAACGAAGATGTACGCAACTCTGAGAATCGACTTTATTAAAGCAGAGTGTTTGGCCGAACAGACCTCCCATATTTTTAATTTTTTAATTAAGAAAAATCGAAAGATATGAAAATTTTGTGTACACGGCCATGAGATTTTTTTTTTAATTTATTATTTGATTATGAAATATACTAGCACAAGTTGATATAGCATCGTTTCCGATCTTTAGAGCCTCTTAATGTTATAAGATTTAATATTATATATCTAATATTATAAAACCTAATATATATTTTGTTTAGTACTTTACATACTCCGAGCTATAAAGATATTATTAGTCAACCATTGCCAACGGAGCAGCGCCACCCGACCGGTCGATTCCCGGAATCGACCGCCCCGCCTCGCGCGGGTCGATTCCCGGAATCGACCCGCTAGAAGTCATAAAACTGTATAATATGACTTCTATATAATAAAACTGTATAATATCTATATGACTATTCAATCTCTATGACCCGCCAGTTTTATGACTGTATAATATGACTTCTATATAATAAAACTGTGTAATATCTATATGACTATTCAATATCTATATGCCCCGCCAGAAGTCATACAGTTTTATGACTGTAATAAAACTGTATAATATCTATATGACTATTCAATCTCCTAATCAACTAGATCTTCCAACCCAGTTAAATAATCAGAAGAGTATTTCACACCCATTACTAAATTTTATCCTGGATAACACATACTTTAACGGAATTAAAGCAGGGTCATTATAGATCAAGATATTGAATTGCAAGAGAGAAGAGAAGTCATATAAAAGCATCTTAGGGATTGAATTAATAGTAGATAGCTAGCTAGCTTATGGCCAGCGAATCTTTTGTTTCTAAAAAGATTCATGGAATAAACCTTGATTATAAGCACTCGGATGAAGTGTAAAAGTGAAAGGAAATCCTTGCAGGCTGAGCCCATCTTCAATTCCATAAAAAAAAAAATTGTACTTGTAAGAGGACTACTTCCCCTATATGAGAGAATCTTGTTTGGGATGCAAATTTCCTCCCGATTCATTCCCTTTTCCATTTTCCAGATCATCTTCCTCAACTACCTCATCCTTTATTCAGATTGACAATATGTGCATCTTCATCTGACCATCACAAATATACTCTTCTTGAGCCCGAGGCAATGCAAACATGGCCACTAACCAGTAGGTGACGAAATGGAAATGGAAATGGAAGCTGTTGATTTACCCACGAGGAGGATGATTAAGAAGTATATATTGTATGGCCGTGCCGTGTGTTGATGTGGACATGACATCGACATCTAATTAATAAACAAGCTTGCTTGGGCCAGATTGCCTTGCCTTGCCTTGCCTTGCCATGCATACAAACAAGGCTTGCTTAATATAGTTTGTTTGCCACCTGAGTTTAATAGCCATGAGAATTTTAGCATAATGGAAAGGATTCGGGATAATACGGGTTGTTGTAAAAAAAAAAAGGGTTTATGAGGTGCGATAGGAGAATTAACTTTGCCGGCTAATTTCAAGGGACACGTCAGGGCTCTGAACGAAGTGGAAAATTGAGACCATCGATTATCCCATCGGCGCTACTGCTCTGGAAAATAAACTAATCGAATGCAACAACCTAGGAGCTCCACAATTGATCATTAATTAATTTAGCCGCTAGTAACTGACTGAAGGATTTATAAAGGTATGGCCAGGATTTATAAAGGTAGTAACATTGCATTATCACATAGGAACTATCACGGAGCAGCGCCACCCGACCGGTCGATTCCCGGAATCGACCGCCCCGCCCCGCCCTGTTGTAGGGAAAAGTATCCGATTCGGATGACCCTATCCCACTCTAAGGGTGATAGTACCTCAGCAACAACTGTAAGGAAAACTACTTAAGGTTTACTTCTTTATGAAAGCAAGAGAGAATGAAGAAATGCACTAACCGTTGTCTTGCGCTTAATGTTGAATCCAAACTCTTCTCTTTGCTTGCTTGCCCCCAGCTTCTTGCCCTTTTGCTGGCCCAGCTACAATGATATCCTGCAAAATAACCAAGAAGGGAACTACAAGAAGCATGCAATCATAACTGATTCAAGGATTAGCATAAAATCAAATATACAATCATCACAACATAACATTGAAACAAGTGCATATAGAAGAACCTCAATAGCTTTTATTAATAGAAGAAGTAAAGTTCTGAGAGGGTTACAACCATTGAAGGCTCCAATCCAGCAACACCTCCTAGCAGAAAGAATTTCTCCTCTTCACCTCCTTCAAGCAATCACCCAATAGCTCTATAGTGAAACCAACAGCATATCATTACTTTGCACAAAATTCCAGCCTCCTGAGCTCATAGGAGGGAGCTCAATATATAGATGAATTGAGAAAGGATGAGTCAGCTTGCAACTGATGTGTAGCTGCCTTGTGTCCTCTCTCTCTTCAGTTGATCTTCAGTTCTTGAGTCCACTTGGAGAACCTTGCTTCCACTTGGAGAAACAGAGCCTCTGACTCATCACAAGGCGAAATCCCTGATCCAAGTGTCATTTTTGGAAGATTCCAGAGCAATGACTCAGTGTGCCACTTGTCCCATCTCGCTCAGCGTAGGTGGCCTTTGTTCTACCTGCGTTGCAAAGCAGGTACACCATGGAGGAGTTGAGTTTCAGCGCAGAAGCCTAGTGGAGCACCTGCTTTGATTTCAGGATTGCTTGTTTTTGAGTGTTTTCAGGTGGAGAACTGATCTGAGAGCTGTTGGCTTGCTGACCTTGTTCCTCTAGGGGTAGGAACATCATGTTTAGGGACTTTCGATCCCTTGGATTATTGACAATTCATGCAAGGCACAAAATTGTCTATAACAGATGCCCCCTAAAGTGTGAGGTCGTTTATCGGGTGAAATGCTTTATTAGGAGGATCCGAAGTTCATTCAATCTGCTGAGAAGTGTCCTGTAATAAGATACAATACAATACATTACTTTTCATACTTTTTCATGATCTAGCTGAGACGGGCATTCCCATGCTCAGCTTTATAAATTCATTTTGGTACATAGAACAGACGATCGTCTGATGGTAGACTGATAATTCTCTGCTGAAATTATCATCCTTTGAGAAGGATGATCATCTGCTGCAATGATGTACATATCAAATGTCTTTATATCCTGAATATATATCGCAGCCCGGATGGATGAAACTAGATCCGGGGTCTTCAATCTCTTCCGATCTTCACTCGATGTACAAGTTGATCCATGTGAGAATTTCTTGAAGTCGAACATGGAAAGACATCGCTTGATTACCGGTCAATGATGTAAACCGTTAACAAGCGCGAGAGGAATCACTGATAAGGATGATGACCCTCAAGGTACAACAGTACAATCCACATGGTGGGAATAAAGGACTTGGCGTCGACCACCATGAAAAATCTTCTGGTCGAAGGTCATTGATGTATACCTGTCGCCGGAAGTGAGAAACTTGCCATTGAGGCATGCAAGCTTCAAAGTACTGAAGGGGTTGTTCCTAGATCAACTCCTTGGATAATGAGCTGATGTCGACAAGGAGCGATCCGTCAAAGGAGGGCCTTAATGAATCCCACATCATTGACACGGAACGGAGCTAGTGATTGTGATGAGGTGAAAACAAACTGTGATGTATGATTCAGGGTGGCGGTCATGAAATGGATGAAGGACAATGTATGGCAGTGGATGGGGCACGGTTGACTCTTTGCAGAACAACATCTCTTGAACATATAACGACACTGATGTGATGGATCGGTAGCATTACCCCAACTATGGATGGTGTGGCGAGGACCATGGTGATGAGACCGGTGAATGAAACAACCCAACCCGATGTGATACGGAGGACAAAGTTTCATGTTCAAGAGCGACTTGCTACCATTAAAGCTGTGAGGTTCTCCCAATTTTTCCCCAGTCATTGCTGACCAGTACCTCTTTATTTTTGTCAAGCTTGAGGAGGATAACATATGCTTGTTCTATAACCTGCCCTTCGGGCAAGCCCATCGCTATGTTTTAACGAGCCTAGCGATAGGGAAACTCGTTCTCGTCTAAAGACAAGTTTGTCGCTATTTAATAAATTTAATGAGTCTAACGACAAGGATAACTCGGTCCTTTTCATTTTTAGAGAGTCTGAAAAGGTACATAAAGTCAACTCCAGAATTCCTTTTTCGTCAGCTAATCCCTTAGGTCCGAAAAAGTATAAAACAATACAGAAGGGATGAGTTTTCGGTACTTTTAACGAGCCGAACAAACAAGCGCTCGGTCTTTTTGTGAAATAATCCCTCAGGTCCAAAAAGATTAAAATCTAGAAGAGGGATAGCTTTCCGGTCGCTTTAACGAGCTGGAAGGCCAAAACTCGGCAAACTTTTCATATTTTACGAGTCAGTGAAAAGAGCTCAAAGAAGACTCGCCTTTTGAGGAACGAGTGATAAACAGGGTAGCAGCAGATTCCAGGTACAGGTTGGAATATTCCAATCACGGCAGTGTCACAAGGATGGCTTAGTGAAATCACTCTTCGCAGCTGTTCCTCAAAAGAAGGTAAACAATCATATGTAGATGAACGATTGGCCAAATGAACGGATGGAGGTGATGGCATATAAACACGACCAAGGGCTTTTAATATGGCAGTCAAAGGTTACATTTTACCAAGGTTATTTACCGGTTCATTTTTTCTGGGTGAGCTTGAACTCTAGCGAAAGATTGCTCACAATGTATGTTTATTTTTTAACGAGCATGAACTACGTCAAAACTGCTCGAATCTTGCGTTTATTTTTTAACGAGCATGAACATTGCTAAAACTGCTCGATAATACCAGTCATAATACAAGGAACGCCTCAGGTGAGGTAATCTTATTTAAGGAGCGATACCTCACTAATTACTCCAATTTGGCAAGTTTTAACTTTTGCCCCACACCCTTTCTTTGTGCAAGCTGGAAACGGCTAATCCTACGAGTTTAACGGGTTAGACCTACAAGTTTAAAGGGAGGACCTAAAAATTTAAAAAATAAATAGTCGTCCCGTGCTTGCACTCCAAAAGGTTCGCATGCCCCCAGGTATAAAGTATAATTTCGAGGCGCTGCCTCTTACTTATTATCCGAAAAATGGTTTTGTTCGCTGCCGCAAACTAAACTCTTTTTTCGGCGATGTCTATCATTAGGTTGCTAAGGATGGCGACTACTTGTTGTAGCAATTTCCTCTCTTTCTTTGAAGACTACCCCTACTTCTTTTAAAACATATTGTTTTAATGGGTGAGGCTTGACATTCAAAGATGGTGCCTTCTCGCTGCCACAAATAGACCCCCTCCTTAGGAGAGCCCACTTTTTAGACAAAGGGAGCGATTTTTCCGCTCACATAACTTTGAAAAAAGAATCATATTCCAGAACAACCCTCTTTTCCTTCCTTCGGACGGGGTACGGACTAGTCATATTCTTCTGCGGAAATCAACTTTATACCCAAGGTTTCCTCTGCCCAAGGCAGGCCAGGGTGCATGCCCCCTGGGTCCCAGTTCTTTTTTCCGAATCACTCGCATTCATCGGGAAGTAGAACCGGGGGTGGAGGCATTCCTTGAGTGAATAGACCGTTAAGGGATGGTATTTGACTATTTGCGATGCGTGATCCTGGAAATGAAAGTTGGTCTACGAGCTTGACCATTCTTCCTTCGTGCGGAAAACACATAACTCTAAAGAGTGAGGACACTATTGCCTCCATGCAATATATATAGTCTCGTCCAAGGAGTAAGTTATAAACCAAGGGTCCTTGGATGACCATCATGTTCATATGAACTGTCTTCCCTTTCAATGTAACTGGAACATTGGGGAGAATCCCTAACGGGCGACTGGTTCCTTTATCAAAACCTGATAGATTTCTCATCTCAGGTAAAAGCGTCGGGAAACCCAGTGCTTTCCAAGCAACAGAGGAAAGGATACTCACAGATGCCCCTTCATCAATGATAGTTCCAGCCATTACCATTCTATAGATCTGGACAATGATTCTGAATGGGATGCTGGCTGGTAACCGGGGTCTGCCTAGTTGATTCCAGTCAAAGGATACAACTAGGTTGCTTGGTGGTGGGACCGAATATACGGCCGGATACGACCCTGACGATGTTCCTTCCTGCGACAAAGGAATGGGCGCATTGCCCTGATGCTCATCAGAGTCTGTGTTGATGAAAAGAATATGGATGGTGTCATCCTTATCCTCTTCAGTGGGGGTGTCATTTGAAGATGGATCTTCAACGACGGTGTCATTTGAGGATGAGACCTCTAAAGGAAGAACCGGGTCAACTGCCGTTTTGACCTTTAGACTTTCGTCTGGTCTGGATTCAGTTGGTTCATTCTCAATGACCGACACTTCAGCTGACCACTTGAGCGGGCCAGCTGGATTTTCAACTATCGAGGGATTAGGCATGAGTTTTTGGTATCCAGGAGGAAGTCGTAACGGTGATACGGGACGATCTTCCAAAACTCTCTTCACCTCATCTAAGAATGGACATCGGTGAATGGCGTGATCGCCTTCACACAACATACAGGGTGATCTTGGTCTCCCTTTTCGTCGTTCACTCTCGCTAGTTGATGGACTGCAATCAACATGACTACCAGAGGTTGATGCTACCGGATTGTGCAACCTGGGGGACCAGTCCCTTAGTATCCGGGGAATACAAGGACAATCACGATGGAAGTGGGTCCCTTTGCAAATGACACATGGCGATTTAGGCCCGGTCGGTGCAGTGTGTGGATTTTTGTCAGATGTCTTTTGCTTGCCCCCAGTCGCCTTCACCATAGGCTCCTTCTACTTCTTTTCTTTCTTCTTCTTTTCCTTCTTCTCCTTGGGAGGCTGACTTTTGCCGGCTCTTCCTTGTGAAGATGAAGGATCAGAGGAAGAATTGTAAGAAGTGGAAGGCTGGTGGGCAGCTCTGGACTGGTCTGACTGTTGATTCGACTGCTCAGGATTAGTGGAGATTTGAACTACATTAGTTGAAAAGAACCATACCGGTAGGCCAATTGTCAATCCTGGAAGTGACAATGTGGCCATATGAGGCGCACCAACATCTCCTCAAGAGGAGAAGGGATTGGGACTTCCACCAAGGTGACTTCCTTGGTTGGTGGGCTCCATACTTTTCAACTGAAAGATCAACGTGGGAATAACAGGTGATTATGTTCCGATTAAAATAAATTTTATTAACGACGCTTTAGACACAACTTTGCTTTTTCATGTTTTAAGAGTCGAGAAAAAGCTAAAGATGACTCTAGTCTCCTTCGATGTTTTAACGAGCCCGAAGTGACAAATGCTCGGTTGGACTTTTTCAGTTATAGAGTTTGAAAAAGGCCAAAAGAAACTGCTTTGGAGTTCTAGGCAGAGGGTGTGCCAAACCTTTCGCAAAACCACGGAATACGTTTTACGGTACGTGTGGTCAATCTTCGTGAATGCTGTGTTCACTGCATTGCGATCAGTAGGGCGGCCGACACGGCTTCCTATGGATAAAGGCTTTGTTCCTATAGGGGTCTCCCAATATATACGCGACGGTACGTGGGAGCACAAGTCCATATTAGTGCCACCGACTCTCAGGAGGAATCACCCACCTTCGTAGAGATCGACAGTCACTAAGTTTAAAGACGCCGGAACACGTCTCTACCTAGACCTCTATATGTTTGCGTTATGTTACAAAGCGTTGTTATGTAAATTGAATTTATTTTAATGTTGATCTTGCTTAGCAGTTTGCCTTTAAGGATCACCACGAGATGTATGTAACAAATTCCTGAATGCAGTCTAAGATGAGAAGCAAACTTTTCAATCTTTCAACTTTGAAAATCTTAACTACTGAGGGAGAAGAAAGGCAAATCTTTTCTCACAGATCATAGAGCACACACTAATGCAAAATTCCCTAAATCGTCATGCAAGCAGTCAAATGCAAAATGCACAATGCATGTATTTTCTTTTCCCTTTCTTAATGTGAATGGGTTACAAAAAGAAAGTTGTTATATAACTTTGATTTCGATTTAAAGCGAAAGTAAACAAGCTAGTCCAAAATCAAAAGACACCTTAAGATTTACTTGTTTAATCACTGGAAATACATGAAATCAAACCATAATGACCAAAGTAAATGACTAATCAGCTATGGACAGCAAACAAGCTAACTCTTTAGACCAGCAAAATGCCTAACACAGGTTCAGATCTAAGAGGCCAAAAGCAAGATTAGTTTACTCTTCGTTATGGGAAATTGTAAATGATGTAAGAAATACAAAAGAACAAGTACAATTTCGATATATAACAGAGGCGGAATGATGGCAAGTAATATTGGTTTCAAAACAGGCACAAGACTGACACCTAGCAGCAAAACTAAGTGAAAACAGGCAAGAGAAATGAGGAAACCCCAAATGCACTAGGCAAATTTGGGCCAACGCAGGCTCTGCATAGCCAAACTGGCTCTCAGCGCAGGTAGCCCCTTCGGGACCTGCGTTGCAAAGCAGGTAGCCTGTGTACTACCTGCTTTGGAAAACGAGAATTTCGTTTTCACAGTTTCTGGGTCATAATTTTCTCAAAAATGCACAGTTTTTGCTCAAATCAGAAACAATCAGTCAAGTACACTCAAAGGGATGATTAGGAAGGTGAAAAGCTATCACTAAGAGCTTACAAGGATCCTAGTAGATCAGCTCTTCAAATCATGAACTTGCTCAGAAATGAGCTGGAGTAGCTGCCCTCTACTTCGCTTTTGATATAGTCAAAAGCTTTTCGATTTGGTACTCTTTTGTTCAGGAAATGAATAGCAAAATACTACAACCAATCAAACAGATACGATCCCCAGTGGAGTCACCAGTTTGTTGTAGGGAAAAGTATCCGATTCGGATGACCCTATCCCACTCTAAGGGTGATAGTACCTCAGCAACAACTGTAAGGAAAACTACTTAAGGTTTACTTCTTTATGAAAGCAAGAGAGAATGAAGAAATGCACTAACCGTTGTCTTGCGCTTAATGTTGAATCCAAACTCTTCTCTTTGCTTGCTTGCCCCCAGCTTCTTGCCCTTTTGCTGGCCCAGCTACAATGAGATCCTGCAAAATAACCAAGAAGGGAACTACAAGAAGCATGCAATCATAACTGATTCAAGGATTAGCATAAAATCAAATATACAATCATCACAACATAACATTGAAACAAGTGCATATAGAAGAACCTCAATAGCTTTTATTAATAGAAGAAGTAAAGTTCTGAGACGGTTACAACCATTGAAGGCTCCAATCCAGCAACACCTCCCAGCAGAAAGAATTTCTCCTCTTCACCTCCTTCAAGCAATCACCCAATAGCTCTATAGTGAAACCAACAGCATATCATTACTTTGCACAAAATTCCAGCCTCCTGAGCTCATAGGAGAGAGCTCAATATATAGATGAATTGAGAAAGGATGAGTCAGCTTGCAACTGATGTGTAGCTGCCTTGTGTCCTCTCTCTCTTCAGTTGATCTTCAGTTCTTGAGTCCACTTGGAGAACCTTGCTTCCACTTGGAGAAACAGAGCCTCTGACTCATCACAAGGCGAAATCCCTGATCCAAGTGTCATTTTTGGAAGATTCCAGAGCAATGACTCAGTGTGCCACTTGTCCCATCTCGCTCAGCGCAGGTGGCCTTTGTTCTACCTGCGTTGCAAAGCAGGTACACCATGGAGGAGTTGAGTTTCAGCGCAGAAGCCTAGTGGAGCACCTGCTTTGATTTCAGGATTGCTTGTTTTTGAGTGTTTTCAGGTGGAGAATTGATCTGAGAGCTGTTGGCTTGCTGACCTTGTTCCTCTAGGGGTAGGAACATCATGTTTAGGGACTTTGGATCCCTTGGATTATTGACAATTCATGCAAGGCACAAAATTGTCTATAACACGCCCGACTGGCGGCGGGTCGATGGCCAGGATTTATAAAAGTAGTAACATTGCATTATCACACAGGAACTATCACTGAGTTTTTGCGGGTATTATTTTGTAGTAACATTGAATTATCACACAGGAACTATCACGGAGCAGCGCCACCCGACCGGTCGATTCCTGGAATCGACTCGCCAGAAGTCATACAGTTTTATATAAATTTTCAAGAAGTGAACAAAAGATATCGAGTGATACAGTTTTATATAAAATTTCAAGAAGTGAGCAAAAGATATCGAGTTGCAGTAAGGTTTGAACAGAGTTCTAACCTAAAATATCTTATTTACTAGTAAATCATATAACTAAACTAAAATTTATTTTATCTTAATAATTCTATTGATCTTAACAAAAAAACTTTATAAATTTAAAATAAATTTAATCCTATGAATTATATTTTACTTAAAAAAAACTAACATTTACAAAATTCAACTTAAATATTATACTTTCAAATTTAATTCATTCGCATTAACATCGAGCCTAATAACATTTATTAGTCATTCCATGCCATCGTTCCTTTAATGTTACTTAAATTTATAGATTTCTTTAGCATTGTCACAAAATAATACCCGCAAAAACTCAGTGATAGTTCCTGTGTGATAATGCAATGTTTTACATGCTAAAAACGCTAATAAGATTGTATTATTAGTCTCGTATTCTTTTTTAACATGGGAAGGAATAATCCCATGCCATGGGAATGCAAAGAAAGGGACGAGAGTTGAAGGACATATATTATATCAAACAATCCATATTCATTTAAGAAGTAAAACCATCCAGTCTCATTGTTAACTGGCCACAATCGTGCTTCATTTTCTTTATTTCTTTTCGATTGGTCATGAACTCTTCCAATTTGAATTGAATATTTCATTTAACATGAATTTAAAATTTAAATAATACACTAATTAAATGTGAAAATATAAAGAAAAGATTTCATTCATGTAATTGAAAACGTTGATTCACATTTTTATGGTAATTCAAGGTGAATAAAAAATCAAACATTAGGTGTCCCAAAGGAATTTATTTATTGATAAAAGATATATGGTATAAAAATGATATAATTGCAATGTGAAATAAATAATGTGATTATATATATAATTATATGATTTTAAAAATTTGAGTTTAATTTATTTGATTTTCAAAATTGGAGTGTTTTAGAGTCATTAATAAAAATGATATAATTGCCATGTGAAATAAATAATCTGATTTATAAATGATATAATTCTAATGCGATCTATATATATATATATATATATATATATATATAATTTTAAAAATTTGAGATTAATTTATTTAATTTTCAGAATTGGAGTGTTTTAGGGTTATTAAAAAGATATTCTAAACAATAAAAAATCACATTTAAAAAAAAATCATTTTACTCAATTCCAGTAAAAAGTCTATTTTGTCTATAAGTTAGACTACACACATATAAGAAAACAATTGATATAAAAATTAAAACACAAATTAACATAGAAATTGGAATGTACACTAAAATCAAAACAATTATTTGAATGTATATTTTCTATCATTTATTTTTTAAGGCACACTAAAATCAATGTGTTAAAAGTTGACTAAAAATAGAAATAGAAATAAATTTTACATTGAATAATATATGAATAGAAATTGATATACAATGGAATTAATGCATGAAAAATTGATATATACATTGAAATCAAAACATTTAAAAATTGAAATATGTATTCAAATAAATGTATATGTATTGAATTCAATATGCATTTTTCATCATTGAAAATTGTTACTTTATTTTTGGTCAACTTATTCCTCATGTAACTTTTGAAATATACTTTTGAATAATATTATTTATGTTTTTAAAGATATGAGAAAAATGAGTGAAAATTATCAAATCTATCTCAGAATATACATATATATATTTTTGATGATATGGATATTGTGTAATTATACTAAAAACTAAATAAGATAGATTGACATTAATCTTTCTCAACAATGATAGATGTCTTCATGATTAAGTTTGGGTTAGTGTGTTATGGTGAGTAGTTATTGGAGTCCAGGAAACTTAAGAAATGGTTTACCTACTATATTAATATGTACACTATGTACATCATTCTTAATACACAGTTGAGTTGTTTTCCAATTTGTATGTCTAACAGTGATATGATAACATGGTTAATCTTCTCTCTCAAATAAAATGAGCCATTTGTGGCATGAGCTCATCAGTATGAAATCTCTTGGTTTATACCATGCCATGAGAGGTGGTTTCTAAAAGCAACATGGCACGGAGAGGAACATAGTTGAACATTCATATATGAAAATCATAGCATTACATAAATAAGAAAGGCATACTTATTAGTGGATTGGAGAAGCAATTATTTATATACTCTATCTGAAACCTTGAAACAATACTATAGAGTTGTGTCTCATCGATTAACACAATCCCAAAAGTAGTGACATTATGCCATTTTTCTTTTAATAACGATTTATAAAGCAAATGATGTGTTTACTCTTGTTGAATAATCACATCGGAATTAATGTTACATGGCTCCCTACTCATCAATGTGAGGATAATATTAAATAAAACACATGTTTAAAAATAAGGTCTTTACATTTATGTGTTGGAAAAAATGCATTTATTTGTTAGTATGTGAATTTGATGTACGCATATGAATGTCTAGCAAAGGATAACATTTTATATTTGAAATTTGAAAAAACACTGTTACTTTAGCATTCCTGAGTGCATTTGAAAAAATTAAAAAAAAAAAAGGTCATGCTCAAAAGGAATGAAAAGTTGAGCCATTCAAATTCCAAGAAATGTTTCTCAATGCTTGCATATCCATATTCTATATCTAATACATGGACCATACATGGGGATTCCTCAATCAAGGTTGAATACCATCATATTTTCTAATTATTACGATTATCACTGTTAGAGTGAAGCGGGGCTTCTAATTGTTGTTCTGACTTTTTCTAATAAATAAATTTGTACACATGCTTACACTGAAGGAAAAATGGCTTAGAAAAGACACAATGGAAACCTAGGTGGAACTCCAAAATAATGGAAGTATATCTTCTAATATTTACATTTTTAATAGAAGGATAAATGTCATCAAAACATTTCATACAAAATTTCTTCAAAGGCCAATCTTTGCAAAATGTAATAAACCATGCACTATTCATGTTGATAACTCAATAAACAAACCATCTATGCAAAGCTTGATGTTTAAATGATTTAAGTTTGAAGGAAATATTTACTCATTTTATGCACGCAATCACATTACTAAAATCGATTTCTACACAATAAGGAAGATTTGTTAAGTTGTTTTAGATTGCCACCTACTTATCCATATTTATTTAAGTCTCAATTATCTCCTCACAAATGACTCCTTTTGTGATTGTTGTGTCCCTCTATGGTAGTATTCATTGCTCTATAGCTAATAGCCCACAACCTCCCTTGCATGTGCCTTTTGACACTTTAACTACTTGTAAAAGACTTGAGATTAAGCTATGTATCAGTGTAGAAACAACATTTTTACACTAGAATATGATGTCAAACATGTGTGTTCTTATCACAACGGAAGACCTAAAGATTAAGTTGAAATTCAATCATAAACAAAATATCATTAATTAAATATCAACAACAAATCACTCTCTATCCATGCATTGAAAAAACCAAACACCTTTTCTATTGTTATTCAAACAACTTTACTCCCTCAGGGAGGGGTTGGGGGGTGTAGGGTGTTTGGGGGGGGGTGGGTTTGGGGGGATAGTGGGGGCGGGGGCGGGGGGCAAGGGGGGATGGGGCGTGGGAGTGTGGGGGGATGGTAGGGGGTAGGGTGAGGGAAGGGGAGGGGTCCTGGGGAGGGGGGGAAGCTTAGGAAGCTTCGTTCAAACAGAAAATTCAGCTGAAAACAAACATCTAGCGTGGCATGCAAAAGATGGACCACGAAGAAATACAGAGTTGGCGAGCGAAACAAAGAGAAAACACAGATTTGATGGATGCAAGGAGTACAATAACTTGGTAATCATATCGAGGGATTTGTCATCATCATCATTTTCGGAGATTGGATTAAGCGTGTTACTTTAATTATTAATGTGTAGTGAATCCAGACAAGAGATCTCTCGTGAGAGGAATAAGTTAATGGGGCCGGGGCTTCAATGTAGTCGTCAGGGGGTTGTGGGGGGTGCATGGGTAGGGGCTCGCCCATACTTGCCTAATTGTGCACTTAGTCTCATTATCCCTCACCTGACCTCTCGCTTGCCCATCGACCCGCCTGCCCGTTAGAGGTGGCTGGGCAATTCTGATTATACAAATAAAAAATTTATGGTATATTTTTGTTGATAATTTAAGTTAATATGTTTTTTTATTTACTAATTTATGTGTTTTTTTTAGGAAAATGGCATCAAAGAAAATTTGTGTGAATCTTTCTGGACCAAAGAGTCTTAAAGGTGTATCTTCAAAAAACATTGGTGAACGAAATCCACCTGAGCTCATGCCTACAAATATTTCAAGTGCTTTAAGTCATAAGAAGCTAATCTCAGATTGGAAAAGTTCAAAAGAGGTGAAATTTCCATCAAGAGTCTGGTATGTGAAAGAAAGAGAGAGCACAACTGTGATTTTCGCATTGATTTTTAAGTTAATTATTATCTTTTGAAAAAAAGAGTTGTTATTATTATTTTTTTGACATGAAATTCATAAAAAAAACTATTATTTGACCATTTTTAGTTAATATTTTTGTATAAAAATTGTGATTTTGACATGTTAATTCTAGCAAAAAATTATCAAAACGTTTAGTTTTTTTGTTATATTTATGTTAAAAATGGTTATTTTTATGTCCATTGTTAAAAAATATTGTTTTTTAGAAACAATTATTTCATGTGGATTGAAAAATTAATTAAGGATGTATAAATATGTAGATTATCTAAAATTCAAACTATCGACTTTCTAATTTAAAAACGCAAAACAATAAAAACCCCCCTAAAAAAAAAAATTAAGATATAGAACAAGAAAATATGAATAAAATGACGACTTCAAAAACTATCAAATTTAGAAAATAATTTTTTACATTTCACACACTAGAAAATTAAAAGTCAAAAAATAGGTCTTTTAAAAAAAGGGTGTGATGCAGAATACTCACTTTTTAAAATCAGCATGAAAATCACTACCATTCTAAAACTTGATTTCAGCCTTGAACATGAAAAAAAATTAAAGTTCCAAAAACCATGTTCTAAAAAAAACATGTGTATTCTGCATCACCACTTTTGAAAATCGGGTCATTTTTTTGCTATCTCTACGAAACGGGTAATAGTATTAGTTCCCGTTTCAAAGTTTACATTGTTGTACGCAAATTGTGTCTGGGGGGCAACCTCAAGGAAAGTATGTACCCGTGGTGCAATACATTCCTCAAGGTCAACCCCAGCCTCAATATGTACCCCAAGGTCAACATCAGTATTAATTTATACCTCAAGGTCAACCCCAGTATTAGTACCTACCTCAAGGGTATCTACCCCAAGGTCAGTACTCGAGTCAAGGTTACCAACCACCCCTAGGTCAATCTTATGTTCAAGGTACGGGAAATGTACCTTTCAATTATCAATCCTACCCTCAATCCAGTTATGGCTCAATACCCCGGAATGACAATAGTGTGGGATCCATCGCAAGTTCAACAGGTATTGCAGCCAAGTGTATAGTTGTCATCTCAAACTGGACAACCCTTAGTTTCTAGTTCACCCCAGCAATCAGTCCAGTCTAATTTTCAAACTTCTGTACCTTCAGTAGTTTCTCAGTCGCCCATTGTACCTAGTACTCCCTCTCAAACGACTGCTGCAACTACCGCAACATCTGTTCAATCTACCCCACTTACTTCTGGAGTATCGATGGCTCCGGTTTCTACTGTCTCTGTAACTACTTCTTAGACATCTTTACCATCGTCTGGATCCACAATTCAAACTACGGTTCAGATGCCTGTAGGACAACCTGGTTTAAGTACGGTTGTCACTAGTCAACCACAATTCACTTATCAACCATACCAGGGACAGTACCAATACGGTCCTGCTTTCCAACAGCCAGTTTACCAGTATCAATCGTATGCTGGGTACACTTATCAACAATCACAACAACCCCATTACGGTCCAGTTAATCCTGGTTTTCCGGGAGGATACAATATCCCGAACGCGATTCCTATTCCTAGTTATCCTGGATATCCTCCTCCTGGGACTGGTCTCGTGACCCAGAGTTTTAGGGATCCTAATTGGCAATTACTGTTTATCGCAACTTTGGATTTACCAGACTTGTCGCGCCTAATGAACGATCCAATAAATTATCTTCTGTTTTGGCCGCCAATGCCAAATAAGTTGCCCAATGACATTCCCAAGTTCGAAGGCAAGTCTGGAGAGGACCCGTCGAATCATGTGATGACTTACCACCTCTGTTGTGCCTCTAATTCCATCTCGAATGATTCGATCCGCTTACGTCTTTTCCAGCGTACTCTCATTGGTCTCGCGGCCAAGTGGTACATTAAGTTGCCACGGGCCTCTTTTTATAATTTTAGCCAGTTAGCTACCTCGTTTTTAACTCATTTTCAGTTGCCGGTCAGATATGATAATGGCACGGAGTTACTAACTTCATTAAAACAATCGACGTCCACTTATATTTCCGATCATATTCATGAATGGAGACGTCGAAGGCGGTTAGTGAAAGTTTTTATCCTGGACCAAATCTTAGCTGAATGGTTTGTTAAATCATTGTTACCGAAGATTACAGAAGACGTAGCTAAGGCAGGAGTAGTTACTGAGGAGCAAGTGATTGCTCAAGCGCAGTACCTTGACTTAGTTTATGCTCAGTCAGGTACGTTACACGAAAAGATCCCAGATCTTCCTAAGTCAAATCAAATCGTTGCTGCTCCTTCAGGGTCTCATGCCACTGATGGTATGATTGGTACGGTAAACACTAAAAGTAAGAAGAAATCTTCAAAGAATTCTTCTCCTATTATAACCTTTCCAGACTCCCCGACGGGAGATTCTTCTGCTAAATTTTCTGCTGATATTCACGCTGTAGAGTCATCTACGGCTAAATCAAAATCCGGTGGGAAAAAGAACGGCAAGAAGAAGAATAAAGAAGACAAAACTCCAAAGGAGAAAACTGAAAAGTTGGAAACCAATGACGAAAAGCGCGAACCTCGTTATCCTTGTCTTATTTGTGAAGAGGATGATTTTACAAGAGATTTCCCTCATCGGGCAGAGGTTGTGAAAATCGTCAAAGGTTCCCCAACTCCTGCTGTTTTAAAAGATCAATTTCCAAAGCAGGAGAGTAAAATGATAGGTTCTTCCTCGAGTGCTAGTGAAGAACCCATATTGATGATGTCTCATGTACGGATTGCAACTCGATCGCAAGATTATGGTAGTAAAAGTCCTGTTGATGGCAAAGAAGCAGAATCTTCTCATTCTAACCCATCAACCTCAGCTCCCGGTTCCAATCCACTACAGATCGAGAAACCTAACCCTGACTTAGTAATCAAACCACCCGCCAAGGGTATACTTCGAAAGTCTGCTTTCAATCCACATGCGAGAGCGGCCCAGAATTGTAACATTGTTGAGGACTTAGCTGTTTCACCCTCAGCAATGTCGGCTTTGGAGGTGCTGCAATCATGCCCAGCACAACGCAAATTACTTTTGTTGGCTATAGGAGCTGTTGATGTTCAGGACCCGAACCTAATAATCTTTGATCTAGAAAATAGTACACCGCGTTTGCCTCATCAAATGGCTTTTCAGATCCCAATGATAGTAAAAAACAGGCCTATTCATCAGACTGTAATTGATGAGGGAGCTTCCACGTGTATTATGTCGATACAGTGTTGGAGATCACTTGGTTCTCCTTCACTAAATCAATCCCCGACAATTCTTAAGGCCTTTGATGGCCGTGGGTTTCATCTGTTTGGCATTCTACAGGATTTTCCTATAGGGGTTGAAGGAAAAACCGTTAGTTTAGATGTGGAGGTGGTTGATGCCCCTCTAGACTACAACCTTCTCTTGGGTCGAAGTTGGTCTTACGCTATGACAGCGGTCGTTTCATCGGTGTTTCGAGTAATAAAGTTTCCACATAATGGCAAGATCGTAACAATAGACCACCTGGCTTACTTTTCATCCGACCCAGCCTCTTCAAAGAGTATTCAGCATGTCGGTAAAATGACTATCCCTTATAAGGATGTTGGAGTAGGATTAGTTAAAGATGCCGTTTACTGGGAACTTTTCCTTTTCCTCCAATCCACGCCTTGTCTTCGTTTGCATCCATTCATATGATTACATCAGACACTATTGTTTATGACGATCCTTGGATCGTTCCTTCTGAATCTGAGATAGACTCATTTGGTGCTGCTATGCCTTTGAGTCCATATGAAATTGCCTATGAAGCCGTGCAGTCTTTTATCGACCTGCGTTCAACCAAAAGCGACCAAATGAATGTGGTCTGTGAGGAATCACTTTTCACATCAACCTCAGAATTAATAGTGTTTCCCGAAGTTGTGTCATCTGACGAGCAACTTCGTGAAGTCCTGTGTGTAGACGATTTACCATGGGAAGATCTCCATCATAGATCTTCGTTTTTAGCTGAGGATGATCGTTTTGAAAATGATTTCTCATCAATCTTTACAGTTGAATATGTCAAAGAAGCTCAGAATCCAATGAAACATCCTGATTTAGAGCTGAATTTGGGAAACATCTCTCGCACTATTCCCATTGACATTTCAGTCAAGCCTGGAATTGTTGAGAACATTCATATAGGTGCTTCGTGTATAGATGACGAAATTCAAACATACAAGGCCCTATTTCAAGAATTCCGCGATGTGTTTGCCTGGTCTTATGAGGAAATGCCAGGAATTGATCCCGCGATTGTTGTCCATGAGATCAAGACTTACCCGGATGCTAAACCTGTCCGGCAACGTTTGCGTCAGATTCACCCATGAAAAGCGGCTACAATTAAAGCAGAAGTTGAGAAGCTGTTGAAAGCAGGGTTCATTTATCCGATCCCGTTAACGGATTGGGTATCGAATATTGTTCCGGTTAACAAAAAACAGGGAACAATAAGAATATGCATCGATTATAGGGATATTAATCGAGCTTGTCTGAAGGACAACTACCCAACACCCTATATCGATCAAATAATTGATGATTGTGCCGGCAGTGAAATATTTTCCTTTATGGATGGTTTTTCCGGTTACAATCAAATCAATATTCTACCTGCCGATCAACCAAAAACGACATTCATTTGTCCATGGGGGAAATTTGCTTACTAAAAATTACCTTTTGGGCTTAAGAATGCCGGAGCAACTTTTCAAAGGGCGATTTCTTATGCGTTTCATGACATCAAACACATTGTGCAACCGTATATCGATGATTTGCCTGCTCATTCTTTACATCGAGCTGACCGCCTTGTCCACTTACGAGCAATTTTCATGAGGTGTCAGCATTATCATATTCGGTTGAACCCACACAAATGCGTCTTCTGTATAGAAGTGGGATGATTGCTGGGATTTTTAGTTTCGAAAGCCGACATTTGCGTCGATCCCTCGAAGGTCGAAGCTATCATCAAATTGCCTCCTCCTTCGATTCTTCGCCAACTCCAAAGTTTGCACGGGAAAGCAAACTTTTTACGACGATTCATTCCTAACTACGCCGAGGTTACAAAGGGTTTCACCCGATTGTTGAAACAAAATGCTCAATTCACTTGGGATGAGATAGCACAGAAATATTTTGATGCACTCAAGCACGCGTTGACCCATGCACCGTTGCTGCATCCTCCCAACTACAACCAGGATTACTTTTTGTACCTCGCCGCCGCTCATTCCACCATCGGGATGGTCTTAGTTCAGGAAGACGAATTCGGAACGGAACATGTGATATATTACCTTAGTCGAACGTTAAACCCAACTGAGATAAAATATTCACATGTGGAGAAATTGGCATTGGCAGCCGTTCAAGCTGTCCAACGTTTTCGTCACTACATTTTACTCCGTAAAACTACATTCATTTCGGATTGCAACCCTATGATCTACATCTTGACTAAACAATTTCTAGGGGGCAAGTACTCTAAATGGATCGTTATCCTGCAAGAGTTCGACTTGGAGTTTGAGAAATCTAAGTCTAAGAAATCTTTAGTTTTCGCGGAGTTAATGTGTGACTTCCCGCGTGCTGACACGGAAACTGTGGCAGAGGATCCCATTGCGGATGAATCTTTGTTTCTTATCAGCACTTTAGATCCGTGGTATGGAGATATCATCGTCTATCTCTAGACCCAATCCTTTCGGCCTAAAGTTTCAAAGTCGGAACATCGGAAAATTCGATTCCAGTCTGTAGTGTCCTATCTAGGGTGCTAGACTAGGCTATATTTATTATCGACCAAGATGCGTAGACTTAGAGGCATGCATCTAAAGTATATAGACATAAAGGATTATTAGCTAAGTGGTTATGATGGTAGGTCATACGACTTCTTTACGGAAGATTGAGGTATGTTACCTATCACCCAAACACTTAGGTCAGTCAGTTAATCTACCTAATTACAACACTGTCATTCAATTCATTTATCAAATTAAAACACTGTGTATCACTTCAAACCAAGATTTCAATCTCCTTACAGAGACACTATGCATAAAACCCTTGTTCAACAAATACTCAGCATTCACTAATATTCATGCAAGATAAAGACATACGGAAATTATAAACATACTTTGAAATGATAACAGAGTTCATGAAATTGCTTTTAAAAGACAACAAAGGATCGAATCCCTTACAGGATACGATTCACGATCTCAGTGATGAACGATTCAAGCACTATCATAAACATAAACCATACGCATTCTATTGAAATCAAAAACCAATCTCAATTGCTATGCATATCATTTAATACCCTAAGTTGCGAATGAAAAGGAAATGACAGTATACCAGCTTAACGCAGGGCCTGTCCGCGTTCAGAGGTATACTGGACTGTGTTCAACTGATTATAAAATCAACGCAACAAGGAAAAGATCGTGACTGCAACTGTGTTCTTGATATTAAGTTCAAACTCTGTTTTCAAACGATATAATGATAACCAACCAACTACTACTCAGAACTGTCTTTACATATGTTTTTACAACCCTTACATTTCGAAAACGAATGTACATTCATGATGTGGCCGTTGCCGCTTTTATCATGTCGTGATTTTTAAAATGTTTCTATCCTAAACTGATTTCAAAAAGGAACAAAACTAAATCAATTTAGAATGCTATGCTATTGCTGCCTTTGTCGCCAACATGCTATACTTTGACCATCGTTGACCGCGCATGTAGGAGGGTTGATTCTGCTGTAGGATAGGTATTCATCCATGCTTGGACATTCTACTTTTCATCCCTACCCTTCGCTCTAGCCTAGCTGTCATGCCACATGTCAAACAATGAACCAATTACAGGATGTTGGAACTTCCTGTAGCCATTTTACCAAAAATTCCTAGTTCTTTAACATAAAACTCCTAAATCAATTTTAATGCATTTTAATAACTATAGGACTATTAACTAATCAATTTTCAAGGGATCTAAGAGATATATGATGGAAAGAAGTAGGCAAATGATATGTTTTAGGAGGAAAAAGGAGGTCATGGGATGGTACCAACAGTCCCAACAATACAAAATTATTGGAGATACTCTTTATCGTCGTGGGGCGGACTTGGTTTTTCGACGTTGCTTAACTCACGAGGAAGCTGAAAGGGTTCTGAATGACTGTCACTCTGGAGCATGTGGCGGTCATATGTCTGGGTATACCACAACCCAAAAGATATTGTGTGTTGGCTACTTCTAGTCGTCCTTGTTTAAATATTGTATTACTGCGGTCCGGAAATGCCACAACTGTCAAGTGTTTGATCGAAAGATGCGCGCTCCACCTGCTTCTCTCCACCCTATAATTGCCGTTGGTCCTTTTGCCAAATGGGGTATCGATTTTATTACATGTAACCCTCACTCGGCCGGGGGGCATGCATATATCATCCTTGCGGTTGATTATTTTACTAAGTGGGCCGAGGCGATGCCTACATTCGAGGCAGATGGCAAGACAGCTGCAATTTTCATATTCAATCACATTATTGCTAGGTTTGGTGTCCCACAAGCGATAATCACTGACCATGTGCACCATTTTCGAAACGTTATGATGACAGAACTTACAGGCCAGCTTGGTTTGCGTCACGATAGCTCAACTCCCTATTATCCACAAGCGAATGGTCTGGTTGAGTCCATCAACAAAGTTTTAGTTATCATGATCCGACGAATCATTGGTATTCATCGGTCGAATTGGCACAACATGTTATTTTCAGTGCTTTGGGCGTATCGAACCTCAGTGAAAACATCAACAGGGTTCACTCCTTTCCAACTAGTTTATGGTTTGGAAGTTGTGCTGCCCATTGAATGCGAAATCCTGTCACTGCAAATGGCCATCGAATTACTTCCAGCTACTTCCGAAGAGGAGAAGTGTTTATTATACTTAGCTCAATTAGATGAGACTTGACGTGATGCTGCATTGGCAATCGAGACTCACGCAAAACGTATGAAAGCTCAGTATGATCGAAATGTGACCCCTCAAAATTTTTCGGAAGGAGACCTAGTGCTATTATATGATCAAGCTAATGATAAATTAGGTGATAGAAAATTCGTTCCTATGTGGCATGGGCCCTATATTGTCAAGAGAAAGCTAGCAAAAGGGGCCTACGAGCTGGTAGACTTTGACGGGGACTCTTTGGGTAAACCCAGAAATGGACTTTACTTAAAGAGGTATTATGCTTAAAAGATGGGTATGGAGATTTTAGTTAGGTTAGGTTTTTCTTTCTAGCTGTTGTGTTTGTTAGTTTATACAGTGTGCTTAGCCTAGAGAGTGTGTTTTTTCGTCGTTATTCTGGCTTATCTTGGTTTTACTCTTGATCTTGCAGATGTCGATGCCTCTCTAAACATACATTGGATTCGCTGATGGTGCTTGTCGTAGTACATGGAATATCTCTTCCGCAGCTTGGGTTATCTATTCACCCTCTGACGAGTTAGTTTCTATGCATGGGGTGAGCCTCGGTCAAACAACAAACAACATTGCATAATACAGTGCAGTGATTGAGTTATTGTCTGAATCTATTTCATTTGGGATTTGGAGTTTGATAGTGAGGTTAGATTTTGAACTCATTGTATTACAGCTTAATAGAGTCTGTGCCATTAGAAATCCAGTGTTATTAAGGTTATTTTTGAGAGTACGTCTCTTGGAACGTGAATTTGATTACATTGAATATCAGCATATTCCAAGGTCTTTAAATACATTAGCAGATGCAATTGCTTCTCGAATGTTAAATAGACATTTGCAATAATCATACATGTAAATTTAAAAACATTTCATCACATATGTTCAACAGATAAGCCGGTAATAATGATATATATAGATAGGAGTGTGTCAAAAAATACATCGTCTTCGATCATAGGTTGAAAAACACCTTATGATCGGCAAAAATGATAAGTACAAAAAACCAAAATGTCACATGTGTCTGCAAAGCGACCATCCAATCACTGGTGATGCTCTCTATACGACACCACTGCATGGGCTACCCTACACAAGAACCTCCTAAAAGGTCCTGGGACTCCGACTACATAGCGCTGAAGCCTGATAGGAATATCATCTATAGTAGTCTCTGGTATATCCGTCGTAAGACACTCTAGGTCTTGTTCCAACTCAGCTAAGGTCTCTGTGGCCTTGTCTTGTGGGGCCAGTGCCGGTGCAACTGGTAGTCTCCTCTCGAAAGGCCGGAGATTGGCTGGACGTCGTGGGCCTACATCTGCATTTTGAAAATTATTACTATCAGTTTTGAGACGATATAAAAAACAAAAAAAAAATAGATAATTTAAAAACTTGTGAAAAATGAATTACCTGTATCATCCCATTGTTCTCCCGGTGGAAGAACCATGTCCGGATCTCCACGAAAATCAACTCCGGCATAAGAAAAATCCTGTATAGAAAAGACCTGGTCCTCTAACCAGTGAAAGTACTCCGGAGTAAATCGGACAACCCCCGCTCCCTCATCAGGATGACGGGCCATAACCGCAACCCATCGCATCAATTTAGGCTCTCGAAGAAGCCCAACCTCAACAGTGAGATGTTGTGGGATCAGCATCGGAACCCTCTCTAGGCCAAAACTCCCAACTAAAGGCCCATACCCAAAAGTCTTTAGCTGTCCATTTTTGGCCCTAGTTAGTTGGCCCTTTAAATTGGCCAACGCAGCATCACACCAGTTGAAAATGGTGCCTCGATAGCAATCAATCACCATCCGCATCTGGGATCCAGTAGCAATGTGCAAAGCGACACCCCCGCAAAGTCTGGTAACTATAAAGGCAATCACCATAAGTTCAGGTCGGGATATAGTTTTGATCTCTATCCCCTTCTCCCGAGTCTGAGTGTTACACCACTCTAGTCAGAGGCTAGCGATGGAATGGCCACCCAGCCTAGTCCCGAACAGAGTCAAGTGTTCGCCTCTCTTGGGCAAACCAGTGAGAAAGTAAATATCTGAGGGCTCTATCTCGAGCTGGTGCCCTCTAATGTAAAAGCACTGATTCTGAACATTCCACCTTTCAACCAGCCACTCTAGAAAGCGCACCTGGGCCCTCATGCCAGGTATGGCCCAGTATTTATAAAGGCCGCATGCCTTCAAAGCATCAATGGACGGTTGATGATAAATGGCGGCCAAATCAACATCTTCATGCTCTCTCTCGCGCCAATCAAGCATGGTGGGCAATCTACACACCATAAAACATCTGTTAGAGTCCATAAAATCAAAATTTTTTGGTCCATTTTGGAGAAATTGGGGTTTGAAAACTCGTTTTGCGGGGTACGCACCCCGCCTTTAGGAACAGAGCGTGGGTACACAGGTTCCCTTAGGGCAAGGTGCGTACGCCTGACATTTTCTCAACTGAGAAAATGTCGGGGTACGCAGGTCACCAGTGGAACACCTGCGTACCCCGAAAGGCGGATCTTGAAACCACAAAGCCTCCAAAAAAAGAAAATAGGGCTTAAAAACAAATTCTAAACGGATGAAAATGAAGAGGAGGATGTTGTAGAATACCCGAAAGAGACGGCGTTCGATTTCGACGGTCGGATTCTCCGCAATGTCCACGGGAAGTTTCTTGTCAAAAGCCCTTTTTCTCTCCTCAACAGTAAAATGGTAAAAATGAATTGGTAAAAGCCCTTTTTATAGGTTTTTTGGGTAAATAAATGGTAAATTTGTTTATTTTTCACCATGAAAAGGTATTTTTCAAAGTATTTTTATCTATCGTAAACAGGTATGAGTAATGTGTTGGTTTTTGTGCAGGATAAAGGATTTTCAAGGAAAATTGTCATTTTTTACAAGCAAAAACATCAGAGTCATTTTTAAGCCCTTTTCTGACTCCTAAAACATGAAAGGATTGCCGAGCGTTTCTTTTACACTCGTTAAAACGAAATTAAAAGACGGTCCTCTTATAGCCCTTTTCTGACCGTAAAAACACGAAAAGATTGCCAGATTTTTTTCGTTTCAAATTCGATATTGGAAATAAAACGACGTGTCTTTGATCGCTTTTTACTTTTCAGGTCAAAGGCACTAATCATGAAAGTACTCCTTGGTCGTTAAGATCAAGCGGTTCTCTCAAGTATTATTTTATACTTTTTCGGGCTTGGGAGACACAAATCTACGAAAAAGTTCAACCCTGGAGTCTTCTTAAGTTTTTTCAGACTCCCTAAAATTGAAAAACGCCGAGTTTCTCCTATACTAGACTCATTAAAATTTCACAGTAAAGGACCTGTTCGATTACAAACAGGAACGGACCACTCCTTCTTAGGGTTCGCATCTAAACTAAGTTGGACTCATCCAAAGGATGAGCTTATAATCAAGCATATGTTATCCTCCTCAATCTTGTAAAAAATAAAGAGGTACTTGCCAGAAATGGTGGGGGAAAAGAGAGAAAAATGAGCCTAATTGTTATCCTTTGTCTCAGAAAAACCTTATCACCACTCTTGAACACGGCACTTTTCATTCACCTGGGTTGGGAAATCCTTTGCCTAACAGTTGATCAAACCACATTGAAAATCTTCAACTGGTTCCGGGTATTAACTTTGGGTCAATTGTCACCAAGCCATCTATCGTGTCATTATGTGTTCAAGAGGTCACTACAAATAAACCATTCATCTGCAAAATACCTGTCATCCATCTTGATCATCCCTGAGTCAGTCCTTACAGCTACCTTTCTTCAACTTGATCTATGATTTCGTGTTGTGGGCTTGCCTACAACGGGTTGCTTTCTATCGACATCAGCACATTATCTAGAAAGATGACCTAGAAATCGTCAGTACCTTGAAATCTGCATGCATCAATGGTAGGTTTCTTGCCTTTGACGACAGTTTACATCATTGACTTTCAATCGAAGGATTCCGTGATATGTTTGACATCAACACATCTATTCACATCTCATGGATTATACTGGGTACTTTGAGAACCATTGACATCACTGGTGGTCTCTCTCACACTTGTTAACAGTTTACATCATTGACTGGTAATCAAGTGGTTTCTACCATGTTCGACATCAACTCATTTATTCACATGGATAGAATCGTACTATTTCGGGAAACAAAAATGAAGACCCTGGATCTAGTTTCCACCATCTAGGCTGCGAGGAGTTTTTCATTATACAGTAGACTAATTATAAACAGATGGCTGCGTCCATACTGTGTCTACATGAGTCTATGATTATGATGTACTGTGAAATCATTCCTATATCAGAACAATAGTTAGTTTGTTAGTTAAAGTTTTCAATTTGAGTATGGGAATTCCTACCTCAGCGATGATATGATCTTATATATGTACTTTGTGTTGAATATTTGCAGGTTCCGACTGGGCTCTCCACAAGATAATCCTTGAAATGATAAAGTACTTCAGCCTTCCTAGATGATATGAAACCCTAATCTACTACAGGCTTCGCACTTTAGGGGGGAATCTGTTACACTAAAATTTGTCACCATGACTATTTGCAGTTAGTATGGCTCCATCAACTGTCATACTATCCTCCTTGGCAAGTCTTATACCTCTGCTCCTCATGTCAAACTCCAAGAAAGAGAGAAAGTCCTTAAAAAGTCAATTAACTCTGGTTACGCAGTTTCTCTTTACCGTACCTGCGTGTACGCACCTCAAGTTCACAATACTTACGTACTTGTACGCTCTTTCTGTAAAGGGGTGGGTGCGTACTCCTGTAAAGGTCAAAAGGCACGAGTTTTACTTCAAAAAAGTTACTTGTGGTCGATTCTAGAGCATTCTAGAAGATGGTTTGACGTGTATTGAGCGCCTCCAGATGGTTCATGCATCCCAAAGAAAGAGGAACTTATCCCATCAAGAGGGGAGCTATCCCATTAAAAGAGGGGCTTATCCCATTGATGGTGGACCTGATTAACTTCCTCCAAAGCATTATAAATACAGGCATTGGGCCAGAGGGAGGGGAGGTTGAAAGCTGAACATTCCTAAGGGTAGATGTTGCTGAAATTAGGACTCCCTTATGGAGCTTGAGAGGAGAGATTCCTATCCTTTCTTAGCTTCATTTGGAAGTGGGTGAGCTGATCAAAGTAAAGGAGAACTCTTGCTGGACCCTGGGAGGGACCTCCACAACACCAAGGCACTGGTTGTAATGGTTTCTTTTGTTTCCAATTAATACAATTAAGTTCATTTTTCTCAATAAGTTGTTATATATAATTTGTTTCATATACTCCTTGGTCTTTATGATGAATATGTTTTATTTTATGAGTTATTCAGGTGCTATGTAATCGTTTGCTTGTTAGTGAATGCAAGTTTCAAAGAGAAGGAGGAGCTCATCTGGATCAGAGAGGCTGGACTGCTACAAACAGTGTTGGACTAAAGGTGTGCTTTAAACGCCTGGTTGCTTGTATTTTAAATGCATATTTAGGGAATGGTAGTGCTTGATTGTTTTGTTTGTCACTAGAAAGCCTTAGCTTCTAGGGAGGTCGGTTTTGTCCGCTAAATTGACTCTTTCCGCATGACAAGTCATGTGCTGATTGGACTACAGGTGTAGAATCACCCCTACTGGGGGCTTTTCCCTACGGGGAGAACAATCAACTTCGAACTAGTATAGACAAGTGGAATCTAACTGTTTAATTAAAACAAAGCATTGTGATGGTTCCTGCGAATGCTAATGCAATGTGATTTCTTCCTAGTGCTATGAATCTCAAAGTGAAGAAATTCAACCAAGTGTGGGTAAACAACGGGAGTAAATATGACTCTCTTAAGGTAGCCAAATGCCTTGTCGTCTAATTAGTGACACACGTGAATGGATTAATGAGATTCCCACTGTCCCTATCTACTATCTAGTGAAAACACATCCAAGGGAATGGGCTTCGCAAAATCAGTGAGGAAAGAAGTCCATGTTGAGCTTGACTCTACTCCAACATTGTGAAATGACTTGAGATGTGTAGAATAAGTGGGATCCATTTTCAATGAAAGTGAAATATGACTAATGTTAACGTTATTTTACTTTTTTCATTTGGCAGAGATGAGGCACTGGCCCTATTTTTGCCCTTAAGGCACGTTTCGGCGGGTCATTCTGGGTCGAAGACATTGTCAGGTGGAGAGTTTGCTTGGTGCGGCACATCTGTTAAAAGATAACGCAGGTGTCCTAAGATGAGAACAAAACGGTAAAAGATCATTTGATTTTGATTTTCTGTACGAATGGAAACAATGAAAGTGTGGCCTATTGATCCTTTAGGTTTTTATAATTTCAAGTTCGAGGTGTCAGAAAATCTACCACATGGACAACTATCTTGTGGCAACCAAGCATTTATACCGACATTTCCTTTTTATCATTCAATGTCGGCTCTTACTATCATTGTGAAGCACAATTCAACAAGTGTTGGATTGTTCACCCAGGAATAGCGAACCTAAGCTGGGTTTAGAATGTCATGAGATAGGTTAATTTTACCCTACTGATGGACCATGCTGCAATACTCATTCAACTTAGTACAAGATGAATTGTTGATTCCCACAATTGGTCATCACGCTTGGTTGAAAATACAGTGGTGTGAAGCTACCGTGTGTTGGATTATGACTGAGGGCCTATAAGTCAGAATCCAAGCTAGAAGCGGTGCATGTCACTCTTTGACTACATCTCAACCCACAATAGGGATGTAGCTTTATCACCCGTAGGGGCATGTGTCATTTGCAAACCACGATCATGAAGCACCTAGATCATGGAAACTTTGAAATTCAATTCCAAATGGTCATTGAGAAGAATCCTTTGCAGATGACTTAAATATGAGATGAGGTATTGTAAGTGCTAGAGAGGCCTTGTTGTCATGATCTAGTGAGATTCAGCCCTTGGTCGTCTCGATTCAAAGCTTCACTCTTGTCACACATTATTCAAACAAATCTAGAAAACTCTCCTGCCTTTGCGTCTTCCTCCAAATGGAAATTTTTTATTGCTCACATCTCAGAAATTCTTTGCTTAGGGTCAGGAAATTTGGGGTTTCCACGTCGTGACAAAAAAGGTGCCGAAGCCCAGGAAAATTGGGGTTTCAATGTTGTATCTCAGCGCCCAAAATTTGGGGTTTCCATATTGCACCCTGATGCCCAAATTTTGGGTTTCAATGTTGTGACAGAAAAGGTGGTGAAGCCTAGGAAAATTTGGGTTTCCATGTCCCGCCTCAGTGCCCAAAATTTGGGGTTTCCATGTAGCGCCCTGACGCCAAAAATTTGGGTTTCCATGTTTTGCGTAAGTGCCCAAAATTTGGGGTTTCCATGTTGCGATAGAAAAGGTGCCGAAACCTAAAAAAATTGGGGTTTCCATGTCGCGCCTCGGTGCCCACAATTTGGGGTTTCCATGTCGCACCCCGATGCCCAAAATTTTGGTTTTCCATGTCATGCCTTGGCAACCAAACCTAGGGAAACTTGGGGTTTCCATGTCACTCCCCGGATCCCAAACCTAAGGAAACCCAGGGTTTCCATGTTGTGCCCCACTGCCCAAACTCGTGAAACTTAGGGTTTCCATGTCACGACATGGCCGAAACCGATGGTGCCCAAGTCTGGGGAAACATGGGGTTTCCATGTCCCACCCTTGAATGAGCCACAAGTTTCCATATTTTACGGCACGATGGAAACTTGGGGCTTTTAGGAAAGCCCTAATGCGGGAACTTGGGTTTTCCATGATGATGCAAACCATCTCGCAAGTCTGGGGAACTTGGGGTGTTTTGAAACCACTGCCCAAGTTTGGGGAACTTGCGGTTTCCATGTTGCGGCGCAGTAGGAACCATTGATAGAAGCCACCTAAGTCTATGAAACATGGGGTTTTAATGTCTTGTCCTAGGCACGGGGAACTCAGCCTATTCATTTCGCAGCATGATGGAAACTACTACCTAATTCTGTGCATACATGGGGTTTCCATTTCACATCACAACAAAAATTGATGCCCAAGTTTGGGAAACACGGGGTTCCATGTCGCACTACTGGTAAAACAGTCACGCAAGTCTGGGGAGCTTCAGGTTTCCATGCCATCACGTGATAGGGAATGATCGCCCAAGTCTTGGGAGCTTTAGGATTCCATGTCATCGCACGACAGGGCATGACGCGCAAGTCTGGGGAGCTTTAGGTTTCCATGTCATCACGCGACAAGGAATGGATGCCAAAGTCTACCAAACATGGGGCTTTCCATTCAGTGGCATGTGACAGAAACCACCCACTTATTGGAAAATTGGGTCTTCCATGTCCCGCCATGAGAGAAACCATGACCTGGGTAGAGGGAACTTGGGTTTCCATGCCGCAAAACGATAGAGAACTACCCAAGTCTATGAAACCTAGGGGCTTCTATTTCGTGGCAAGAGGGAAACCACCTAATTCTGGGAAGCTAGGGGCTTCTATTTCATGGCATGATGGAAACTGCCTAATTCTGTGAACCTCTGGGTCTGGATCTCCTGCTCGGGTAAAAACCATGGCCTTGGTGCAGGGAACTTGGGTTTCCATGTCGCAACATGACCAAAATCATCCAAGTTTATGAAAATCATGGTTTCCATGTTGCGGCATGATGAAGAGCCACCGAATTCTTCTGAACTCAGGGTTTCCATTTCGCGGCAACTGGAAACCACTTACCTGATCTATCTCCAGAACATGAGGTTTCCATGTCTCGTTGTGACGGAAGCCATCCAAGTGTAGGAAAGTGGGGTTTCCCTGCCTCGCTGTGATGATAGTTTCCCAAGTGTGCACAATCTATGGTTTACATGTCCCATCATGTAGGAGGGGGTTAGGGTGTCAAGGGTTCAAGTCAAGAGCACCCAAGAGAATCAAAAAAATAAACTCATAGTATGGGCGCGCCTTGATGTGTGATGGGAACCCTCGTTCAGTTAAATGTGACTCGGGTGACTATTCATTTATATGTGATGACTTGGCTTGACATTCACTTATGTGCGACAGTGATGGGTGTGTCATGTTGGATAGGGCTCTAGCCCCTTGATACGTGCACGATGGGTGAGTCACCAGCAGATGGCACACGGGAAACCTGTGTTGCGTGTCCGGATGAAAGGGGTGACCATGTGCGAATGAGTTAGGATGTGAATAGGTGTGCAATGTTTGACGATGGGTGTAATCGGCTAAGTGTTGGAGCCGATCCATGGGTGCAACGATGCACACGAAGGGACATGACAGTTCATTGGAATTGGGTGTGTCAAGGTTATGTGCTAGTTCAGTCAAGCATGCATGATGATGGAGATGACCCTTGTTATCCCTGAGAGACATGACCCTTGGGTGAAAGGATGAATATAAGTAAGGAGGATGGAAGTCAACCAAGGGACATCAAACTGAGACTTCCACATCAAAAAACAAGTGCGAAGTAAGGAGTTAGGTGAAAACAGAAGGAAGAGAAGGACGTGGGTAAAAGGGTTGCACTTGTGAGCGCATTACAGTGGATGGGTTGGAATTGGTAGTGCAGACAGGCATAGCGGGTTGCATTACTGACTAGGGCAAGCAGGCCACACTGCATGGGGGCCATGCGCCCTCACTATGGCCTACACCGACAGGCAGAGTTTGGGCGCTGCAGAATGAAAAGTCGGGCAGATAGGTGCTCTACTTGGGCACAGGTGACACCAGTCGGAGTTCAAGTGTGGAGTTGTGTCATGCAGGCCATGAGAAGTGCAACATAACCACATGACATGACATGATGAAAAAATAATTGAAGAATATAAATTTATGATAAGTTATTTTCACTACATTATTAAGAACGCTTATTGGAAAATTGACTAAGTGTTGAAGTAGGCATAGGCCATGTATTAACGTTTGGAAAAAGGAAAAAGTATGGTGGTGCTACACATGCTTATGTGTGGTTGAGAGAATACCACTAGGATAGGGGCGGGACATGGGGTCTCCCAGTCTCTCCTCGACAAATGTCACCAAATTGTGGGGAACCTGGGGTTTCCACATACTACCTTGTCCAAAGCCTCCCAAGTGTTGGAAATTTGGGGTTTCCATGTCTCGTCATGATGGAAATCACCCAGCTACAATAAACTTGGTGTTTCCATGTCCCTCCCATGACAGAAGTCGAGGCCCAAGCACAAGGACATTGAGTCTACAGCCTCACATCTAGAAAAAGCCCCGGTTGGTCAAGAGAATGAAGGTTTTTTCATTGGTAAAGGATATCTCTATGTATCAAAGGTTGGAGTCTCTTCTAGAGCTAGTCTACAAAGGACTATCAAAAGTTGAAAGAAGGACAAAGTGCCATGGAACAAAAGTGCAGGAGAAACAAATTGCAGAGAGGAGGAAGGACTTGACTTCTACTTGGAGGATATTCTTGTCAAGGGTCACGGGTTTGACATTGATCAATGATAAGCCTCAGTAAGAGAAATTTACGAAAGGGTTTTCCTCTCTGAGAGAAAGAGGTTTTTCCTTGGCAGAGAGCCAACATCTTGTGTTCTTTTTCTTATGTTTTTGGCACTATTTTGATCAATTAAACACACATGAATTAATAAGAAGAGAAGAAGATTAAGCTAATAAGATAAATTGTAAAAGATCTTCACAAATTGTTATCAAGTCTAGAAGAATCCTACTATACCCCATTGTCCCAGATTCTTCAACACGGTATCGGAGCTAAGATGACACATCAAGAAAATGGAATCTCAAGAACATCTACAAGGTTGAAGCATCAAGCCAGGAAGTCTCAATCACATCAAGGACAAGAAGGTCTACCATCTATCATTCATCAAGGAATACTACAAAGCAAGAAGAAAAGCCTTGTATAAAGGCACCTACAATAAGAACAAATCAAAGAGGGACCTACATCAAGCCACACCATCTTCATAAAGGAAAGGCACTACGAGTCAAGTTATCAAGAAAATATCATCATCAAGCAAGTCCATTTGAAGAAAGCAACTTGAAGAACATCAAGATACAAGGAAGACAAGCGACCAAGTCTTCAAGAAGAAATCAAGTTCACTACATCTCAAACTCTAAAAAGGAAGTATGTGTCCCCTTCTGGGTATACCTTAATGTCCTTTTGTAAGGAAAGTAACAAATCGGTTGGGACTACTACATGTCGAAAGTCCAATGATTTGGATGCCAAGAATATGGACATAACAAAAGGAATTGTCCTAAACTTAAGAAGGAAAACAAGAACAAGAGTAAAAGGGAAGAAGCTCATGTAACTCAAGAAGTGAGAGAAGAAGGCAAGAAGCAGAAAAAAGAAGATCCTCTAGATCTTTACTATGACTAAGTCAACCTCTTTGCTTAAAGTCTTCTTTCAAAGTTTTGAGTAGTATAGGAGCATATAGAAACATAACAAATTGCATAGTTAAATATATCTTCTAGAATATAGGAGCATGGTGTCGATATAGTTCAAGATATTCATATAGAAGGAACATACCTATTATAGGGCCCCGTCCACAATGAAAAAATGATTGATCATGATTAAAACTATTAGAAGACCCCCATCATCAAAGGAAGAAACATTTGCAATATAAGGGTCTTCAAGACCCTCTGATAGAATATTCAAAAGAAGATTCGTACATAAGGGCAGATGTCTCATTGGGAGTCCCATTTATGGGATCCAAGAAAGGATGATATACAGGTGTTAGGATATTCCGACACATAGGAAATAGTTAAGTACAACTTGGTCTAGTATAGAGTTAGGTATAGAGTTAGGTAAAGTGTGTTTCTTTACTATGTACATTTTGTAACTTACAATCCGGCGGTCACGATATGTAGTGATCCGACGGTTCATTCTCTCCTCGGTATTATCAACACTTAATCCATGGATTAACACCCGATTGGTCTATGATCTCTATTTAAATAGCATGGAGGGTCATTTGTAGGTTAGCCATTCGTGAGAGAAGCTTATGTAAATTTTCATTCTTTTATTAATAAATTGCCTGAAGTGGCCGCGTTGGCTCAGGCTGTGGACTGTTTCCCTCTTTGAGGGTTTTAACCACATCAAAATACTGGTGTATTGATGTGTGATCTATTTGTGAGTGGTGTCCTTTGGTGTTCTGTCTGAGGAACTTTCCCTGTAAATTCCTACATGGTATCAGAGCTATTTGAGGGCCGCATCCATTGCTGATCCAAATCTGAAGCCGGTAGAACTGCATCCGACTGCCGTTTCCTAGATCTACTGTTTCTGACTTCTTTTGGGCCAAGAGGACTACTCTGTTGTGTTGGGAGCATCTTTTTCCAGTGAGGAACTGCTTTCGTTTCATGCGAAAAGGTTTCCGGTAGCCCTAGCTGCGTCATTTTTAAGATCTGGAGATATACAGTGTTTATTTGCAGTTTAGAGTTATTTTCTCTCTGTTTATTTTGGTTTTCGGTTTATTTAGATTTTTTTTATTACCAGATCTATACCTTTCATTTCTGCATATGCTCTTTTCCCTGCGACTCTGTGCGATCCGGGCAAATTAGAAACAGAAAGGAAGGATTTTTCTCATCCGTATGCTCTTTTTTGCTGCGCCTTAGTGTGATGTCAGAAAATCAGAAACATTGAGGAAAATATTTAGTTTCCGGCTAAAGCTAACTTCGAGCCGCAAGGTTCATTTTTAAAAATATCTAGTTTCCGGCTAAATCTAACTTTGAGCCGCAAGGTTCGTTTTCTTATGTATGTCCATGTTGGGTTTTGTGTTTTTTGTTTTGTAGGGAAAAAGAGCTTTCTTAAAGCAAGCACGCAACCCAAAGCATCAACCCCCGCCCCGCTCTCTCTCTCTCTCTCTCTCAAACTTTTTGTATAGCTCACTTGGTGCAAAGCTAATTTATGAGAGTAGAGGTCTTGGGTTCAAGTCTCCATTTTGTGGGGGCGAATTTTTCATTCTCGCACTTCGTCGGCGACTTCATCAAATTTTCTTCAAAAAGCCATAACTTCTTCATCTGGAAGCCATTTTCAGAACCCTTTTTTTTTAAACAGCCTAATTTTTCAAGATCTTTCCGTTGAAACACTTAGTTTTAGCATCTATAGCTTCAGTTTGTTTTAAAATGGAATGTCCATGCCAATTTATTCTAGACAGCACCAACTACTTCCAATGGTGGTCCTACATTGTGGATTTACTTAGAAGTAAAGGTCTTTATAGAATAGCCACAGGCCAAGAGACCAAACCGAAAGATGAATAAAAGGTAGCTAAATGGGAAAATAGGCAAGACCAAGCACGTGGGTTGATAGGGATGTCTATTTCTCCAGATCTTAGATTCCATATTGCAGAACTTGATACTCCTGATGAAGCAATGAAATAGATTACTAAAGTCTTTGGAATTAAAAATGAACTTAAAGCCCATCAACTTGAAAATGAATTGCTTACACTGGACCCCAATAATTTTTCATGCATTGAAGATTTTTTTTCCAAGTTCAAGACCCTTAGACTTCTCTTGGAAGGTGTTAAGGTTAAGAAAGAAGATAGTAGCCTTATCTGCTCCATTCTTACTAAGTTGGGACCAGCCTATTCTGTGTTTGTTTCCACCTTCCATTCTACAAGAGAAGCCTTCATTTCTCAAGGACAAGCCTACAAGTCCCCTTCCTTTGATTCCTTTTGTGATTCTTTAATAAGAGAACAAGAAAAACTCCTACACCTTGGTCTTCTTCATCTTGGAAACTCTTCTAAGAAAGCGTTAGCCGCCCAGCAGCAACCAAATTCAAAGAATCCTAAGAAGTCGTATCCTAAAAGGAATGGTCCTAAACCAAACAAGGGTCCTAAGCAATTTCCGCCTCAAAATGAAAAATCATTTCAACAAAATGATAAGACAAATAGAAACAAATGGAAGAAGACTGATAGACATTGCAACTTTTGTAATAGAGATGGCCACTTAGAATCCAAATGCTTTAAGAAGATGGAAGCCTTGGAAGCAACAATGAAGAAGCATAACATCCATTTGGACAAATCTTCAACTTCAACTTCAACTTCATCTTCAGGAATGGCACTTTCTGCATGTGGTTGTCAAGCATCTCGATCTGGCTATGCACTAAATGTATCTTCTTCTTCTTCTTCTCATTCTCATGAGTGGCTCATTGACTCTGGAGCTTCTTATCACATGGCCAAAAACAAAGCCATGTTTTCTTCTTTAAATGATTGTAACACCAAAAATATATATGTTGGTGATGATAGATCTCTTAGTGTTGTAGGGACTGGAACTGTTCATCTAGACAATGGTCAGTTTAATGATGTATTATGTGTTCCAACCTTATCCTACAACCTTCTATCTGTATATCAAATAACCCATGTAGGTGAAGGTAAAATCGTTGAATTTTCACCTCACTATGTTGTAATTAAGGACCTAAGAGATCCTAGATAGATTTTAGCTATTGGCATTGCTGATGATTCTACAAGGTTGTATAAGTTTCACAACTTTGGGTCATCAAATCTTCCCTCAGTATTTGTTGCTCATAATGATGAAGTGAGAAAACTTTGGCATGAGCGATTTGGTCACTTAAACTATCGCTCTCTTCAGAATCTATGTAAAGAAAATATGGTGACATGTCTTCCAATGGTATCTTGCAAAGATGGTGTTTTTTCCAGATGTGTACTCGGAAAGCATCATCGGGAAAGTTTTGAAAAACGTGCCTCTTGGCATGCCTCAGCCCCTTTACAGCTCGTGCATAGTGATTTATGTGGTCCACTTCCAGTTGCTTCATTATTTGGCTACAAGTATTTCTTAACTTTCATTGATGATTTCTCTAGACGCACTTGGGTGTACTTCTTAAAACTCAAGAGTAAAGTATTTAACATGTTCTTGGCCTTTAAGGCCTTTGTTGAAAAACAATCTTGACATCAAATTCTTAAGCTAAGATCTGATAATGGTGGAGAATATGTTAAAAACACATTCATCAACTTTTGCACTGAGAATGGAATTCAAATGCAACATACTGTTCCATATACTCCACAACAAAATGGTGTAGCTGAAAGGAAGAATCACACCTTAAAGGAAATGGCTAATTGTATGCTTCAATCTAAAGGACTTAGACTTAATTATTGGGCAGAAGCAATTAACTATGCAAATTACATAATAAATCGCACTCCTACTAAGGTTTTAAAGAATATCACTCCAGAAGAAGCATGGAGCTCAATCAAACCAAATGTAAGTCACTTTCGTGTTTTTGGAAGTGAAGCATGGGCCCATATTCCAGATGAGAAACATAAAGCTTTAGAACCTAAGAGTGAAAAATGTATTTTTGTTGGATATTATGAAGATGTTAAAGGATATAGACTTATTCCACTTAAGTCCAAAACTATTATCATTAGAAGAGATGTAAAGTTTGCTGAAAATATAACGGCCTACGAGCCTAGTTCGGCGGATGTGCCACCTCTCCCTATCTCTTCTAATTTTGAAAATATTTCTTCTTCAGATGATGAAAGCGAGGATGAAAATCCTCCCCCACCTTCTCAGGATCCTCCTTCAACTCCTCAGCTTCCAAAATGGGTCCGTGCTACTCGGGATGCAACAGGTGATCTTGTCGGTGATCCTACAGATCAGCGACGTACACGTTCTCAGTTCGAGAGAGCCTCTTCTTTACTGGCTCAAGCTTCAGTGAATTATGATCCTGACACCTTTGCAGAAGCTTCAGGCCATCTAGATTGGGAAGCAGCTATGAATGAAGAATATCATTCATTATTGGCAAATGATACATGGGATCTTGTTCCTCTACCAAAGGGACGAAAACTTGTTAGATGCAAATGGGTTTATAGAACCAAGTATGGACCAGATGGGAAAGTTGATAAACATAAAGCTCGTCTTGTTGCTAAGGGTTTTTCACAAGTTGAAGGCATTGACTATACTGAAACCTTCTCCCCTATTGCCAAAATGAACTCTATCTGCCTTGTTCTTTCCCTTGCTGCGTCTTTCAAATGGGAAGTCCATCAGATGGATGTTAAATCCGCCTTCTTACATGGGGACATGCATGAAGAAATCTATATGGAACAACCTATTGGCTTTATACAAACAGACTCCAGCCTTGTATGTCAACTTAAGAAATCCCTTTATGGTCTGAAGTAAGCTCCTCGAGCTTGGTATGCCAAAATGGATAACTTTCTTTTAGAAAATGGCTTTTCTAGGTGTCATTCTAACAATACTATCTATACCATGAAAGTGGGCAAGTCTCTTATCATTCTTGTTCTTTATGTTGATGATCTTATCCTGACTGGTAGTGATCCCAACCTTATAAACCATGTGAAGTCTAGCCTTAGAAGGAAGTTTGAAATGACAGACTTAGGACACTTACATTATTTTCTTGGTCTTCAAGTCTTACAATCCAAGGAAGGTATTTCCCTTTCCCAGTCCAAGTATGCCTGTGATATTCTACGCCATTTTCACATGGAAGACTGTAAGCCAGCCCCTTCTCCCTTTCAGTCTGGAGTCAAACTTTCAACCACTTGTACTTCTCCTGAAGTTGATGCTACCTTATACCGTCAACTTGTAGGAAAACTTTTGTATCTAACCCATACTGGTCCTGACCTTTCCTTTATTGTTGGCCTTGTTTCTCGGTTTATGCAAAACCCACGTGAAAGTCATTGGAAAGCAGCTAAAAGAATACTTCTTTATGTTCGAGGTACAGTTCAGTTTGGGATTCATTACAATGTCGAAGCATCTCCTCTATTGGTTGGTTTCGCTGATTCCGATTGGGCTGGTGACCCTGATGATCGGAAGTCTACTGCAGGTTATGTGTTCACTCTTGGTTCACGACCTATTTCATGGGCTTGCAAGAAACAAGGTGACATTTCTCTTTCTTCAGTAGAAGCAGAGTATCGTGGTGCCGTAGAAGCTAGTAAGGAAGCCTTGTGGCTTTGTCATATCTTGTCAGAGTTTGGCTTTCAGCAGCAGCATCTGACTACACTTTGGTGTGATAATCAAAGTGCCATTCAACTATGCAAAGATCCAGTCCAAAATCAGCGCAGCAAACACATTGAACTGCACATGCACTTCATCAGAAAGCTCATTCATGACCATGTTCTTGAAGTGCAATATTGTTCAACAGATGATCAAGTTGCAGACATCTTTACAAAGGCTCTCACAGAGGCGAAGTTCACTAAACTTCGATTTATGGTTGGAGTTCAGGAAGTTGTCACTAAGGGGGGATAAGCTCTAGTGCCTCCTTCCTTCTCCTATTGTGTCATATTTGTAAATCCTTCAAGCCTATCCCAAGTTGTTCTTAAGGGGGGATGTTAGGATCTTCCGACACATAGGAAATAGTTAAGTACAACTTGGTCTAGTATAGAGTTAGGTATAGAGTTAGGTAAAGTGTGTTTCTTTACTATGTACATTTTGTAACTTACAATCCGACGGTCACGATATGTAGTGATCCGATGGCTCATTCTCTCCTCGGTATTATCGACACTTGATCCGTGGCTTAACACCCGATTGGTCCATGATCTCTATTTAAAGAGCATGGAGGGTCATTTGTAGGTTAACCGTTCATGAGAGAAGCTTATGTAAATTTTCATTCTTTTATTAATAAATTGCCTGAAGTGGCCGCGTTGGCTCAGGCCATGGACTGTTTCCCTCTTTGAGGGTTTTAACCACGTCAAAATACTGGTGTATTGATCTATGATCTATTTGTGAGCGGTGTCCTTTGGTGTTCTGTCTGAGGAACTTTCCCTGTAAATTCCTACAACAGGAAAGAGCAGATGAAGTAAGAAATTCTACACCATTTGAGGAGAACTATCAAATAAAGATGAGATGATGAAAGCATAATCAAGATGAGGTATGTATGCATCAAATTTTAAGTCATGTCATCATATATATTGGGTCATGGGAAAGGTTTTAGAATCATCATCAAGAATAAAAGGATCTCCTTCTCCAACAATATGCTCGGAGACATGTACTACAATGCAATAAAGGTAAACATGAAGAAGTTCTCTCATAAGGAGTATAACGTGGATACTCATCAACCCAAGAAGAAGCAAATGAAGAAAGAGATCAAGAACGTGAAGAAGATGATGGTCACAAAGAATCATTCTCTAATAAGATTCCTCAATATCTCTAGAAAGAACGCATGGAAACTCTGACGAAGGAAGAAAAAGATCAAAGGACCCTTCACACCTATGAAGGACTTAGAGATAGTAAGGCACATATAACCAATTCAGCTCTATAATAGTGTCATGATGAGGAATCCATCCAACAAAAGCACCATTTGATGTTGAAGAAATATCATGACGAAGTCATGAAGGGCTACTAAATCAAAGTATGAGAACAAGCAAGTACAACTAAGGATCCATGTGATAAGTATTATGAAGCATAGACAAGATGAAAAAGGAGTAGCTAGATAACAAAAGGACCTGATATATATCAAGAAGGCAACTTTCCACGAAGGGAGAAATGACATGAAAACCCAAGAGAGAAAGTGATCGATGACCAATACCCTACCAAGAAGAAGTTCGAAGAAAGGCTTCATGACATCGAAGGAAAGAAGGAGATTAAGCATCTGAAGGACCCACAAAGAATAATTTATTGGTGAATGGACAAGTCCCTAGCTAAGAGGGAGTTCTAACAAGTTCCAAACTACAAGGAGCTTGGGCAAGTTCCTTGTCAGAGGAAACTTGGGCATGTCTTCCTCAATCTAGGGGAAGAGATAAACACAACATTCTTGTCCTCACTTGGCAAGAAAGAATGGGAGGATTGGGAAATCATCTAGCATTTGATGCTGTTTGAGGATGTGTAAGGTAACCAAGACAAGAGTAGGCAAGAGAACCAATATTCTTTGAGGGTTGGGAAGCCAGGACAAGAATTGTCCTAGAAGGTCATACTCAGGGAACACCTGGGTGGGTATGTACATTGAGAGACAATGATTAAGGTGTTTATAAGCCATTGGTCTCGAAAACATTATGCTCTGATATTATGAGAGATAAAGCTTTTGATCAATGCCTTGCTATGAACAATGTTGGCTACTATGATGCTATAACAGATGGATTTCCAATCTAGTTTCTCTTATGTGAATTATTCAAGATTGAAAATTAGCCAAACACCTTGTAATGATTTATGAATACCTCCCTAGTTAAGAGGGGGTTTTGAAGAAAGTGTAACTAGGTTCGGCCTTCATAAATGTACTTTTGATATTTGTATTTATTCAAGAAAAGATATATATATATATATATATATATATATATATATATATATATATATATATATATATATATATATATATATATATATATATATATATACATATCAATGAATTTATTACTCATTGAAATAGGCCTAGCACATGTTAAAGTGTTATAGGTGAGTCAAAGAGTCAAAAGAAAATGTTGAATACCTTAAGGACATGTTACACTAGGTATATTTATGTATTAGAGTCAAAGATATTCCTACCCTTGTGCCTTCATTAGGGTCGTGTTCCCATGCAAACACCAAATTTCATTCGGGAGGGTCGGGTCATGCCATGTGTGGGTGACCAAGCACTCATGGCCGTGATGAAAATGCTAAGTCATGACAGCCTATGTGTCTTCTGCATGTTCCTGCGGACCATTTTCTCGACACTCCCTCATTCCTTCATTTGGGTCATGTACACAGGGAAACCACAAATTTTGTTTGGGTGGGTCAGGTCGTGTCGTGTGTGGTTGCTTGTGCAAACACATTCGGGTCAGTCGGGTCATGTCGTGCTATGTGTGGGTGCCCAGGCACATGTGGTCTTGCCAAAAATGCTAAGTACTAACCATCTATGTTTCTTCTACATGTTCATGCAACCCGTTTTTGTAACACTCCCTCTTACCTTCATTTTGGTCATGCACCCATGGAAACCCCAAGTTTCGTTCGAGCAGGTCAGGTTGTGTCGTGTGTGGGTGCCCATGCAAAACCCGTTCAAGGGAGTCGGGTTGACTCGCCTAGGGTGGGTCGGGTCATGCTATTTTAGGTAAAACTAGTGTCGATTCAAACTACTGGTCCTACTAAGACGGGTAGCTATCTTAGAAACAAACAATGAAAGCTTTTCAAGAGTTCCTTTAAGTGTGATAGATGGAAGAGAAGAAAAGACGACCAACGTGGATCTTTCGCTTTGATCTTAGCTTGATTTCTCCTTTCCTTTATAGAATTTTCCACTCCTCTCCTACTTGTCCCACTTCAAAGAGTACCTGTAGAGTTAAAGTAACAACAAACTATCAAAGAATATCTATGTAAAACATCATAAACAATGCAGAATCAGAAACACATTGACCATACAATTGCATTCATAAACAATAAGATTCACAAATACAAGATCATATGGAGGAAAACTCAAAGAACTTTATTAATAGTAATGTAAGAGAGGATTACAACCCAGCGGTCTGATCCAGCATCATCCTCCTAGTTTTAGAAGACCTCTTCACCTCATGAAGAAGCAAATCACCCAACAATGCAATGTCTCTTCTCACCAACAAACCAACAACACTTCCTTACAAAATATATAATTCCAGCCTCTAGATCTCTCAGATGAGGGATCCATTTATAGATATCTTGCTAGGGTGTGAGTCAGCTCTAGGTTTTTGATTAGTGTCATTCCACTGATAGTTCTTGGTTCCACTTGGAGATTTCGTGATCTCTTACTCATCCCTGGGCGAATTCAGAGAGGCAAGTGTCACATGAGAAGTTTCTGGAAGATTCCATGATCATCCACCTTGCAAACTGTCTCTACCATTTGTCTATTCTCACTCATCGCACCCCACAGAAGGCCATTTGAGTATGCATCGCACCTGGCCAGTTAGGCAGCCAGTATGCATTGCACCTTGCCCATGAAGTAGTCTGTATGGTCCAGTTTTGGTCAGTTTTGAGTAGTTTTTCAGGTGGAACTTCTAGGAAATGATGTAATCAGTTGACCATGATCCTTTAGGGTGTGAAACAACACTTTTAGGAAGTTGAGGAGCCCTTAGTTTATGGACATATGAGTTTGAGGTTGCAGTGCCCACATATGTCTATAACAGCTATCCCCTAAAGCATGAGGTTGTAAATCTATTGATGTCGGGTGAAATGCTTTATTCATGAGGATCTGAGGTATTCATACTAGAAGGTGACTTGTATAAGATACAATACAATACATCATCATCATATTATTTTCATGATCTAGCTGAGGCAGGTATTCCCATGCTCAGCTTTATAAATTCATTTTCATGTACATAAGACGGAGAATCGTCTGTTGTTGCAGACTGGTGATTTTTCGCATGAAGAGTCATCTTCCCTGGCTTATATGACTATCTATGCAGCTTCTGTGTACAGTTTATGTCTTTATTTTCCTAAAAATATCATAGCCCAGATGGATGAAACTAGATCCGTGGTCTTCAAAACTCATCTAATCTTTGCCTGATGTACAAGTCGATCCATGTGAAAAGATGTTCTGAAGTCAAACATGGAAAGACATCACCTGATTACTAGCCAAGGATGTAAGTTGTTAACAGAGGAAAGAGGAGTCACCGATAATGATGATGACCCTCAAGGTACTACAGTACAATTCACATGGTGTGAATATATGAGCTGATGTCGAACACCACGCAAAGTCTTTTGGTCGAAGGTCATTGATGTAAACTTGTCACCGAAAGTGAGAAACTTGCCATTGAGGTATGCAAGCTTCAAAGTACTAAAAGGGTTATTTCTAAGTCAACTTCTTGGATAATGAGTTGATGTCAGCAAGAAGTTACTTGTCGTAGGAGGGCCTTGATATATCCCACATCTACGACATGAAACAGATTAAATTATTTTTGTGGAGGTGAAAATGATCTAATGATATGAGGTTCAGGAATGGTAGTAATGAAAAATGAAGTGTGGATGTAATGCAGTGGATGAGGCATTTGTTGGATGGTGAATTCTCTGAATGACTTCTCTTAAACATATTGGCAACACTGATATGGAATGGTAGTGCTAACTCCATAGATGACACGACAGACCAATGGTGACGGTGAAGGGAAAAACCCAACCCAACTCAATCACAGCGATGGAGTGAAAGTGTCATGTTCAAGAGCAACTTGTTACCAATAGAGTTTTTCAAGTTTTCTTCCCATTTTTCCCCAGTCATTGCTGACTAGTACCTCTTTATTTTTGACAAGCTTGAGGAGGATAACATATGCTTGGTCTATAATTTTCCCTTCAGGCAAACCTGTCGCTTTGTTTTTAGCGAGCCCAGCGTCAGTGAGACTCGTTCTTGTCTGGGTGGATAAGTTTGTCTCTATTGTTTTAATGAGTTTAACGACAAAGATAAATCGGTCCTTTTAATGTTTAGAGAGTTTGAAAATGGACGAAAAGGAGACTCCAATAGTCCTTTTTCGTGGCATAATCCCTTAAGTCCAAAAAAGTGTAAAATAATACGAAAGGGATGACTTTTCGATAGTTTTAACAAGCCGACAAAGACAAGCGCTCGATCCTTTTGTTTAATAATCCCTCAAGTCCAAAAAGATTAAAATATATGAGAGGGATGGCATTCGCATTACTTTAATGAGTTGGGAAGGGCAATAGCTCGACAATCTTTTTATATTTAACGAGTCTAAAAAGAGTTTAAAAGAGGCTCATTTTTTAGGAACGAGTGGTATTTCTAGGTAGCAACTGGTTCCAGGTAAGTTTGGAACTTCTCAAAACATGGTAGTGTGAAGAGGGTGGCAATCAGAATCCCTCTCGTTGTAGATGTTCCTAAAAAGGGTAAAAAATCAAGTGGAAGAGTATCGTCAGCTAAATGAAATGGAGGTGACAGAAGGAACACAACCAAAGTTCAAAAGGGCAGATAGCAAAGCGATCAAAAAAGGTTATTTACCAAAGGCGGGTTTATTTTTTAATGAGCTTGAACCTTGTGCCAACATGTGCGCAGTGCAGGTTGATTTGTTAATGAGCTTGAACCTTGCAGGAACATTGCTCTTGATATTGGTCAATGATATTCAATTTACTATTTAACACGTTAGATTCTTTTCTCGGTCATTCAACCTGCTCAATTGCTCCTTCAAATTGATTAGAAATACACATATTTATGCTTGAAAAATGAATAAAAAACTAACATTTTACTTGAGGTACATGAATAGTAACATAAAAGGTAGTTTTTCCTCTCATTTTTACCATTTCATTTCAAGTTTGGGATTTGGAGCTCTGGAGTGGTTTTCTACCTCAAACTTCATCAGCTGATTTTGGGAGATCTGGTGGACTATTCTTCGTGCCGTCAGGACCAGGTAGGAGCTAACCCTGAGCTCTTCATTTTCATTCCATCCTTTTCTGATTTTGAGAAAGTTTTCCTCTTTTTCTGAGCCCCTGGGGTTTGAAGAAATCGTTCTCCCATCATTGCACCTACCCCATATCGAAAGGCATGATGCAGACTAAGCTATACAATGGCTAGTTAGTATGCATCTCACCTAGTCCAAAGGCAGGGTGCGATGGGCACAGAAGGGAAACTTTGCACAATGATTTCTCATGAAATTTTTGCCTATTTTTGCTCAAATTTGGATCCTAATTCATCATTTGTCTGTGACTCACATATTTGTTGGATCAAGATGGTCGTCACATGGCATGAACATGAGCATGAAGAAGAATACATGATTGCCTTACATGATCAGGGTATTGTTATTGCATTGCGAAACTGTGGTTTTCTTAAATTCTTTCATATATCTAGCATGAGGCAACAAATCAATTTGTTGCAGTATTTCCTCGATGCATGGGATCTGATCAACCAGGTGTTCTAGATTAGAGGTAAATCCATCCCACTAACAGTCGAGGACATCTACCTTTTGACGGGGTTATCAAGGCGTGGTGCCCCTCTTTCACTATCGGGATCCACCCATGGGGGCGAATCGGTGAGAGATTATATCCGTCAGCTTTGTAGAGATGGATCTCAGCCTAGTAGAGATGGCAAGATCAATATCTGGGACGTCATTGATCGGTCTCTAAGGACCATTTTATTCACCTTTGCTAGATTTTCTAGTAGCGCAACTCTTCATTTGGAAAACTAATCTTATGTGAAACATGCTTTAGAATGCCTGGAACTAAAGGTATTCAACTAGTGTGAGGCAGTACTTCTGGTGATAAAAGAACAACTCTCTAAGGTAAAGAATGGGAGATCCAAGAACTTCAGGTACGGTTCCATTTTGACTACTTTTTCCTTAGAGAGCATCCCACTGATGCAACCACATCATATTTCACTAGGATTTCCAGCACCGAGGGAACCCAAGATGCAGAGATGGCTTGATCTCATGGCCAAACATGCTGGTCAGCCACAGATTACTTTCTTTGATGCCTTCTTTGAGTGGTTCGACCGTCAAGAGATGGTCTTCTCAAAGTATCCATATGTCGGGATGGACTTCCGAGGTGACCTAGATTTGGCATTGCCAGCTGGCGAGCAGTGGGGTGTGATAGGTAAAGATTTCGACCATATCTTTGTTTATCATTTTTATAATATTTTTGTGATTTATCAAGACGAATTGAACTCATGTACTTGTGCAGATGTTGGGCCAGTGAGACCATCAACGCACCCAAGGGCGGCAACTGGGATTCCAACAGGAGAAGCTGTAGGGAGGGCTGTCCTTCATGATCTAGACATAGTAGAGACCCTGGCAGTATTGCAAGATTAGATCGAGGATCTTACCCTTGGTATTCAGGATGTGAGGACCAACGAGTTATCTCTGAGGCTACAATGCCATACTACTGGCATTCTGAGTTGATGGACTAGGCTCCTATGCATGATCGCATAGGTGGTGACATGTTATCACCAGCATCATTAGTACAGGATGCTTTTCTGCATTTACTTTTGAGTTTCTTGGTCACATGACCGATTTTGCCTTATACACAAAACATTATGTGAAACTATAAACAGTTGTATATTTTTTATTTTCAGAGTTTATTTTGGTTAAGTTATGTGATATAGATGCAAATGTTGATGTAAAATGCTTTTCTTTACAAATGTTGAAAATTTCTGTCTAACACATAATTCGCTAATGAATCAGTTAAAATGTTTAAGTTTCTGGAAATGTGTTGATATTGAAAGGAACCAAACCACCTTTCCAAAATCTTTACCCTTAGGAACATACAATAGATTGTTAGGTTCCAAACTGAATAAACACCAGTAAGCTGTAGAATGACGAATTGTGAATCTAGCCTGACAACAAGTTGGCGTATGCCATGTGAAATGGCATCAGAGAGAATCTCTATTAATGTGTTGTCCTCAGCGATGTTGTTCGTTGATTGACCAATACATATCCCCCTAAAACTCACTAACTCACTGCTTGGATCAAAGATGGCCCAAGCTGCAAAAGATAAGTTTCACATTCTACGACTAGCTCCGTCAGCATACCTAGCGAATGTTTCCAAAAAGTCTGACATCTGCAACAAATGCAAGGTGGATTACTTAACCAAAATGACAACTCTTGATGAAAACAAAAATGAAACAAAAGAATATAATGAGATTACTACACTCGATCAAGCATAGTATCGCATAAGATACAACCCGTTACAGGGTTGCGACAGTGGAATTACATCATAATCTACTAGCTCGTAGGCTCCCTTTGCTAATACCCATTTAACAATGTAGGGGCCCATCCATAATGATTGGGACTTACCTGCTCCCAATTTATCAGAGTCCTGATCGTAGAGTAAGACCAAGTCACCTTCTGAGAAGACACGAGGCTTGACATTTTTGTCAAATTGCGCTTTGACATGTTTCTTATGTGTTTCGTTAGCCAGCACAACATCACAACGGGTTTCATCCAATCGAATTAGTTCCAAGAAATGAGCCTCTTCCTCTGAAGTTTCAAGGAGTAGATCGATTGCGAGCTTTAGAGATGAAATCTCACACTAAATCGGTAAGACAGCTTCTAGGCCATACACCAACTGAAAAGGCATAAATCTGGTCGCATTTCTCACCAAGGTTCTATATGCCCATAGAGCTGAGTACAAGATTAAATTCCAATCCCGTTTGTGGGCTCCAATCATTCTCTACAGCATGCACTTGAGGACTTTTTGATCACTTTAACTTGTCCGTTAGCCTGCGGATAATATGGAGTAGAACTATCATGGGATAGTCCTAATTTGGTAGTCAATTCAACCATCACGTGATTGCGAAAATGCGATCCATGATTTGTGACTATAGCTTGTGGAACACTGAACCTAGAGACTACATAATTGAAAAAGAAAAGAGCAGTCGTTTCACCACTGTTGTTTAATGTAGGCATCACCTCAGCCCATTTTGTAAAATAGTCGATAGCGACTATGATATACCCATGCCCACCCAGCCGAGGTGGGGTTACATGTCATGAAATCTATGCCCCATTTGGCGAATGGCCCACTAGCAACTATTGGATGTAGTGGTGCAGGTGGTAATCTAGTTCTGCGATCAAAAATTTGACAATCATGGCAACTTCTTACTACTGTTATGCAATCTTTGAATATAGTAGGCCAGAAGTAGCCAGCTCACAATATTTTTTGTTCAGTAGTGTAACCAGATAGATGCCCCCCACATGCACCTGAATGACAGTCATTCAGGACTTTTTTGGCCTCCTCATGCGTGAGGCACCTTCGCAGAACTGTATTAACACCACGATGGTAAAGTGTGTCACTGACGATCATGTAGTCTTTTGCTTAGTATCAAGTACGTCGTTGTTTTGAGTGAGAGGTATTAGGCCTAAAGGTTTGTGTTTGGAGATATATTAGTATATCTCCATACCACCGTCACTTGATGATATCAGAAACAATGTTTCATCCACGATCGATGCTTTAGATGTTAAATCGTTGGACGACGATGGGAGGTTGCAAAGTAACTTCGCAAAGACCAGAGATTTCTTTGATTTGGATTTGGTGAATTCCAGATCAAACTCTTGCAAAATGGCTATCCATTTTGAATACTTCCCCCTAGAAATTGACACGATAAGATGTAGGTCATAGGGTTGCAATCTGACAAGATGGTAGTTTTGTGAAAGAGTATATAGTGTCGAAATCTCTGTACTGCTTGAACAACTACCAAAGCCAGCTTTTCATCATAGGACTACCTACTTTCTGTATCATTTATGTTATGACTTAAATAATACTCAGGATTTCCTACTCCATTGTCTTCTTGTACTAAAACCATTGCGATGGTTGTATCTGTGGCAGAGAGATACAAGTTAAAGTCTTTTTGATAATTAGGAGCATACATTAATGATGCTTTTACTAAGGAACTTTTCAAAGCATCAAAGGAAGCTTGCGCAACCTAATCCCAGTTGAAGGGAACTTCCTTTTTCAAAAGATGTGTATAACCTTTAGCAAGTTCGGCGTAATTTGGAATGAACCTCCTTAGAAAGTTTAGTTTCCCTTGGAGTTTTTGAATGTGAAGCAAATTTGAAGGTGGAGGCATGACAATTATTACCTAAACCTTACATGGGTCAAGTCGAATTCTGTCCTTAGAAAATATGAAACCAAGTAACTGACCAAAACCAACACAAAACACACACTTGTGTGGATTGAGTCGTATCTTGTAGTGTTAGCAATGTAGAAATATAGCTCTCAAATGTTGTGGATGATCAATCTGCTTTCACAAATGATCTGGTAAATCATCGAGATATGGTTGAATGATGTGTTTGATGTCATGGAAGGCGTAGATCATTGCCCTCTGAAGTGTTGCCCCTGTGTTCTTCAAACCGAAAAGTAGTTTGCAGTACGCGAATGTGCCCCATTGGCATATAAATGCAGTCTTTGACTAGTCCTGTGGGTGGATATTGATTTGATTGTATCCAGAAAATCCATCCATAAATGAAAAGACTTTACATTTGGCACATTCATCAATTATCTGGTCGATGAAGGGTGTAGGGTAGTTGTTCTTTGGACAAGCTTGATTTACATCCCTGTAATCGATGCACACTCTAATCATTTATTTCTTTTTCATCACAAGAATGATATTTGATACCCAATCAGTGAGAGGAATGGGGTAAATGAAACCAACATGTAAACGTTTTTCAACTTTTGCCTTAATGGCAGCGGTTTTCTTCAGGTGAACCAATCAAAGCCATTGTCGTACTGGTTTGACATCAAGATACATCTTCATTTCATGTTCAATGATTCTCGAGTCAATGCCTAGCATTTCTTCGTATGACCAAGCAAAGAAATATTTGATTTCGCGAAAGAGAGTGCAGTATATTTCCAGTTCTGAAGGAGAACAAGATTTGCCAACATGTTAATTCTCTACAACATCTGGTTTGATCGAGATATTAATGGCAATAGTTTCTTCAATATTGGACAGATTTTGCTTTGAATCCACTGTATTTACAGTATTCAATAGAAAATAAAAAACTAAAGGATGATTAAGGTCGTTAGAGTAATCCTCATTGTTATCTTAAGGTCGAGAATGATGGTGGTGATCTTCCCATGGTGTCTCTTCTATCATCATTGACTGAATGATTCTTTCGTCTGTAGAATGTACATGCGACCAAGGATTAGAAGAGGTAACATAATCTAGAGACCTATCTATCCAAATGATTGTCGAGCGTTGATTTGGGTTTGCTGCCCATGCCTAGAATATTGATTGCTACAACAATTCTATAGGGCTTGGGGGAAATACCTAGCGATGATCCATGTTAACAAAATGTTCGTAATTCTTCTTAATCTTTGACGATGTAGAAGATATCATGTGACAAGTTTCCACTGTGGCCACTTCTGCCAGATTACTCGGAGGTGGAAGGGCAAAAGTACCCATTAAAGAAGGGTCTTTTAGGAGACCTACTCCGATATTTTGAAGCGACTGAGAGCTTCCATGGATCAATGGAATGCTTTTGGTAATTTGAGAACTGTTGGGGAGGAAGGTGAGTTGGTCAATGATTGTGATTCTCCCCTGAAAGGGGAATGAAATATTTCTAAAATATGTTGACACAACAACAACCATAGCATAAATCCAGGGCCTACCCAGTAGGATGTTGTAGTCAAGGTTTCCATCAATGACCTCAACTTTAATTTCTATTGTCTTGCCCCCTAGTTCGATTTGCAAGTTACTTAATATCCCATATGGCATGTATGTTCTTCCATCGAATGATTTTAATGTTATGGATGATTTTGACAAGGGTGGAGAGCCTAAATTTTTCTAGCAACTCATTGACATGATATAGGTAGATGCTCCTTCATCAATGATTGTTCGATGAAAAGTTTTGTTGAGGGCATTTACCTGGATGAGGAAAGAGAGTTGTGTTGGCAACTGAGGTTCGTATCCTTTATGATTAAAGGCCACTAGATTGGAATCTGCTCGATCAATCCCACCTATCGCTGATAACAAAGCCTGTTTCTAGGATGGGCAATTCTACAGTACTTCAAGTGTCGACATGGCCGATGGCAATTGGGCTAGATCCTCCACTATATTATAATTTTGTGTTGGTCGGGCATGAGGATTAAATTTTGATTTATGTACTATTCCCTTAGGTGGTTTTATTGTTAATTCAGGAATGATTGGTGGAACAACTTCCGATGAAGTTGTTGTCGAACTGCTTGGTTGATCTGTAGCCTTGCCGTTCAACGATTGTGGATTTCCATAATCCTTATTCCTTATAGATATCAAAGCGTCATTTCGCTGTTTTAAGATGGATAGCATAAGCACTTGGGATGGGGAAGCATGATCACTAGCAACCAGGTTAGTTTCTAGATTTGGAAATAGATCAGTCAATACCGCCAAGGTATTTGAAGTCTTTTTGAAAAACTTCTTTATTTCAGCTTGATGTGGACAATCTTTTGTGTAATGGTCCTCATCACATATGAAACATGGCCAATTAGGTTTCTTCTTTCCAGTAGGGTTTCTAGAAGGTTTCTCAGGAGTTGAATCCTCCTATTTCTTATTATTTTTTGTCCCTTTCTTCATGCCCCTTGGTTGCTTAGGATTTTTGCCTTTGTTAGTTGACACGACATTGATCTCCAAGGCGAGAGGTTCTTCATCCGCTTTTTGACTAGAAACTATACGGGCATTCTTAGATGTAGCCTTCGCAGTTTTCATGCTTGTCGTACCTATCACGCCATCACCAGCATGAGAGTCTTTGTTTGATTTAGGAGGGGGAGGAATGGAAAATTCTGGTCTAGGAGCGTCAAGAATTTTTTCTTAGAGCGTGCCAGACTGAGTATAGATCAAGTCTAAATATTGTGCATGAGCAATGACTTGCTCTTCAGTGAAAACTCCTCCCTTAGCCACATCCTCTGTAATAGAGGGTAACAATGACTTTATAAACCATTCAGCTAAAATTTGATTAGGCACGTATGTCTTCACCATTCTTCGATGATGTTGCCACTCATGTATATGATCAGATATGTGAGTGGTTGTCGTCTGCTTAAATTTGGTGAGGCGTTCTGACCCTATTTCGTACCTTATGAGTAATTGAAAATGGGTTATAAAGGTAGTGGCAATGGTACTGAAGTTATCAAACGAAGCTCTAGGCAATTCTATATACCATTTAGCTGCCGGACCAGTTAACGTTCTCTAAAAAAGGTGAAGCCTAATCGAATCATCATTCAGGGTGTTGGATGAAAACCCAAATGGAATTTCATTACACGATTCAATGGATCTTCACCCGAATTTCCATTGAATTTAGGAATATCAGAGGGAAGTTTATGATGAATTGTAGGCCACCAAGGGGCGTAAGCAATTGGATCATTCGTCAAATGATTTAGATCTGGTAATTCTAGAGTTCCTACAAAGGGCAACTGTTGATTCAGGTTAGGCAAAGCATACCGAGGATAAGATGGAATTGCCTGAGCAGTAGGTCTTTACATACCACCATAATGTATTTTCTATTGGTAACTTTGATAAGGTTGATGGACATAACCATTATAGTATGGTTGTTGATAACTGCTTTGGAAATGCAGTTGCCCATTACTTACAAAGACTTGTTGGTCAGGTCCTTGCTATGATTGTTGGAATTGCGGTTGTTGATATTGAACCAGCCATGGTTGTTGGACCATTTTCTATTGTCCAATACTGGATGATTGACAAAGATGTCGAGTGATAGTACCTGTTTGAGCATGAGTCACTCTAGATAAGGAGGCACTAACCTGAGGTTGTGATTGAATTGTTGAGATGAGAGGCTATTGTATTGCAACCTGAGAGACTTGAGGTTGGCATACAATAGGTAGCACTTGTACTTGCGATGTAGTCACAATAGCAGGTGTAGTGGGAGTATTCGACACAGGATAGACTAGTTGCATTGAATATACAACCCTTGGTTGTTGAGGAAGTATTGGTACCCAACCATTGGATGTAATTCCAGTTTGACCTAAGCTTTGTTGTAAACTCTCATATGGTTGTTCTCTAGGAAGGAACAATGAAAAGGCATACTACCCCCCATATGGTGGTAATCCAGTACTTAAAAGGTATATTGGCCTTTGAAGACACATTGGATCAACTTGTTGAGTTTCAACATAATAAATATCAGATGAGAATCTGGATGAAGAAATAGGAACTAACCATGTCGTCGAAACAATCCCTGATTGGACTCCAACTTGTTATTGATAACTAGCCGGGATAAACGATATACCAGCAATCATTGTAGGAATGGTAGCTGGAATCTCTGCCGCAACTGTGTCAATTGACACAGTCCTAGATGTTGATGGTTATTCAGACATGCTTAGTCTATCCAAAATATTTCCTAGCGACTCGACAAGAACTTGTGATGAAAAAGAACTAACTTCTATAGTAGAAGGATGTAACTGGATCCAAGTTCCAAAATGCACTAGAGTACTGGGTGGAAGATCCTCTGCCATCTCTTCTATAGAAATCAATCCAGGTGGAAGAGGTAGACTGCCAGGTCCGTAAAATATTTTTGGAGCCGAAGAAAGTGTAGCTTCTATAGTAACAGATACTGGAGGGGTGATGCTTTCTAAATTCTGGAATTCAACTTCCAGATGTTCAGGTAAGTGAACTTCGGTTTCCATATTAGTCCTAGGTGGATCTACTTCAAGAATAGAGGTATCTACCATTACACTAGGATTAGTTCTAATGTCCTCTTGTAACTGCAAAACTTCTTCTGTAAAGGCAGATGTACTAGAGATAATTGGAGTAACTGTAGTCTCTGACGAATCTGTTGAAACACAAGTTTCAAATAAATTAGGTGAATTGGACTCAGTTAAATGAGAATGTTTTTCTCAGGATGGCTTTGTTTCTGGGGTCAAAGACGGTTGACTCGCTAGTCTCGATGAATGATGGGGTTTTGATTGACTTTCTTCCACGATTGCGGATTACTTGATCAACTCAAAAATTAAAGGGGAAAAATGTTATTCTGATTTAAATGAATTTTGAGACACTTTGATGCAACTTGCTTTTTCAATTTTTAAGAGCCAAGAAAAAGCTAAAGATGGCTCTAGTCACCTTTGATTTTTAATGAGCCTGAAGTGACTAGTGCTGAGATGGACCTTTTCTTTTAAGGAGTCAAAAAGGAACAAAAGTGACTGCTCTGGAAATCTAGACAAAGGGTTTACCCAACCAGTCGTAAAACTGCAAAATACACCTTTGTGATAAATGATAGAGAAATTACCAAGGACTTATGTACAGTAGCCAATCCTCCCGAATGCTATGTTCAATGCATTACGATCGATAGGGCGGCAGACATGGCTTGCCAAGGATAAAGGGTATCAGCCTATTTTGGTCTCCCAATATATACTCGACGGTATGGGGAGCACAAGTCCATACTTGCACTTGTTGTATCAAAGAGGAGAAATCACCCAACCTTTAATGAAAACGATAGTTACCACGTTTTACGATGCCCGAACACGTCTCTAGCCTATATTTCTAGATGTGTTGTGTTAGTTTCCAAAGCGTTTTTATGTTCATTGAAGTTTATTTTAGAGTTGGTCTTGCTTAGAAGTTTGTATTTCAAGGTTCACCCCGTGATGTAGATATGAAATTCCTAAATATGCAATCTAAAATGATAAACAGTCATTTATGTTCTTTTAGCAATGAAAATCCTAGCTACAAAGGAAAGAAGATTATGATTTTCCTTCAGCAGAGAGAATAGAGCATACACTAAATGCACTTTCCTAAATCAAAACAAGCAATCAAAATGCATATGCACATGCATGTATTTGTTTTCCGCTTTCTTAATGTGTAAGTGCCAAAAAGAAAGCTAAGTACAGATCTGAACTATTTTCTTTCAAAGCAACAATATTAACAATTTTATTTTCAAAATGAAAGGAAGACTAAGACGACACTTTTCGATTTCGAATTGAAGACTGTTTTTGACACTTGAAATGCTAATAATTTCATAATCAAGTACAATGATGAAAGTACAATCAACTATCTAGAAGAGGAAGACTTTACGACACTCTTCTTTTGATTTAAAATGACAATTACAACACTTGCATCAAAAACAACAATTCTATTAGGCTACTTTCAACAAAGGAAGACTGTAAATGATTGACAAATACACAAAAACATTTACAATTCCTAACTGATGGAGGCTGAAATAATGTGAAGGAAGATGGTTTCAGCAAGAAGGTACTAATCATGAATAACCAAACTACTGAATAAAGCTAAAAACAAGGAGGAAAAAACCAAATTTCAGAGAAGAAAACAGTGTCACTCAATCATCACACCTGCAACACAGGGAAACAGTGATGCATCTCACCTGCAACACATGGGAGGTGCGATGCATCCAATTTTCATAGTTACAGATAGTGCGATGGGCCAGGGACCGAAACTGAGCTAGGTTTTTGCTCAAAACTTGCAGCTAATTTCAGTGATTTAGGATGAGTAATGATGTACAATAAATACAAAGCATAAGGGTAAGATCTGATGAGGTTTTGAGCTACCACAAGGGCACTTAGAATGCTCTATAAGTCAGATGTTTAGTTCATAAACCAACCAGGATATTGACTGAAGCAACGTTTATCTACTTCGCAATTTCATAGCGAAGGCGTTTCGAAGGCTAGCTACCTAACTTCAGGCTCCATTTGTAGTTTATAAAGCAAACAATAAACAAACAAAACAAACTATTCATTCCCTAGTGGAGTCGCCATTTTGTTTCAGGGAAAACTAGTGTCGATTCGAACTACTAGTCCCACTAAAATGGGTAGCTATCTTAGAAACAAACAATGAAAGCTATTCAAGAGTTCCTTTAAGTGTGATAGATGGAAGAGAAGAAAAGAGGACCAACCTAGATCTTCCGCTTTGATCTTAGCTTGATTTCTCCTTTCCTTGATAGAATTTTCCACTCCTCTCCTACTTGTCCCGCTTCAAAGAGTACTTGTAGAGTCAAAGTAACAGCAAGCTATCAAAGAATATCTATGTAAAACATCATAAACAATGCAGAATCAGAAACACATTGACCATACAATTGCATTCATAAACAATAAGATTCACAAATACAAGATTATATGGAGGAAAACTCAAAGAACTTTATTAATAGTAATGTAAGAGAGGATTATAATCCAGCTTCTGATCCAGCATCATCCTCCAAGTTGTAGAAGCCCTCTTCACCTCATGAACAAGCAAATCACCCAACAATGCAATGTCTCTTCTCACCAACAAACCAACAACACTTCCTTACAAAATACAGAATTCCAGCCTCTAGATCTCTCAGATGAGGGATCCATTTATAGATGTCTTGCAAGGGTGTGAGTCAGCTCTGGGTTTTTGATTAGTGTCATTCCACTGATAGTTATTGGTTCCACTTGGAGATTTCATGATCTCTTACTCATCCCTAGGCGAATTTAGAGAGGCAAGTGTCATAGGAGAAGTTTCTGGAAGATTCCATGATCATCCACCTTGAAAATTGTCTTTGCCATTTGTCTATTCTCGCTCATCGCACCCCACAGAAGGCCATTTGAGTATGCATCACACCTGGCTAGTTAGGCAGCTAGTATGCATCGCACCTTGCCCATGGAGCAGTTTGTATGGTCCAGTTTTGGTCAGTTTTGAGTAGTTTTTCTAGTGGAACTTACGAGAAATGAGGTAATCAGTTGACCATGATCCTTTAGGGTGTGAAACAACACTTTTAGGGACTTAAGGAGCCCTTAGTTTATGGACATATGAGTTTGGGGTTGCAATGCCCAAATATGTCTATAACACATGTCGTGCCATGTATAGGTGCTCGGGCACACATGGTCATGCCAAAATGCTAATTCATGACTGCCCATGTGTCTTTTGCACATTCGTGTGACATATTTTCCCGACGCTCCTTTATTCCTTCATTCATGTCATGCACCCATGGAAACTCCAAACTTCATTTAGGCAAGTCAAGTAAGCTCGCCAAGGGCTAATCGGGTTGTGTTGTGCCATGTGTGGGTGCCCGGGCACATGTAGCCATGCCAAAAATGCTAAGTCGTGACCTCCCATGTGTCTCTAGCATGTTCATGCAACCCATTTGCCCAAGTCTTCCTCGTGCCTTCATTCGGGTCGTGCACCCATGGAAACCCCATATTTCGTCTGGGTGACTTGGGTCATGTTATGTGTTGGTACTCATGCAAAAACATTTAGACTAGTCGGGTCGGCTTGCCCAGGGTGGGTTGGCTCATTTCGTGTCATGTGTGGGTGCTTGGGTGCACGTGGTTGTGCCAAAAATGCTAAGTCATGACCGCTAATGTTTCTTCTGCACATTTGTGTAGCTCATTTTCCCTATGCTCCCTCATGCCTTCTTTCTGATCGTGCAACCATGGAAATTCAAAATTTCATTCGGGCGGGTCAGGTCATGTCGTGTGTTGGTGCTCGTGTAAACGCATTCGGGTAGGTTGGGTTAGCTCGCCCAAGGCTAGTCATATCGTTTCGTGCTCTGTGTGGTTGCTTGGGCACACATGGCCGTTCCAAAAATGCTAATTCATGACCGTCCATGTGTCTTCTACACGTTCCTATGGCCGATTTGCCCGACGCTCCTTTCTGCCTTCGTTCAGGTCGTGCACCCATGGAAACCCCAAATTTTTTTTTGAGTCATGCACCCATGGAAGCCCGAAATTTTGTTCGGGTCATGCACCCTTGGAAACCCTAAATTTCGTTCAACCGAGTCGGGTTGTGTTGTGTATGGGTTCCCATGCAAATGTGTTTGGGTGGGTTGGGTCTGGTTGGGTCGTGTCATGTGAGGGTGCCTAGGGCAGGTTGGGTCGAGTCGTGTGAGGGTACCCACGGTGGGTTGGGTCGGGTTGGGTCACCTAGGGCGGGTCGGTTCATGTTGTGTGAGGGTGCCTAGGGCACATGTGTCATATAAAAAATGCTAAGTTGTGATCGGGGGTGGGCCTTGTGATGTTCGTGTGGCTAGTTTGCCTGGTAAACTCATTCGAGAGGTCGTTTGAGGGTGCTCGTGTAAAATTGTTCGAGTGGGTTGTTTACCTTGCAAACTCGTTTAGATGGGTCATTTGAGGGCGCCCATGTAAACTCGTTTAGGTAGGTTATTTTCCATGTAAACTTGTTCGGGCGGGACATTTGAGGGCGCCCGTGTAAACTCATTCGGGTGGGTCATTTGCTGTGTATACTCATTTGAGTGAGTCATTTTCCATGTAAAATCATTCAGGCGATTCGTTTTCTGTGTAAACTCATTCAGGCAGTTCATTTGAGGGAACCCATAAACTCATTCGGGCAAGTCATTTTCCATGTAAACTTGTTGGGGCAGGCCGTTTGAGGGTGGTTGTGTAAACTCATTTTGGCGGGTCGTTTGCCATGTAAACTCATTCAGGCAGGTCGTTTGATGGTTCTGGTGTAAACTCGTTTGGGCGGGTCATTTGAGGGCACCCATGTAAACTCATTCAAGAGGGTTGTTCTATGTGAGGGCGCACCTGAGCACACGTGCCTGTATCAAAAATGTTATGTTGTGACTAGGGGTAGGCCTTGTGCACATTCGTGCTACCCGCTTGCTCGCCTCTCCCTTGTGCCTTTGCTTCGGTCGTGTGTGGGTGCCCATGTAAATTTGTTCGGGTGGGTTGGGTTGGGTCATGTGAGGGTGCCCATGTAAACTTGTTCAGTCGTGTCGGGTCGGGTCGTGTGAGAGTGCCCATGTAAACTCATTCCGGCGAGTCGGGTCGTGTTGTGTGAGGGCACGCTTAGGCACACAGGCCCATGTAAAAAGCTCTACTTTATGGAGGGCTCCCATGTAAACCTGTTCAGGGAGGTTTTTTGCCATGTAAACTCATTCAGGTGGGTCAATTTCTATATAAAATCATTCTAATGGGTCGTTTTATGTGTAAATGCATTCAGGTAGGTCATTTGAGGGTGCCTGTGTAAACTCTTTCGGGCGAGTTGAGGGTGGTCATGTAAGCTCATTCATATGGGTCATTTGAGGGTGCCCATGTAAACTCATTCGGGAGGGTTTTTTGGCATGTAAACTCATTTAGGCAAGTTGTTTGAGGGAGGCCATGTAAACTCGTTCGGGCAGGTTGTTATAAGGCGCCCGTGTAAACTCGTTCGGGTGGGTCATTTGATGGCCCTCATGTAAACACGTTCGGGAGGGTAGTTTCGTGTGAGGGAGCGCCTGTGCACACATGCCGATATTAATAATTCTATTTTGTGACTAGAGGTGGGCCTTGTGCATGTTCGTGTTGCCCATTTTCTCAACTCTCCCTTGTGCCTTTGTTTTGGTCCTGTGTGGGCACCAATGTAAACTCGTTTGGCTAGGTTGGGTGGTGTCATGTGAGGGCGCCCATGTAAACTAGTTCAATCGTGTTGGGTCGGGTTGTGTGAGGGCACCCATGTAAATGTGTTCGAGTAGGTGGGGTCATGTCATGTGAGGGCATACCTAGGAACACAGGCCCGTGTTAAAAATGCTAAGCTGTAACCCGAGGTGGGTCTTGTGTACATCTGTGCAATACATTTGCCCAATTCTCCCACGTGCCTTCATTTCCCATGTAAAAGAATTCGAGCAGGTCGTTTGAGGGTGCCTGTGTAAACTCGTTCGGTCGGGTCATTTTTTGTGAGGGTGCACCCGAGCACATGTGCCCATATAAAAAATGCTAATTTGTGACTTGGGGTGGGCCATGTGCATGTTCATGCGACTCATTTTCTTGCCTTACACTTGTGCCCTCATTTCGGTCATGTGAGGGTGCCCGTGTAAACTTGTTTGGGTGGGTCAGGTTGTGTCGTGTGAGGGTAGGCTTGGGCACATGGGCTCATGTAAAAAATTCTAAGTTGCGACCTGGGGTGGGGCTTGTGCACATTCGTGCATTCCATTTTCCCAATTCTCACATGTGCCTTCATTTTCCATCTAAACTCGTTTAGGTGCGTCGTTTGAGGGAAATTGTGCAAACTCATTTGAGTGAATCTTTTGAGGGCTCTTGTGTAAAATCGTTCGGTTGGGCCATTTAGTGTGAGGGCACACCCGAGAACACATGCCCATATCAAAAATGCTAAGTTATGACTCGGCGTGGGCCTTTTTCACGTTCGTGCAACTCGTTTGCTTGCCTCTCCTTGTGCCTTTGTTTTAGTCATGTTTGGGCGCCCATGTAAACTTGTTCAGGAAATTTGGGTCGTGTCATGTGAGGGCTCCCATGTATACTCGTTCAGTCATGTCGGGTCGGGTCGTGTCGTGTGAGGGCGTGCCTAGGCACATGGGCCCATGTAAAAAATGCTAAGTTGTGACCAGGGGTGGGCCTTGTGCACGTTTCTGTAGTCTATTCCCAATGCTCCCGTGTGCCTTTGTTTTCCATGTAAACACGTTCTGGAAGGTCATTTGATGACACCCATGTAAACTCGTTTGGTCAGGTTCTTTGAGGGTGCTCATGTAAACTTGTTCGGTTTGGTCGTTTGAGGGTGCCCACGCAAACTCTTTTGGTTGGTCATTCCATGTGAGGGCATGCCCATATAAAAAATGCTAAGTTGTGACTGGGGGTCAGCCTTAGGCACATTCGTGTGGTTCGTTTTCACTGCTCTCCCTTGTGCCTTTGTTTCGGTTGGGTGTGGGCGCCCATGTAAAATTTTTTGGGCAGGTTGGGTCATGTTGTGTGAGGGTGTCGATGTAAACTCATTTTTTTGGGTCGAGTTGAATCATGTGAGGGTGCCCATGTAAACTGGTTTGGGTGGGTCAGGTCATGCTGTGTGAGGGCGTGCCCAAAACTACAAGAAAAAAGGTCATTGGTAAGGGTCATGCCTATGACAGACCATTAAGGTCCATCACCAATGTCATATATGGTGACAATCTTTAAAAAAGTGTTGTTGTAAGTGTATATAGTGGTGGTCCTTTAAGTTTTGTCAGCAAAGCCATTTTCAATGACACTTTTGGTGAGCATTGTTAAAGGCCCATTACTAATTCCCTCTTTGGTGATGCTTTTGGTGAGGGTTGTTAAAGGCCTATCACTAATTCTCTCTTTGGTGACACTTCTAGTGACGATATTTTATTGACCGTCACTAATCATCATTTTAGTTACTTTTGTTGATGGTCAATAAATTTTCATCATCGTTGATCATTCCAATGATTTTTTGATGACACTTCATGCTTGTGACGGACCTTTAAGGTCCGTCACCGGTCACCAATGTCGCATATGGTGACGATCTTTAAGAAATCATTGTTGTAAGTGTATATAGTGATGGTCCTTTAAGGTTTGTCACCAAAGCCATTTTCAATGACACTTTTGGTGGGGGTCGTTAAAGGCCCGTCACTAATTCTCTCTTTGGTAATACTTTTGGTGAGGGTCATTAAAGTCCCATCACTAATTCTCTCTTTTCTAACACTTTTTGTGATGATATTTTATTGACCCTCACCAATTCTCTTTTTGGTTACTTTTAGTGACGGTAAAAAATGTTCATCATCGTTGATCATTCCAATGAGTTTTTCATGACTCTATGTACCTGTTACTATATTTTTTGTCAAAATATAATGATTTAAGATAATTGTTGTGGAGTCTATTTCATTATGTGCCCAAGGTCATAGTGGTTATAATATTCAGTCAATTTTTTAAGAAGTAATTAGTGTGTGTCATTTCCATCAAGTCATAAGAATATAGTTTTCCTATGATTCAACAAATGATTCATCTCTATTAGGTTTATTATCAAGAAAATTTCCTTTAAATAAAGTTCCACCAGTGTGTGTAGGAACTATATTATTTAATACATAATCAATCTCTGTCAATTCTATTAATGAGAGAGACCTATCACTCCTCAACACTCATGGCACAACTTAACATGCTTTGGAGCATTACATTAACATTCCTTGGCACCTCGCATGTCTTGGAACATCTTTGTACCTAGAACATCTTGCCATGAGTAGGATGCCCAAGCACATGTTGGCATGCCCTAACATAGCATAACACTCCCCTATCATGTGCTGGCATGCTTTATAGTCCCTAGCATGCCCTGGAACACCTTGGCATAATATTGCATTGACAAACATTAGCACTTGGCACACATTGGCACTTGGCATGTATTGGAACATATTATTAGTCTGCCTAGCATACCCCTTTTTAAAAAGATAAAGTCCCAACTTATTAACCCTCTTATGTGTTCATTTCCTTGCATTTTAGCTTGGTTATTCCTTTTTCTCCCTTCAAACTCCTTGACGCATATTGGCATACTCTAGCATCCTGCACATCCTAGCATGTCTTAGCACTTGGCATGGCTTGGCACTATTTGGCACATGTTAGCACACCTTGGAACTATGTAGCACAATCTCTCACTTCTTGGCATTCCCTGATGTTCCTTGGCATGCCTTACCTATGCTTATCATACCTTGTCACTCCCTCCTTGGCATGACATCTAGCACTCATCGACACTCCCCGACATACCCTCATATTCATTCACTTCCATGCATTTTGACCTAGTGCTCCCTTGTGTTTTCCTAGTACTCCCTAACACTCCTCAACATGCATTGACACTCTCTAGCACACCTTAGCACTCTTCGATATGCTCTGCCACTTCATAGCATGCACCACACTCCCTAACGCACATTGGCACTTGGCACGTGTTGGCACTTGGCACGTGTTGGCACTTGGCAAGTCTAATAAACATGTTTGGAATGTGTTGAGATGACTTGGTATGATTTGGCATGGTTTAATATTAAATTTATTTGAGATCAATTATTGTAAACTAGATGAGAAGAAGTGAAGGAATATTTGGCACTTAGAATGCATTGAAACATAGCACTTGTCACCTATTGGCACATAGTGTTGGTGTGCCTAGCATGAACCTCATGTAAAATGTAAATTGATGACTTATTCACCCTATTATGTGCCCATTTCCTTGTAGTTTAACTTGTTCCTCCCTTTTGTTGCCTTGAAAATCCCTAACATGCATTATCACACCCATGTACATCTTGGCATGCCTTAGCACTTGGCACATCTTAGCTTGTTCGATGTGTCTTCGCACTATCTGGCACATGTTGGCATGCCCTAGCATTCCCTAAAAAACCTTGGTAGTCATGACCTCACAACTAGCATTACATTTTTCCATGACTTGGGAACCTTACATTCACTAGAACACCTTAGCACTCCCTAGTTTTCATGCCATCTTTTATCCTCCACAATGTCCTAGACTGATGAGGATATCGATGGAGGTAACCACCTACCAAGCTTTTAGTTTGGTATCTAGCCCTACAAAACCAGAGAGGGCTGTCTATGAAATCACAACCAAGAGATAACTGGAATGTAAAGGACTTTAGGCTATATAGATAGGCTTAGATGGGTTTTGGAAAATTTTAGGCTCATCATGTTTTGTTGATGACCCCCCCTCCATGGTTTGGTGTTGGCTTGGTGAAGTGGTTATATTCATTTTCAAGGCTGCCTCAATGAAGGTGTCCCATGTCATGTTCTTCTCTTTCAACTAATGGAGTACTATAACCTTTATCAGGTTATGGTGAAGGAGGCTAGGATAATGCACTTTTCCTTTCAATTGCACCCTTTCATACATTTTTGTTAGGCTTGTGTACAAGTAGCTGGACAAATTTAGGGAATTGGGAGTTGTAAAGTGCATGAGCAGTCTTATGTGGTATTGATGTAGCCTAGAAAATATGCCCTCACATGTGAATAACTTCATGAAAACCTTCATCAATGGTGAATATCTCTCCAACAAGTATTTGAATGGGAAAACATGTGAGTGAGATCCTTTGTATTGTGATTCAAGTAGGGTTTGTACTCTTCTAGGTCGAGGTTCATGCCTTTGAACCAGTTTTCCCCATGGTTTGGTATACCTGTAGCTTGAGAGATGGAATCCACTAAAAACATCAAATTAGTCCCTGCAATGGTTATCTTGTCTTCCTTCAAGGCGAGGAAAAATATACCTGTGAGATGCTCATGGAAACCTACTTCCTGCACTATTTTGACAAAACCCTAAACAATTAACATCTTCAAATCATTTCATGACAAATGGGGAGGAGGTGATTTAATTGCAATTAGAGGGATCAAACCTCAGTATCTCCCCCCCTAGTATCTTTAGACCAAAAGAATTGATGCTATTATAGCTAGGTGCCTTTGGGCTAGGCCTAATTCCACAAATAAGATACCTTTGGTCTATTTGGAGGTGCTTGCAAGACATGAGAAGGATTGAGGGTGGGGTATAAAAGACAAATAATATTTTAGTAAGGCTTTAATTGTCAAGAAATTATGGAAAACTTTCCAAGGAAAAGGTATTTGGTAATGTTAGGGTCCCACCCTAACCCCCTTATTTATGTAATGGGATTGTTGTGGGGAAAAATGCCTATGCAGGACGATCCTATCCACCTAAGGTGTGACAGTGCCTTAGCAACAAACAAAGACAGCTATTCTAGTATTCTTCCTTTATGAAATGAAAATGAAGAGAGATAGATGGACTAACCGGTGTCTTCCGTTTGTCCCTCGATCCGGTTTCTCTTCTCTTTGGGAGTTCCCAGCTACTTGCCTTCTCGCTCGCCCAGCTTCAACAGGTTCCTGCAAGATCACAAGAAGGGAATACTACACAAAGACATAGATTCATATTCATAACTAGTTCAGGATTAGAAATAAACCAAATACACTAATGCAATCATACATCAAAGACACATCAGCATATAGGAGAAACCAAGATAGCTTTATTGATGAAATAACAAGGTTCAGGAGGAGATACAACCAAGAGAGTTCCAATCCAGCATCTCCTTCCCAGCAAATGAAATTCCTATCTTCACCTCCCTTCAAAGAATTAAGCACCCAATGATTCCAATCTCAAACCAACAACAATTCTTTGCAATAACAAAATTCCAACCTCTAGATCTCATGGGGAAGAGATCTATATATAGATGTTTTGATTGAGGATGAGTCAACTTGTGATCTGACTAGTGTCCTCTCTCTCTGCCAGTTCTTACTTCCAATTGGAGACTAAGAGCCTCTTACTCATCACTTAGTCGAACTCATCAAGGCAAGTGTCATGGAGGAAGATTCTGGAAGCTTCCACAGTCTTAACACCTCTCACAAGAGACCCTGACATTTGTCATTTCCCGCTCAGCGCACCTTGGTAGTGCTTCTACCTGTGTTTCAATGCAACTAGCCAGTGTAACCTCTGCATTTCAACGCAGGCAGCTAGTGGAGCTTCTGAATTGATCCTGAATTGACTTGTTTTTGAGCAGTTTCTGGTGGAGAACTTCTGTGAATTGCTGTGGTTTGTTGGCCTTGTTCCTCTAGGGGTAGGAACAACATGTTTAGGGACTTTGGATCCCTTGGATTATGGACATTTCATGCTTATAGCTGTAAGGCACAAAAATGTCTATAACAGTTGCCCCCTAAAGTATGAGGCCGTTTATCGGGTGAAATGCTTTATTTAGGAGGATCCGAAGTTCTTTCAATGCTGGGAGGAGACCTGTAATACAATATAATACAATACATTATTTTCATACTTTTTCATGATCTAGCTGAGGAAGGCATTCCCATGCTCAGCTTTATAAATTCATTTCATGTACATATAACAGACAATCGTCTGATGATAGACCGATGATTCTGATAGAGTCATCATCCTTTTGGTAGGATGATTATCTGTGCTGCAAAGCTGTACATTTCCATGTCTTTATTTTTTGAATATATATCACAGCCCGGATGGATTAAACTAGATCCGAGGTCTTCAATCTCGTCCGATCTTCACTCTAAGTACAAGTCGATCCATGTGAGAATTTCTCTGAAGTCGAACATGGAAAGACATCGCTTGATTACCAGTCAATGATGTAAACTGTTAACAAGCGCGAGAGGAATCACCAATAATGATGATGACCCTCAAGGTACTGCAGTACAATTCACGTGGTGTGAATAGAGGACTTGGCATCGAACACCACGCAAAATCTTTCGGTCGAAGGTCATTGATGTATACCTATCGCCGGAAGTGAGAAACTTGCCATTGAGGCATGCAAGCTTCAAAGTACTGAAGCGGGTGTTCCTAGACCAACTTCTTGGATAATGACCTGATGTCGACAAGAAGTGATCCGTCAAAGGAGGGCCTTAATGAATCCCACATCGATGACACGGAACGGAGCTAATGATTTTGATGGAGGTGAAAACAATCTGATGATATATGATTCAGGGTGGCAGTCATGAAAGAGTATAATGTATGGTAGTGGATGGGACACAGGTGACTTCTCTGAATGACTTCTCTTGAACATATGGCGACACTGATGCGATGGATTGGTAGCATTACCCCAAATATGGATGGTATGGTGAGACCATGGTGATGTGACCGGTGAATGAAACAACCCAACCCGATTGTGGTACGAAGGAAAAGTGTCATGTTCAAGAGCGACTTGCTACCATCAAAGTTTTCTTGAGTTTCTCCCAATTTTTCCCCAGTCATTGCTGACCAATACCTATTTATTTTTATCAAGCTTGAGGATGATAACATATGCTTGTTCTATAACTTGCCCTTCGGGCAAGCCCATCGCTATGTTTTAATGAGCCTAGCAATAGTGAAACTCGTTTTCGTCCAAAGACAAGTTTGTCGCTATTTAAATCATTTAACGAGTCTAACGACAAGGATAACTCGGTCCTTTTCATTTTTAGAGAGTTTGAAAAGGTACATAAAGTTAACTCCAAAAGTCCTTTTTCATCATCTAATCCCTTAAGTCCGAAAAAGTATAAAACAATACAGAAGGGATGAATTTTCGATTTATTTAATGAGCCGAATAAAACAAGCGCTCGATCTTTTTGTGCAATAATCCCTCAGGTCCAAAAAGATTAAAATCTAGAGGACGGATAGCTCTTCCGGTCACTTTAACGAGCTGGAAGGCCAAAACTCGGCAATATTTTCATATTTTAAGAGTCAGATGAAAAGAGCTTGAAGAAGACTCGTCTTTTGAGGAACGAGTGATAAAAAGGGGTAGCAGCTGATTCCAGGGAAGGATTGGAATTTCCAAATCACGGCAGTGTCACAAGGATGGCTAGTGCAATCACTCTTCGCAGCTGTTCCTCAAAATGGGTAAACAATAGTATGGAGGTGAATGATCGGCCAATGGAAAAGTGGAAGTGGTGGGCAAACACGACCAAGGCTTTAATGGCTGATTGTCGCTACATTCACGGTGGTTATTTACCGGAATAGTTCATTTTTTAACGAGCTTAAACGTGAGTGGAAACATTTGCTCGATCTTATGTTTATTTTTTAACGAGCATAAACTATGCGCTAAAACTGCTCGGATATTGCGTTTATTTTTTAACGAGCATGAAATGTGTGCTAAAACTGCTCGAATCTTGCCTTTATTTTTTAACGAGCATGAACTGTGTGCTAAAACTGCTCGATTATGGTCTTGTTTTTTATTTTTACCATAAATAGCTTTGTTCTTTCAATAGATAGTACTGTATCTTCGACTGCTCCATCAAACGAGTTAGAAATAAACAACATTTGCTTGAAAATGAGATTGAAACACTAATATTTTACTTTGAACTACGTGAAAAGCAATTAAAAAGTGTATTTACCTCTCATTTTACCATTTCATTTGCACTTGGTTTGTTGGAGCTTTGGAGGTGCCTCTTCCTCTTCGATTTCCATCAGCTGATTTCGGGAAATTCTGTGGACGATTCTCGGCGCCGTCTGGACTAGGTAGGAGCTATACCCTAGCTCTTTCTTTTCATGGTTTCCTTTTTTGCATTCTGTGCCTCTTTTCCTGATTTTTTGAGCACCTGGGGTTTCATGATCTCGTTTTCCAATCAACGCACCCTGTGCCTAGCGAAAACTACGCTGAATGTCAGCCAGTATGAAGGTAGTTTGACATTCAATGCAGGTAAACCACTCCTGTAGGTGCGTTGGGCGAAAAAGAGGAACTTGTTGCACAGTTTTTGATGAAAATTTTTGCCTGTTTTGCATCAAAATCAGGATCTTACTCCTTCTCTTGTTTGTTTTGCATGGATCTTTGAGCAAAATGACCCTTACGTGGCGAGAACAAGAGCATGAAGAAGAGGATATGATTGTCCTACATGATCCGGTTACAGTGAACGCGCTGAGGAACTGTGGCTTGCTGAAGTTCTTCTGCATCTCTAGCATGAGACAGCAGATCAACCTACTGCAGTATTTGCTCGATGCTTGGGATCCTGACCACCACGTTTTTCAGATTAGGGGCAAGTCTATCCCCTTGACAGCAGTGGACATCTATTTCTTGACTGGTTTGTCGAGGCGAGGTGCCCCCATCTCTTTGTCAGGTTCGGTCCGGGGGAGCGATTCTGTTAGAGATTATGTCCGCCAATATTGCAGGGAAGGATCTGAGCCGAGTAAAGATGGCAAGATCGCCATCCGCGATGTCACCGACAGGCCCCTTAGGGCTATCTTGTTTACTTTTGGTAGGATGGCTGGTAGCGCTTCTCTTCATGTAGCCAACAGGTCCTATATGCAGCATGCCTTGGAATGCCTCCAACCGAAATTGTTCAACTAGTGTGATGCAGTACTTCTGGTGATGAAAGAACAGCTGACCAAGGTAAAGACCGGAAGATTGAAGAACTTTGGGTTTGGTTCTATTTTGACCGCCTTTGCCTTGGAGAGGATACCACTGATGCAGCCTCAGTACATTGCACTTGACTTATCTTCTCCTACCGAACCACGTATGCAGAGATGGGTTGTTCACATGTCTCGGCATGCAGGCCAGTCTCAGATTTCCTTTTCGGATACCTTCTTCAGGTGGTTCGATCGTCAGGAGATGTTTTATGCCGAGTACCCATATGTTGGCATGGATTTTCGGGGTGATCCGGATTTAGTACTGCCGACTGGCGAGCAGTGGGGTGCTATTGGTAAAATCTCTGACCATATCACTGTTTATTGTTTTTATTTATAATGTTCTTGTGCTTTATTCTATCAAGACTTTAATCAAACTCATGTGTACATGCAGATGTTGGTCCCGTTGGCCCAGTAGCCTGTCTGAGAGTGCCAGCTATCACCCCAGCAGGAGAGGCTTCCGTGAGAGTTATTCTTCGCGATCTCGATGTGGCTGAGACTCTTTCAGATATGCAGGAGCAGGTTGAAAGCCTTACTCTCGGTATTCCAGATGTGAGGATTGACGAGTTTCCGTTGAAGCTACAGCGGCATACTACTGGTGTGCCCAGACGATGGACTCGTCTCTTGCGCATGATTGCACAGGCCGTGACTTGCTATCACGAGCATCATTAGACTAGGGTGCCCCCTAGCATTTTGAGTTTTTGGGTCATATGACCGATTTTGTCTTGGTTACAGACCATTATATGTAAACCATAAACAGCTATATATATTTTTGATTTTCGGAGTTTTATTTTGGTTTTATGTGATCCATATGTGAAACAATGATGATGCTTTTCTTTTTATAAATTTTGCAAATGTCTATCTAACACATAGTTTGCTAATGAGTCGATTAATGTGTTTAAGTTTCTAGAAATGTGTTGATATTGAATAAGATCAAATTGTCTTTCCAAGATCTTAACCCTTAGGAACTTGCGATAAATAGTTGGATTTCGGACAGAGTAGATACCAGTGAGTTGCAGTATTACGAGTTGTAAGTCTAGCCTGACGATTAGTCGGCGTATACCATGGGTGATGGCATCAGAGAGTAGTTCTATCAACGCGCTATACTCATCGATGTTATTCGTTGATTGACCAATACATACCCCTCTGAAACTTACTAACTCGCCACTTGGATAAAAAATGGCCCAGGCTGCGGAGGATAGGTTCCACGAACTACGACTCGCTCCATCGACATATCCAACACACGGTTCCAATGGATTTGACATCTGCAATAAATGTAAAAAGTGGATTACTTAACCAAAATAAACACTTTAGCGAAAACAAAAATGTAACAAAAGCATACAGGTTACTATTAGGCATAGTAACGCTTGAGGTACAACCCGTTACGAGGTTGCGCCAGTGGAATTCCGTCATAATCCATTAACTCGTAGGCTCCTTTTGCTAATACCCTTTTAACAATATAGGGGCCCATCCATAAAGACTTAAATTTACCAGCTCCCAATTTATCAGATTCTTGGTCGTAAAGCAAGACCAAATCACCTTCTGAGAAGACACGGGGTTTGACATTCTTGTCGAACTGCGCCTTGACTCGTTTCTTATGGGCTTCGTTAGCCAATGCAGCATCACGACGGGTTTCATCCAATTGGATTAACTCCATGAAACGAGCCTCTTCTTCTGAAGTTCCGGGGAGGAGATCAATTGCAAGTTTAAGAGACGATATTTCACACTGGATTGGTAGGATTGCTTCCAGGCCATACACCAGTTGGAAAGGTGTGAATCCAGTTGCATTCCTTACCGATGTTCGGTAGGCCCACAAAGCTGAGTACATGATTAGGTACCATCTTCTTTTGTGAACCCCAATCATCCTTTGCAGCATGCGCTTTAGGACTTTGTTGATTGCTTCAACCTGCCCGTTAACTTGCGGATAATATGGGGTAGAGCTGTCGTGAGACAACCCTAGTTTGGCAGCTAATTCGACCATCATGTGATTGAGAAAATGCGATGCATGATCTGTGACTATAGCCTATGGTACGCCGAATCTGGCGACTACATGATTGAAAAAGAATAGGGCAGCTATTTCACCAGTATTATCTAATGTAGGCATTGCCTCGACCCATTTGGTAAAATAGTCAACTGCGACTATAATATACCCATGCCCCTCGGTCGAGGTGGGGTTACATGGCATGAAATCGATGCCCCATTTGGCGAAAGGCCCCACAGCTACTATTGGCTGTAGCGGAGCAGGAGGTCTTCTGGTTTTGCTATCAAAAATATGACAAGCATGGCAACTTCTGACTGCAGTTATGCAATCTTTGAACATGGTTGGCCAGAAGTATCCTGATCGTAATATTTTTTGTGCTGTATCATATCCAGATTGATGCCCCCCACAGGTGCCTAAATGACACTCATTCAGGGCTTTTTCGGCTTCCTCATGGGTGAGGCACCTTCTCAGAACCGTATCGACACCACGACGGTAAAGTGTATCACCGACGATCATGTAGTCTTTTGCTTGGTATCGAATACGTTTTTTTTCTGAGTGGGAGGTGTTTGGCCGAAATCTTTGGGTTTGGAGATAAACTATTATATCTCCATACCACTCATCGCTTGTCGATATCAGAAACAAACTTTCGTCCACGATTGATTCTTGGGATGTTTCATCGTTGGATGACGATGGGAGATCGCATAACAATTTTGCGAAAACCAAAGCTTTCTTTGATTTGGATTTTACAAATTCCAGATCAAACTCTTGAAGGATCGCTATCCATTTTGAATATTTTCCCCCCAGCAATTTTCGCGACAATATATAAGTCATGGGGTTGCAATCTGATAAAATGGTAGTTTTCCGAAAGAGGACATAATGTCGAAATCTCTGTATCGCTTGAACAGCAGCGAGCGCTAGCTTTTCAACGTAAGAATATTTGCTTTCTGTATCATTTAAGTTTTTACTTAAATAATATATAGGATGTTCAATTCCATCGACTTCTTGAACTAAAACCATCGCAATGATCGTATCTGCTGCAGCCAGATATAGGTTAAAGTCTCTTTGATAGTCCGGGGCATACATTAATGATGCTTTTATTAGAGAATATTTCAGAGCATCAAAGGAAGCTTGCGCAACCTGATCCCAGACAAAAGGTACATCCTTTTTCAAAAGACGAGTATAACCTTTTGCAAGTTCTGCGTAATTTGGAATGAACCTCCTCAGAAAGTTTACTTTCCCTTGGAGTTTCTGAATCTGAAGCAAATTTGAAGGTGGAGGAAAATTAATTATTGCCTGAACCTTACAGGGGTCGAGACGAATCTCGTCCTTGGAGACTACAAAGCCAAGTAAACGCCCAGAATTGACGCAAAATACACATTTATGTGGATTGAGTTGTATCTTGTAGTGTCGGCAAAGTAGAAATATTGCTCTTAAATGTTGCGGATGATCAGTTCGCTTTCGTGAGTGAGCCGGAAGGTCGTCGAGGTATGGTTGAACGATGTTCTTGATGTCATGGAAGGCATAATTTATTTCCCTTTGAAACGTCGCCCCAACATTCTTCAAACCAAAGGGTAATTTTCGATATGCGAATGTGCCCCACGGAAAAATAAATGCAGTCTTTGACTGGTCCTGTGGGCAGATATTTATTTGATTATACCCGGAGAATCCATCCATAAATGAAAAGATTTCACATCCGGCGCATTCATCAATTATCTGGTCGATGAAGGGTGTAGGGTAGTTGTCTTCTGGACAAGCTTGATTTACATCCCTATAATCGACGCACACTCTAATTGTTCCTTGTTTTTTCATAACAGGGACAATATTCGATACCCAATCGGTTAGAGGAACCGGGTAGATGAAACCAGCATGGAGGAGTTTTTCAACTTCTGCCTTAATGGCAGCGACTTTCTTGGGGTGCACCTGCCGAAGCCATTGTCTTACTGGTTTGACATCAGGATACATCTTAATTTCATGTTCGACGATACTTGAGTCGATGCCTGGAATTTCATCATATGACCAAGCAAAGACATCTCTAAATTCGCGAAAAAGAGCGTTATATATTTCCAATTCTGAAGGAGAACAACATTTGCCAACATAAATATTTTCTGCAACATCTGTTTTGGTCGAGATATTTACGGCTATAGTCTCTTCAATATTGGATAGGTTCCGTTCGGAATCCACCGTATTTACAGTATTTGATAGGAATTCAAAGACTGAAGGGTGATAAAGGTCGTCTTGAGTATCTTCTTCACAATCCGGAAGAAGGGAATGATGGTGGCTATCATTCCATGGTGCCCCCTCAATCAACACTGATTGTATGATTCCTTCGTCGGTTCCATGCACTCGCGACCAAGGATCTAAGGGGGTACCATATTCTCTAGACCTATCTACCCAAATGCACGATGAGCATTGATTTGGGTTCGCCTCCCAAGCTAGGAACATTGATTGCTACAATATCTCCATTGTGCTTGGGGGCAAAACTATTGCATGATCCATGTCAATATCATCTTTTGAAACCTTTTGTGCGGAAGATATCATGTTGCAGGCTCCTACCAACGCTACTTCTCCTATATAGATTGGAGGTGGAAGTGCGAAAGTTCCCATTAATGTGGGGTCTTTCAGTAGGCCTAGTCCGATATTTTGAAGCGAATGGTTGCTTCCATGGATCATTGGAATGCTTCCCGTAACTTGAGAACCATTGGGGAGGAAGTTTTGTTGGTCGACGATTGTAATCCCTCCTTGGAAAGGGAATGCAATCTTTCTAAAATAGGTCGACACGACAGCTACCATGGCATAGATCCATGGTCTTCCCAGTAGGATGTGGTCTTCCCAGTAGGATGTTGTAGTCAAGGTTCCCATCGATGACTTCGACATCTATTTCTACTGTTTTCCCTCCTAGTTCAACTTTCAAGTTATTCAGGATACCATATGGGGTATACGATCATCCATCAAATGCTTTTAATGTCGTCGAAGATCGCGACAAGGTTGGAGATCCTAATGTTTTCCAGCAACTCATCGACATAATACATGTGGATGCCCCCTCATCAATAATCGTTCGATGAATGGTTTTGTTGAGGGCTTTCACTTGAATAAGGAAAGCTAGTTGAGCCGGTAACTGAGGATCGTATCCTTTATGATCGAAGGATACAAGATTGGAATCCTTTGGGTCAACCCCACTGATAGCTGATAACAAAGCCTGCCTTTGGGATGGGCAATTCTGTAGTACTTCAAGAGTCGACATAGCAGATGGCGATTTGGCCAAATCTTCCACTATGTTATAATGCTGCGCTGCCCTAGCGTGAGGATTAAACGTCGACTTGTGTACTACTCCCTTTGGCGGTTTTATTGTTAATTCAGGTATTACTGGTGGCGTTACAACTTCTGTCGAAGTCGTTGTCGAACTACTTGGTTGATCTTTATCCTTGTTGTTTGATAGCTGTGGATTCCCGTAATCTTTGTTCCTTGTCGAAATCAAAGCATCATTTTGCTGTTTTGAAACTGACAACATTAGCACTTGAGATGGGGAAGCACCTCCACTATCAACCAGATTTGTTCCTGGATTTGGAAATGGATCAGTTAACACTGCTGAGGTTTTATAACTCTTAAAGAATCTCTTAAGCTCAGCTTTGTATGGACAATCTACTGTCCAATGATCCTCGTCACATATAAAACATGGACTTTTTGGTTTCCTATTTCCAGGAGGGTTTGAAGAAGGTTCGTCAGGTGATGACTCATCATGTTTCTTCTTCTTCCCTTTGTTTTGCTTCTTCTTGCTTCCTGGTTGTTTGGTTTCTTTGCCCTTATCTATCGATACGGCATTTACTTCCGAAGCAAGAATTTCGTCTTTTGCATTTTGATCTGAAACCTTACGGGCTTTCTTGGATGTAGCCTTTGTCGGTTTCGCGTTTGTCGTGCCAATCACGCCATCGCCGGCATGAGAGTCATTTTTTGATTTAGGAGGAGGAGGAATTGAGAATTCCGGTCTAGGGGCATCAGGTATTTTGTCGTAGAGTGTGCTAGACTGAGTATAGACTAAGTCCAGATATTGCGCACGAGCGATAACTTGCTCTTCTATTACGACTCCCCCCTTGGCCACATCTTCTGTTATGGTAGGAAGTAATGACTTTATAAACCATTCAGCTAACAGCTGATCGGGAACGTATGTTTTTACCATCCTGTGACGACATCGCCACTCATGTATATGATCAGATATGTGAGTGGCCGTTGTCTGTTTGAAGTTGGTAAGGATTTCCGTTCCCATTTCATACCTTATAGGTAATTGAAAATGGGTTAAAAAGGTAGTGGCTAAGGTGCTGAAATTTTCGAACGAAGCTCTAGGTAATTCAATATACCATTTAGCCGCCGGACCCGTTAACGTCCTCTGAAAGAGGCGAAGCCTTATCGAATCATCATTTAAGGTGTTTGACGAACACCATAGATGAAATGTCATTATGTGATTCGATGGATCTTCACCCGGATTTCCATTAAATTTAGGAATGTCAGATGGAAGTTTGTGTGGAATCGCTGGCCACCATGGGGCATAAGCAATTGGATTGTTTGTTAACCGATGTAAATCAGGTAACTCCAGAGTTACCACGAATGGTAACTGCTGGCTCAGGTTAGGTGAAGCATACCCAGGATATGATGGGATCGCCTGAGCAATTGGTCTTTGCATACCAGCATAATGCAGCTGATGCTGGTATGACTGGTACGGTTGGTGGACAAGACCATTGTAAAATGGTTGATTTTGACCGTTTTGAATATACGGTTGCCCACTATTTGCAAAGATCTGCTGCTCAGAACCTTGGTATACTTGTTGGAATTGTGGTTGTTGGTATTGCACCAGCCATGGTTAAGAAGCCATGTGCTGTTGCGCTATACTAACCGTTGGACCAAGGTGTGGGGTAATTGTACCCGTTTGGACCTGTGTCGCCCCATTAGTTGGCGATTGTGGTTGAGTCGCAGGGTCAAGGGGTTGTTGCATTACAACCTGAGAAATCTAAGGTTGACATACAACAGGCATCATTTGAACTTGCGACACCGTCACAATAGCTGGTGTAGTTGGGATGTTCGACATAGGTACACATTGTTGCATTGAATATACAACCCTTGGTTGATGAGGTAGCATAGGTGCCCAACCACTTGAAGCAATTCCAGTGTAACCTGAACTTTGTTGTGAACTCCCGTATGGATAGCCTCCTGGAGGGGGTAATGAAAGGGCATACTGCCCCCCATACGGTGGTGATCCAGCACTGAAAGGGATTGTTTGCCCTTGGGGACCAGATTGCCCAAATTGACCTCCAAACGGATCAATTTGTTGAGTTCCAACATAAGAGTTGCCGGTTATTATTCCGGAAGAACAAACAGGAACAGACCATACTGTCGTAATAGCCCCTGAATGGGCTCCATCCAGCTGTTGAGAGCTAGTTGGGACAGATGGTATGCCGGCGAACATTGTCGGAGTGACGGCAGGGAGTTCTGTTGTCGCTGTGTCGGGCACCACAGTCCTAGATGTCAACGATTGCTCAGACATTTTTAGTCTATCCAAGAGATTCCCTAGCGATTCTACAGGAACTTCCGCTGGTGGTAGACTAACTTCTGAAGAAGGATATAGAGTTACCCCGACTCCAAAGTGGGTTGGAGTACTTGTTAGAGGGTCTTCTACAATTTCTTCAATCGCAATCAGACCAGGTGGAAGAGGAATACCGTCAGGTCCGTAAAATAATTCTGGTGCCGAAGAAGGGGTTGTATCGACAGCGATGGATGTTTGAAGAGCACCACTCTCCGGACCGGTTACTGATGGAACTAGTTTGGTAACACAAGTGTTTACTTTCAAACTAGGATCAGTATCACTGTCCTTCTATGGCTGTTGAACTTCTTCTGTAGAGGCAGGGTTTCCAGAAATGGTTGGAGTAACCAGAACCTCCGATGTCGTTGGAACACTTGTTCTAACTTTAAGAGGAGATTTGGAACCGGTTAAACGAGTTCGCTTTGTCCGTACTGGTTTCGATTCCGGAGACAAATACAGTTGACTCGTAAGCCTCCGTGAACGACGGGGTTTCAATTGACTTTCTTCCACGATTGCGGATTACTCGATCAACTAAAATAAACAGGGGAAGTATGTTTCCGAATTGAATGAATTTTAGACGCTTTTAGACACAACTTGCTTTTTCAGTTTTAAAGAGTCGAGAAAAAGCTAAAGATGACTCTAGTCGCCTTCGATGTTTTAACGAGCCCGAAGTGACAAATGCTCGGATGGAATTTTTCCATTATAGAGTCTGAAAAAGGCCAAAAGGAACTGCTCTGGAGATCTAGGTAGAGGGTGTGCCAAACCAATCACAAAACTGCAGAATACGTTTTACGGTACGGCAGTCAATCTTCCCGAATGCTGTGTTCGGTGCATTGCGATCAGTAGGGCGGTCGACACGGCTTCCTAAGGATAAAGGTTTTAAGCATATAGGGGTCTCCCAATATATACGCGACGGTATGTGGGAGCACAATCTATACTGGCACTTTTGGTCCCTCAGGAGGAATCGCCCACCATCAGCGAGGCCCACAAATACCAGGTTTTACGACGCCGGAACACGTCTCTAGCCTAGACCTCTATGTTGTGCGTTATGTTACAAAGTGTTATTAAGTTCATTCAGTTTATTTTATGTTGATCTTTCTTAGAAGTTTTCCTTTTGAGGTTCACCACGAGATGTATAAACAACTTCCTAAATGAAATCTAAAAGATGATAAGCAGATTTTATCTCTTTTTCAACAATGAAAATCCTAGCTACAAAGGGAAAAGAAAGACACCATCTTTTCTCAAAGAGCAATCAGCACACTCTAAATGCACTTTTCCTAAATCAAGCATGCAAACTATCAAGATGCAAATGCACAATGCAAGTGTTTGTTTTCCGCTTTCTTAATATTGATGCCTAAAAAGAAAGCTTTTTGCACAACTTTGAATTTGCTTTTAAATGACCAATACAAACAAGTTTACTTTTTCGAAATCAGAAAGGGTAGAAGAGATTACAACACTTAACGATTTTCGAAATGAACTACTTGTTTCGACACTTAAAAGAGACAAACTCAAACCAAAAGAAAAAATGAATGTATACCCAACTATAATCAGCCAATGAACTCTCTCCTAAGATCACAATCAACAGATCTGAATCAAGGGCTACAGGATGACTATTTCACTCTTGCAAAAGGAAACTGTAAATGATGCCACAAACACATAAAAACACTCACAGTATTTTGTACAAAAGGAGGCAGAATTTAAGCAGAGAAAAGGGGTTATTAGATAGGTACCTATGTTGGTTACAGGCTGCAAAAATCAGAGATCAAAACAAGGCAAAACAGAGCAGACAACCCCAGCTGCACAAGGCAAAACTGGATCAGCGCACCTGTATAATAGGGAAACTGAATTTCAACACAGGTAGCCTTCATGGGAACTGTGTTGAAATGCAGAGTCTCTTCACAGAGCCTGCGCTGAAGGATAAATGAGATTTTTCTCTGGGTTCTGGGTCACGGTTTGCTATTTAATCTACAGTTTCAGGCCAAATAAAAGCAACAAGCAAGGTACAATCAAAGGGATGCTTTGAGGAAGGGCTAAGATCTATCACAAATGATCATCAAATCATTTGTGAGTCCGTCATTCAGATCATAGACAAATCCAATGATTGGATCAAAGCAGCAGCTGTCTACTTTGCATCTGAGACAAGCAGATGCAGTTCGATTGTTGGCTGTTGAGTCTATGAAACAAACAATGATAGAAACACAAATAAAATGACTAAAACAAATCTCCCCAGTGGAGTCGCCAATTTTTTCTGGGGAAAAATGCCTATGCAGGACGATCCTATCCACCTAAGGTGTGACAGTGCCTTAGCAACAAACAAAGAAAGCTATTCTAGTATTCTTCCTTTATGAAATGAAAATGAAGAGAGATAGATGGACTAACCGGTGTCTTCCGTTTGTCCCTCGATCCGGTTTCTCTTCTATTTGGGAGTTCCCAGCTACTTGCCTTCTCACTCGCCCAGCTTCAACAGGTTCCTGCAAGATCACAAGAAGGGAATACTACACAAAGACATAGATTCATATTCATAACTAGTTCAGGATTAGAAATAAACCAAATACACTAATGCAATCATACATCAAAGACACATCAGCATATAGGAGAAACCAAGATAGCTTTATTGATGAAATAACAAGGTTCAGGAGGAGATACAACCAAGAGAGTTCCAATCCAGCCTCTCCTTCCCAGCAAATGAAATTCCTATCTTCACCTCCCTTCAAAGCATTAAGCACCCAATGATTCCAATCTCAAACCAACAGCAATTCTTTGCAATAACAAAATTCCAACCTCTAGATCTCATGGGGAAGAGATCTATATATAGATGTTTGGAGAGGGTCCATATATAGGGGTTACAAGGGAGTCCACGTACCCTCTGGGTATATCGGAAGCCCCCTAGGCTCCCTTGAAACCTCTCCATAGATAAACTGTTGGTTTTCTTGCAGCTACAGTACACCGAGAACAGCACTCGGGGAGATTACTCGCCCGTACGATAGGGTAGTCGGTTTGTACGACTAAGGGTACGGTCGATCCTCCTTAGTTAGAGCCCTAGACATTAGGCCGAGTACTACTACCAGACCCTTATGTATATTGCGATCTGTAGCACCTGACACTCCTCAAGACCATAGTTCCCTTTTCTATCGGAGGATCACACAGCATCTCTTCGAGATCTGCCTTTGCAAAGGGGTGCAACAGCAGTAGACATCAGTCTCGCAGTCTCGAGTTCGCAGATCAGCCATTCCGATATATTAGATCCATCAGATCCACAGAAGCAGTCTATTCCGCCATCAGATCCGCCATTTAGATCTCTCAGATCCACCAGATCGGAGTCATTGTGAAGGGTTCCTATACTGGGGTATAATTTTCGCAGGACTTTTGGCCGCATTGACATTTTGAGGATTTGGCCACTATAGTATTGATAAGGAGTAAAAATCCGTTAGGAGCTCGGGGTGCTTATTGGTGATCTAGCCCATCAAAATCAGGACAACGAGCTGAGCACGGTGGTACCATTCACTTCTTAGTGAAAATTTTTTAGGCTGTCCCAATTTTCAAAAAATCCGGTTGGTGTATGGTAGAAACTAGAGCTCAAGCGATGGCCAATGAAAGGATGGACAAACTTGAAGAATCAATGCACAACCTCCACCTTCAGCTTACCGGACTATGTAGCATGGTCACGAAAATAGTCCCGAAGGGCAAGGAGCAAGCCCAAGAGGAGGAGTATAATGGCACTGAACACAATGAGGGTGAGTCTAGCCACTCTCCTCATGTCTGGCACACCCACCCACCACCCAGTCAGCGACCTCCCAAGTTGGATATGCATAAATTTGACGGTTCTCACCTATCGGCATGGATAGCACAAATGGAGCAGCATTTCAAATTGAATCACATCTTTGATGATGTGACTCAGCTTATGTTGGGGAGCATGTACTTGGATAATGAAAGGTGGCAATGGTGGGAATGGCATCAGAGTTGCACTGGACCTTTTAGGACTTGGACCAAATTCACCAAAGCTCTTCAAGACCGCTTTGACCAGGAATCATCTTTTTTGGGTCGTCTTACTAAGCTCTGACAGACTGGTACAGTGGATGAATATATTACATCTTTTGAAGCCTTAGCCTTCCGCACTTGGGGTCTCTCATATGTGTTCTACACGAAATGTTTTATCAGTGATCTTAAAGAAGCTATCAAAGCCCAAGTCCTACTGCACCACCCTCCCACATGGACGGAGGCTTGCAGGGTAGCTCGTAACGTGGAACGTGCATTAGCAGCCCAATACAGCCGCCCAAATTTCTCGCTAAAGGTCGCCCCCTACAGCCTCACAACACGACTCAAACACTTAAGGTTCAAAAGGTGTCACCAGCGGAAATGGCCGAAAGAAGAAAGCAAGGCCTATGTTACTACTGTGATGAAAAATACTCCCCAGGTCATAAATGCAAGGAGGCCAAATTTTTTCAAATTGATGCCACTGACTACAGCTGAACAGAGGAAGATCCACCACTGGAGGAACAGGAGCCACTAGAAGAAGACAACCAAAAGGACAATGTCTCTGATGAACCAGTTATTTCGTTGCATGCTTTGGCAGGGATTTCTTCCCCTCAAACTCTCAAAATCAGAGGTTTTATTAAACATTTCCCAGTAGTAGTCTTGATTGATAGTGGAAGTACACATAATTTCATCCATCAAAAAGTCGCAGAAGCAGTGAATTGTTTTGTACTAGCAGTTTCTAACTTCCAAGTTCAAATTACGGATGGAGGCACAATGAAATGTGAAGGCTGCTGTGAAAATGTCAAACTTCAAATGGGGGATTATCAGTTGAAAACCCACATGTTTTCCATACACATGGGGGGTTGCAACATTGTCCTCAGCGCTGAATGGCTCCGCACTCTTGGGCCAATCACAATGGATTTCCAGGAGTTATATATGAGTTTTAAGCAGAACAACTACACACATACCCTCCATGGACTCCATGCAGGAGCCCCCTCTATCATCAGCTCGCATAGGATGGAAAAATTGTTAAAAAGGGGAAATCATGGAGTTGTAGCTAAATTTAATGCCATCCAGGCAGTCGAAACAAAGCCTCTACCAATTCATCCTGAGATGCAACAGATTTTAAATAACCATCTACCGGTATTTGACAAGCCTCATGAGCTTCCACCCTCATGAGGGGAACATGATCATAGCATCACCTTGGTTCCAGGGGCCCAACCCCCAAATGTGCGCCCATACAGATATCCGTTCACCCAAAAGAATGAAATAGAAAAAATCATCAAGGAACTTTTGGAAGCAGGTGTCATTCGTCCCAGCATTAGTCCTTATTCATCCCCAGTGGTCATGGTGCTAAAGAAAGATGGGGAGTGGCGGATGTGTCCCGACTTCAGGGCCCTCAATAAGTTGACAGTCAAAGATAAATTTCCCATCCCGGTGGTTGATGATTTGCTGTATGAACTCAATGGGGCTCAATTCTTCATTAAGCTGGATCTTCGCTCAGGCTACCACGAAATTCGCATGAAGGAAGTCGACATCCCCAAGACTGCTTTCAGAACTCATGAAGGCCATTATGAATTCCTAGTCATGCCATTTGGTCTTTGTAATGCCCCCTCTACTTTTCAGAGCCTTATGAACCACATTCTCAAACCATATCTCAGGAAATTTGTCCTTGTTTTCTTCGATGACATCCTCATCTATAGTGGCACTTGGGCGCACATCTTCAGCATGTAGATCTACTCTTGCAACTTCTCCACAAGCATAAATTATTTGTCAAGATGTCCAAGTGTTCATTTGGCATGGCAGAAGTAGAGTATTTGGGCCACATTGTGGGGCATGAAGGTGTCAAGGTGGACCCCAAAAAGATCCAGGCAATGCAGGAATGGCCTCAACCTAAGACCTTGAAGAGCTTGAGAGGATTTTTGGGTCTCACATGCTATTATCGTAAATTTGTCCACAACTATGGTCGCATAGCGAAGCCCCTCACCCAACTCCTAAAGAAACATTCATTCTTCTGGAATGAGGAAGCACAACAGGCCTTTACAGCTCTAAAAAAATGCCATGTGTTCCACTCCAGTCTTAGCACTACTTGACTTCACCAAATCTTTTGTCATTGAATGTGATGCTTCGGGTACAGGTATTGGGGCAGTCTTAATGCAGGAAGGGCGACCGTTGGCCTTCACAAGCCAACAAATCAGTGGGAGGAATCTGGGCCAATCTACCTACGAGAAGGAAATGATGGCCATCTTACATGCAGTCGAGACCTAGCGACCTTACTTATTGGGGCGACGTTTCCAAATCCGCACAGATCATCACAGTCTTAAATATTTTTTGGAGCAATGCCTATCCTCCCCACAACAAAATAAATGGCTAGCCAAAATGCTGGGATATGATTATGAGATCATTTACAAGAAAGGGAAAGTACTCTGCTAGCAATTTCCCTCCCCATTCCAGAATGGATTGAAGAGGCTCACAGGGAATGGTTTTCACACCCCGGGCTCTCCCAACTCATTTCTCAATTGCAGGTAGATCCAAATTCTACCAAGGGCTACTCGTGGCAGGATGATATTCTTCGCTACAAGGACAGAGTCGTAATATCACCAAAATCCACCCTCAAAAGTCGCATTTTGGCAGAATTGCACTCATCTCCCATTGCAGGACATTCGGGCTTTCAGAAGACGTATGCTTGCACCAGAAGATCATTTTTTTGGATAGGCATGAAAAAGGAAATCCTTACTTTCGTAGCAGAATGTGATGTCTGTCAACACCACAAAGGGAAAAACGTCAACACACCAGGCACATTACAACCATTGCCCATTCCGGCATCAATTTGGACGGAGGTTTCTATGGATTTCATTACAGGTCTTCCAAAGTCAGGGAACAAGTCAGTCATCAGGGTGGTTGTGGACCAACTGTCGAAGTATGCTCATTTCTACGCCCTACCCCGCCCATTTACACCAACTTTGGTTGCTCAATCTTTCATGGATCAGATCTTCAAATTGCATGGCATGACCACTTCTATTGTGTCAGACCGTGACCCGATCTTCACCAGTAATTTTTGGCAGGAACTCTTCAGAATACAAGGCACTGAACTCAAACTCAGTACTTCCTATCATCCGCAAACAGATGGTCAAACCAAAGCCGTCAACAAATGTCTAGAAACCTACCTTAGGTGTTTCACTTCAGAATAGCAACACCTTTGGGTATAGTGGTTACCTCTGGCTGAATGGTGGTATAAAACCAACTATCATGCCACCACCAAAATGACTCCCTATGAAGCAGTATATGGTCAACTCCCGCCTTCACCTACTTCGTATCTCAAGGGATGCTCAAAAGTCCAAGCAGTGGATCAACTCCTACAACACTACGCAACCATGCTCGCCCATCTTCGAGCGAATCTTCATCAAGCTCAGAACCGCATGAAGCAACAGGTAGACCAACATTGCTAAGAGCGCCAATTTCAAGAAGGGGATCAGGTCGTTTTACGGCTACAACCATATAAGCAAACATCACTCAAGGACAAGGGGTGTCAGAAACACTCTCCCAAATTCTACGGACCATATCAAGTACTTCAGCGCATTGGAGAAGTGGCCTACAAGTTGGTCTTGCCACCTACTGCAAAAATCCATCCAGTTTTCCATGTCTCATGCCTCAAGAAAGTGATTGGGAACAATTGTAGAATTCAGACCAGTCTACCTGAATTGGACAAAGAAGGGTCCTTCTGGCTTCAACTCGAACAGGTCCTAGACACACGAGGCAAGCAACTGCGTGGCCACATGATTAAGGAAGTCCTCGTCAAATGGAAAGACACCTCTCTGGAGGATGCAACTTGGGAACCAGCCACTATTATTTAGCAATTTCCGCAGCTTCACCCTTGAGGACAAGGCTCGTCTTAAGGGGGAGGGCATGTTAGGGTCCCACCCTAACCCCCTTATTTATGTAATGGGATCACGTCATAGTCAAGAGTCAATAAAGCCCACATTAATAATTGTAAGTGGTTAATCCACAATTAATGACGGAACCAAAGTTAGTTGCAAATGGGTCGTAGTATTAGATAGATGGTATTAATAAAACCCACGGTATTGGCCCGTGGTATTGCATGTATGAGTCATATATAAAGGATAGAGACTCCCTGCCAGGAGCATCGTGTCTTATTTTGTAGTCGAGCTCTGCTCTATTGGAGGTTGCCCCCTCGAAGAGGCAAGTGAACATTACTCTCTGAATAATAAAATCATTGCTATTCTGTGTTCTGGGTATCTTTTCTTCGCATATTCTGTATTTGGGTATCATTTTGCAAGTTAAGAGCATAACAAGTAATAGGTTATTAAAGAGAAATATCTAATAAATAGATAGCTTAAGGAATGGATTAAAGAGGTAGCTCGAAAGAAAAGGTGGCATATTATATATGGAGAAGCATGATGAGAAACAAATATTGGCTACTACGAAATCTGAGATGGGAGGTTGGAAGGGGGAATAGGATAGCAATAGGACTAGATGATATCAAAGGAGTGGATGGAATACATACTCTTTCTATTCGCATCCTTGAGCATTTACATAAGAAAAGGCTTTACTTTGTGAACTAAATCTCTTGTGATTGAGGATCTTCTTCGGTTACAAGTTATTGGCTTAATTCATTTGAACTTGGATTTCCAGAGGACCTATTTGTGGAATGGGCACATTTCACAACATAGTTAAGTTTAACAGGTTTAAAACTCACTAAGAAGAAAGAAAAGCTAAAACAGGAAGGTGTTATGTATAATGATAAGATCTCGGTTAAAGAGATTTATAAACATATTTCTCGTGGATGTGGCTTGAATGATAATGCTTTTTGGTTTCAAAACATGTGGAGATGGGATATACCTCTCAAATTAAAATTTTCTATGTGGCTGGTGGTACACAATAATATTTTAACTTGGGAGAATATCCTTAAAGGCAGCTTTTAGGATCTTGGAAGATGCTCTTTATGCAAAGAATATTTAGAAGACATGGAACATCTATTTCTAACATGTCCTTTTACGATCTCAATATGGAGTGGGTTCTTAAAACACTTAAAATACATGTAATCTAGAACATCATTTAGAGATGTCTCACTCAATTGTTTAAAGGTTTCAAGACATATCGTTCCTTTCCTTTCTATATTTTGTGGGGCATATAGAGAAGCAGGAATGAGAAGATTTTTGGACAAACAGAACCAGACACTAGAGACACCTATTTAAATATCTTTGTGTATTTTATGGAGATATGACTAATGAAGGAGGAACAACCTAGAAGGCATTTTCGACTCCTGGAGCTATGGTCATACTTCATTTTTATTTTTTTATTTTTAATTTTTATTTATTATGGAGCATCCACCAACGGGATTTGTGGAAGTGGGAAACATTTGGCCATGAAGCCATACAACACCTTCCATTTCAGTTGGTATAGTGGCATAGGGTCAAATAATAGAGTTGAGTTAATCATACTCTTGGGGGCTCTTTAATGTGCTAACTAGCTTGCAATTGAATATTTACCTAAGTTTGGAGATTCCAAGATGACCCTAGATTGGGTACAATTGAGAACAAAATTTTGACCACCTTTCCTTATTTTTTGGATGCAATGCATAAGATCTTTGATGAATACCTTTCAAAGACTAGCCTCCAATAATGTCTATAGAGAGTTGAATCAAGTGGAAGATCTCCTATCAAAGAAGGGATACAACTATGTGCCAAGGAGGATTTTGTACTTAGTTCTATTGATGGTGTTGTACCCATCAACATGTCAAGGGGATCTCCCTGGTAAGAAGTCCCAATTAGACCTCAGACCGTTTGGTGTAGGAGTGCCAACAGTGGGTCGTAAAGCAATGCCTTGACTGCGATGTCACACAGAGGCAAGTAAGATAACTCTGTCAGTAGAAAGTGTGTGACCACTGTAGTGAGTCAAGGAAGGTGCATGAGAGGTTCTAACACAGGTGGGTTGGGATGAGTGCACCCCTTTGCAACCTGTAACAGTGCTAAGTTGGGAAGGGAACACATGAGCGAAGATGCATTACAAGCTGGAAATCAAGTGAGTCGAAAATCCAAAGTGATGGTTAAACCAACAACACATCTACAACAAGATTCATATATAGAGAACATTTTGAAGAAGTCACATTGAATATTTTGGTCAACACGTTTCGAACCAGCGAGTGTGGTTCATCTTCAAGACACAAAGAAGAAACATATCTAGGAATAAGGTTAAATAGGAAGACAAGTCAACCTAACAACTAGAAGATAACAACTACATTTGACCGAGGGAGGGATAGGGGAATGTTTAAAAATGTTTAGATAAATTTTATTAGTTTGTTTTATTAAAAATATATATATGTATATTATTTACCAGCTATATTTGTTAGTGGTTTTAATTTACGAATATAATAATCAAACAATAACTAATCATATTTTTATTGAACCATATTCAATTAAATAATAATATATTAATAAATTAATATTGTTATATATATTTATTTAGATTGATATATCTATATATATATATATATATATATATATATATATATATATATATATATATCTATATCTATATCTATATATATATATATATATATATAGATATATATATATATATATATATATATATATATATATATATATATATATATATATATATATATATATATATATATATCTGTTTAATCTAAATATAAAGAATTAAAATTAATTATTAAAAACGATCTATACATGAAGAAGCAATGATTAGGGATTAAGAAATATTTGATTATTTTTATATATTTGGTAGTGTTTTTAATTTATGAATATAAAAATCATAGAATAAAGATAATAACTAATCATATTTGATGTTGTTTCCCTGTACACTAGCATCCCCATTAAGGATGCCCTTGATGTCATATTTCACCTTACTAATCCCGACACGACCAATTTAGTTGAGATTTGCCTCACTTCTACATTTTTTTGTCATGAAGGTGAGTTCTATGAATAGACCTGTGGGGTTGCCATGGGTTCCCCCCTATCACCTCTCATCAATAACTATTTATGGAAGATTTTGAATCCAAGGCTTTATCCTCAGCTTTATTTAATCCCAAGCTTTGGAAAAGATTCGTTGATGACACCTACACCATATGGCAGCACGGGCTTGAGAAATTAGACCTGTTTTTCCAACATCTCAATAATCAATCTAACTCCATCCAGTTTACAATGGAGCGTGAGGTCAATGGTTGCCTTCCTTTTCTTGATGTCCTCATTTCTAGGAAGGTTGATGGATCTTTCTCCCATGAGGTATATCAAAAAAAGACTCATACTGAGTAGTATCTTCATGCCAACTCTCACCATTTTCCTGCTCAAAAGATAGGTGTTCTCAACACATTAGCCACTTGGGCTCTTATAAATTCTGATGAAGACCACGTTTCTAAGGAAAAATCCCATCTCCTTAATGTTTTTGTCCAAAATGGCTATAGTAGGTAGTGGGGTGTCAAAGCTTTCCTCAAAGTGATCAAAGGTCCCAAGGTGAAGAAAGAACCCATTGATCGCAATTCAAGAGTCTACCTCCCCTTCATCTAAGGGATGACATACAAGATTGCTAGAATCCTGAAGAAGCATAATATTTCCTCAACCTTTAAACCCCTCAGCACCATTAGAAGTTACCTTAAGTTTATTAAATACCACATAAACCCTATGGATATGAAAGTTGTTTATATCATCCCTTGTTCCTGTGGTACCTCATACATTGGCTAAACTAGTCGATCTATTAACCAGAGGATTAAGGAACACGCTGCTGATATCAAGCATGGGAGGACCAAATCTTCAACTTTGGCCGAACATGCAGAGAATACCAAGCATCAGATATGAATTGAGGAGGCTAGGTTTATCACTAACATTCCTCATTTCCACCATCGTAAATTTGGGGAAGCCATTGAAATTGAGAGGTCTTCCAGTAATATTAATAGGGACGACAACTGGAAAATTAGGAGTTGTTGGATTCCCACCCTCTCCTCTTAGTTTTCTCCATCTTTATCTAGGTCCCTTGCTTTTTTTTTTCTTGGATTATTATTATTATGAACAATATTTTATTATTAATAACATAATTATCATCATCATTTTTAATTATACTATTGTTTTGGTAATATTAGAATCCCTTTTTATTAAATGTTAAACTTTAATATATATATATATATATATATATATATAGATATAGATATAAAATCCTAATTATTAGTTTAATGTTTTATTATATCGTTATATATATAAACATAATAAGAAGAATCATATATTTCTAAAAGCCTAATCTCTATTTTTCATATATAGATCATTATTAATAATTAATTTGGATTCTTTATATTTAGATTAAACATATATATATATATATATATATATATATATATATATATATATATATATATATATATATATATATATATATATATTGATCTAAATAACCACACACACACACACACACAGAATATAATAAATTAAACTCATTAACTCGGACGAGAGTGGAAGGCGACGAAGGAAGGCGGTTCTTGGGCTCGATGCGTGACCTCTGGTTGGACTTAGCCATGGAAGCCCACCTGCACTTGCCCCCTTGACATGCATACTACCCACACACCCTCCTGTTTTTTCCCTACCTGCACTGGTTATGTGTCTTGACTGCCTCAAGCAATTTATGGTTTACCCTCTCCCACTCTGGTTTTCAGACCTCCCCAATGATAACCATGGTTTGTTGTTGTTTTTTTGTCCTAGACTAGTAGCTTTCATAACTTTCCCCAACATTCATGGATGACCTGGGCGATTTCCTGGACCCTTTGGAGGATGTGCCCTCATGGACCCCCACCAGGACCACTGATGTCAGTCTCTTCCCCTTCATGTCCAAACTGACTGATGAGGTTGAAACCCTACCTCCGCTAACCTGCCCTCTCATCTTTCTGGTTACCCTTCTTGAGGAAGAAGCCTCTACCCCTGCTCTCATTTCTCAGGCTATCTTGTCGTGTTCCCAGGCACTCTCTGCTCTGCCGCTCAAGCCTGTTGTACAAACCCTAGCTTCTGAAAATGTTCAGAACACTCAGTCAGTGGTTTCCGGTACATCTCCGCTGACCTCCCCTAGGGCACGACAGTGGTAGGCTCGGGTAATATTGCTCTACAGACAACCTCGGCTCCCTCTAGAGGGAATTTCATGAGCATCGGCCCCATCTCTAGAATATTTTCTACCATCCCGCAGGAGGCGTCGGAAAACCCTAGGGTTTGTTCACCAGGACCTTCTGTTTCCGCTTTGACAGAGGAGGAAAAGGATGTTGGGGTTTCAGGGCTTTCAAGAAAGAATATGGGTCCTAAGTTACGACCTGTGCAGTACCCCTTAATATTGCAAAAGGTATAAAAATTACTAGATGCTATGGACATTGCTGCGAAGGTCTTGGTCGGCCCTATGCGAGGTAGACATTACAATGTGGCCAAACTGCAACAATGGGTCTCGGAAGTTTGGGGAGAAAATCTGAAGGAGATTTCAAAGGTGCAAACCCTAGTCAAAGGGTGGTTCGCATTACACTTTAGCAGCTTGGAGCACACCAAATGGGAGTTCTCCATGGTCTGGCACCTAGATCTTGCCCTGATCCTCCTCTACCGATGGACTCCCCTATTCGACCTGGCACAGGAGAGGGTGGATGTAGGTCTAATTTGGGTCTACTTGCTCAGACTTCCATTGTACTTCTAGACAAAGGATGTCTTCAGGCATATAGGAAATGCACTCGGCACTTACCTCACATATGATGACTCATACCTGACCTCTAGGAAATTAGCTTTTGCAAGGATACTGGTACATTTGGACCTGTCTGAGGATTTACTTGAGTTTATTGACTTATGTTGGAGGAACCACACCAGATGACAATCACTAGACTATGAGGGCATTCATTTTCGATGCCGTCGATGCCATAAGGTCAGGCATCTTTTTAAGGACTGTCCTCTACTAAAAAAAAAAAAATAGGCCACAGAAAAGGAGGTTGCCTCCCACTCTCACCAGGAGGCATAGCACAAGAGTCATGCTCCCTTGGTCTCACAGGACCCGGATGTAGCTAAGATCCTAGTCAGATAGAAGAAGACTCCAATAGAGGAGGCAATGGCTCCTCCTCAGCCGAAGAAGTGCGGGCGGCCTCCTAATTGTTCATAGCCTCCTTCATCTCGTCCACTGTCGCCATCTGAGGGCCTGCCCTCGACAGGTATGAACTCTGCTTCCATCCCTATTCCCTCTTGCAGTACTTCAAATTTTGACTATTTTTTATCTAGTACTTTCTCTGCGCTGCATGTTATAAACCCTTCTTCTAATCATCTAGATTGGGATTTCAGTGCTATCACCCCTAAAACTTCTCCCCTCACCTACTCAATTACATTTGCTCCCATACTCTCCCCTGCACCCGCCCTGACTCCGTCTTCTCTTCCCTTGTCTACTACTCCTTCCCTTTAGGTCCCCCCTCCGGGGAGATACATGACCCGCTCGAAATCCAAGAGACAAGCTCAGGATCAGTTTGGGCTTGAAATCATACACTCTCCCCCCCAAAAAAAATTAGAGGGATTGACCCTCCTTCCTCTCTAAAGCCCAAGGCACAGCTGAAGATGAGATAGCTTTGGGAGTACAATCCACCATCCCAGGGACGCTTAGAGAAAGAGAATCCCAGCTTACCCCCCCTCCATGAAGATTTTCTCCTACAACTATAGAGGGCTGGCTAGGCCTGACAAGAAACTAGCACTTCGTCGATTGTTAAAAAATGCTCTGCTTGATATTATCTTTCTGCAAGAAACCCTGGGACCTACTCTAGACATAGAACAGTCTCTCAAAAACATGCTCCCTGGGTGGTTTTTTTTTGGTCTTGATGCGCATGGGAGGTCGGGTGGTCTTGCTTTGGGCTACAACACCCATTCCATCAAACTACTCAATTGCTGGGGTGGGCCGGGTCATCTTGGAGCAGACATCTTTTCGACTGATTTGGGGATACATGTTCAAATCTTAAATGTTTATGGCCTGTGCCTGAACAGACCTACATTTTGGCAGAATCTCCTAAACTCTGATTCTCTTATGTCCGACCACCTGATCCTGGGTGGTGACCTTAATTTTTCCATTGGACATGCTGAATCTTGGGGTCGCAGGGCTCAGTGAGATCCTCTCTCAGATTACTTTTCTACTGAACTAGATGCCCATCATCTGATAGATATCCCCTCTGCAAAACCCCAAGCTACTTGGAGGAACAACAGGACTAGGGAAGATAGTCTGTCGTGCAGACTTGACCGCTTCCTTGTCAAAGAACAAATTTTGGACTTGGGACTCCAAATCAGACACTGGGTAGGTACAGGTGGAATATCTGAACACCTCCCCATTTACCTAGAAATTGAAGGGGGGCGAGCAAAACCTAAAGGACCCTTTAAGTTCTGCTCTATTTGGCCTAAGGACGACTCTTATATAAAATTGGTCTCTAATTTTTGGAGAGCAAACCCCCCTGGAAGAAGAGAAGACAGTACCAAAATATTTATACAAAATCTTATAGCCCTTAAGAAGATGTCCAAACTATGGGCTCATAACAAAAGAATTTAGGAGGATCAAACTCTCTGTAAAATTGAATCTGATATTGCTGCTTTTGAGAATAATCTAGGAGGCATCTTCTCCTCAGAAGAACATAAGGATAGGATGGTCTCTCATTATGCAGGCAGAGCTAAAATTCTTAAGGTAAAGGAGGAATCTTGGCGCCTGAGGAGAAGAGCCATATGGATGTTGGAAGGGGATGAAAACACCAATTTCCTCCATAAATTCACCAACGGAAGAAAGGCGATAAACACCATTTGGAAACTATAGAATGATCTAGGGCAGGTATTAAATACTTTCCCTCAACCTGCTGAACTATCCTCCTCACATTTCAAAAGTGCATACCAAGCCCCCAGGGAGATAAATCTTGCAGAAATCATCATGGTGGCACAACTCTTTCCTAGATATGTGGACCATGGAGAAGGGGATGAATTAATTAAGGCAGTCACTCTAGAGGAATTGGAACATACCTTAAAATGGTTCAAAAAGGATAAAAGTTCGGGGCCTGATGGTTGGTCGGTGGACTTTTACTTGGCTTTCTTCAACATTATTGGGGAAGACCTGCTCAGAATTGTCGAGGATTCGAGAATCAGAGGATTTCTTGAAAATTCTATTACCTCTACCTTCCTTGCACTCATTCCGAAGAAGGACAACCCGGGCTCTTTTGAGGACTTTTGCCCCATATCTCTCTGCAATTGTATTTATAAGATCATTGCCAAGATTATTGCCAACAGGATGAAGCCCATTCTCTCTAACCATATCTCGCCAGAACAATTTGCTTTCCTACAAGATAGATAGATCCATGAAGCTATTGGCACTGCCTAGGAAGTAATTCATACATTACACTCAAGGCAAGGCAAAGGTATGATCTTGAAGGTAGATTTATCAAAAGCTTTCGACAGAGTAAATTGGCTTTATATAAGAATGTTGTTAACTCATTTAGGCTTCCCTTACTCTTTCATAAAATGGATCATGTGCTGCATTACTAATATCCCCTTTAGTGTCTTGGTGAATGCAAGTGTATCTCGTTTTTTTACCTCCGAAATGGGGCTGAGACAGGGATGCCCCCTCTCGCCACTATTGTTTTTGCTTGTCATGGAAGGTCTCAGCAATATCATCAAAGATGAGCATCAAAGGGGTAGACTAAAGGGCATAAATATTACAGAAGATTACACCGTGACACACATTCTATTTTTTGATGACATCTTGGTCTTTATTAATGGCAATATTAGGGACATTAGTATCATCAAGGAAAATTTCACCCTCTTTCAAGTGGCAACAGGGATGATTATAAATGATAGCAAGTTTACATTGACAACAATTGAATGTATATTGCACGAGATAATATTTGCACTCCACAATTTCCATTTCACTCAACTGCATTTAGCAGATGGACTAAAATATTTGGGGTACAAGTTGAAGCCATTGGGTTATAAAATTGCAGATTGGACTTGGCTCATCTCCAATATGGAGAAAAGACTACATGGTACCTCAAATACCTTTCGTAGGTTGGAAGACTCACACTTACTAAAAGTGTCCTGGAGGCCACCCCAATATATTGGATGTCCTTGACCTGGATACCCAGAGGCATTCTCAATAGAATTCAAGCCCTCTGCTGTAGGTTTCTTTGGCAAGGAAACAAATAGGGAAGGATTTTTGCTTGGGTCTTGTGGGAAGCCCTGAATCTACCAAAAAAATGGGGTGGGTGGGGCCTAAAAAACCTAAAGGAATTCTCTTTAGCTCTTGCTGCTAAACTTGGCTGGAAATTAGTAGCAGCAGATAGCCTATGGACGAGGGTCACATATGCCAAATACATAGCCCCCATTCACATCATGGAATGGATTAGGAGAACCCATCTAAGTACCTCAGGGGTCTCAATCATCTGGAAGGTGGTACTTAAGGCTTTGAACCCAATCAAGGATGGTATCACTTGGAGAATCTGATCAGGACAAACTGTTCAAATTGGTCTTGACCCTTGGGTGGGATGAGGGGACATGCATTAGTTACCGAGGGATCTCATTCAATATCTCCATCAATAGAAACTCACATATATATCTCAAATTGTTGATCAAGAAAATTCCACTTTCCTTCAACAAGCCTGGAAAACTGCTGAATAGTTAAACATTCCTCCTATTTGGTCACAGCAATGGGAGGAGTTCACTCAAGCCCTCATGGATGCCCACATCCATATACTTGATGGGGATGATGAGATTATTTGGGCTCTTTCAAAAAATGGCAGATATACCCCAAAGGATGGTTACTTGACCTTGGCAGCACCAAGGAAGCCTCTGCTTCTTGCTGACTGGTGGAGACACCTTTGGAAACTTAAGGCCCCTCCCCAGAGATAGACTCTTAATGTGGACCATCCTTCGGAACAAAATTCCTACTGGAGAAAACCTTATCAAGCGAGCACAACATGGGCCCCATTGGTGCTGTTTCTGTAAGCAGGCAAATGAATCCACTTCTCACCTCTTTTTAGATTGTTCAGCTACATGTAACCTGTGGAAACTTATTCTATAGCAAATCTTTCCTACTGCTACCTGGGCTGGGAACTCTATCCTTGCTACATGGCAAGACTGGTATCACACTTCCTCAACACAAAAGATTCAGAATCTTCCTCTGCTAACTTGTTGGACAATTTGGATTACTAGGAACTGCAACATATTCCAAGATTTAGTACCAAATTGGGCTGTCTTGGCAACAAAAGTCATTGCAGATTACTCACTCATCCCAGATGATCCTCCTCCCAGTAACCGGTGCAACCCATCTCATCTTCAAATAAATCACAACAATCCTTGGGCTTTTTTTTATGGTGCAGCCCAAGAACTAGGCTATGGAGGGGGGCCTATTCTTCACCTATCCCATCATAATTCTTACAGCATGCTGATTGGTTTCCATATATGCACAAACAACTCAGCCGAGCTCCTTTCCGCAAAACATATCATACAATTCGCTTTGGAGAAAAACTACGCAGAATTACAACTATATGGGGATTCTAAAAGAATTTGTGATTGGCTGAATAAGAAAACCAGATGCTCTACATATAATTTATTGCATATCTTGGATGAGATTTGGATTGATCACATATTTTGACACTTTCACTTGTTCACATATATATAGGGAGTAGAACGGAGAAACTCCCTATATCTAAAGAGGTTGCGCTTGGGGTGCCGGGCTTCTAGATAATTAGAGAACAGGAAGGAGAATCCTTTTATCAATATTATCATAGGCCTTTCATGGATATAAATGTTTAACTTTTTTTGTGATACTAGATATGTTCATATTTTTTAAATAGGCATATGCCTTTTTTGGTTGTACATACTATATCTGTAAATGTTTATAGTTACTTATCATATGACTCTCAATTATGTTTTTATCTCTATTGTCCCCTGCATGGAACAAAGGAAATATCTCTGTTACACATGATTTTGATCATGAAAAACATATCCATTAGCATCTACAGCATGTAATTTCCTCTTTTATAATGAAATTGCAATTTTTCCTTATGGGAAAAAAATAAACTAAACTAATAAAATTTATCTAAATATTTTTAAACATTCCCCTGTCCTTGCCTCTGTAAAACATAGTTGTCATCTTCTAGCTGTTAGGTTTACATGTCTCCCAATTTAGCCTTCTTCCTAGATCTGTTTCTTCATCGTGTCCTGATGATGAGCCACTCATTGGTTCAAAATGCGTCGACCAAAATCTTCAATGTGATTTATTTGGAAAAATTCTCTATACATTATGATATGGATCATAGAAGCTTGAATTCGAATAAGATTCATATAATTGCATACAAAGCAGTTCATACACAACTACATAAGTTAAACAACATACATCGCTACAGCAACTGGAACAATCCAACTACAATAACAACATATGCATGAAAATGTGTTGGCTCTTATTATATAAAGAAGTGTAAGTTCCAATCATACAATACATCCATTTAAACCTTCTAGCCCCAAGAGTGAAACGTTACAGCCACATTCACCTACTCGTCCAAAGAGATGAACTAGCTTTGTGCAGTGGAGAAGCCAAGGCGAGTTACAATAATGTCCAAGCTCTTTCCAAGATAGTCTTATTAGAAGCTTTGCTGACCAAAAGCCTATACAATGAGTTATGAGGGACTATTTATATCAAAGTGTGGGGTGACCCTTAACATTCCCCTTTGTGACCATTCAACTACACTCGTGACTCTTCACCTACTCTATGACTGTTACATCCACAATTGACACTTGACTTACACTTGACATGACTTAAAATTACATTGCACATGTACAAATGTGAACAAAAATGGCCTGAGAAAGCCAAAATAGTCATCACTCTAAGTTAGAAAACTATAGAAACCCAACTGCTCAACATCCTCATGCTAATCAACAATAACATATTGATTCCAAGATCTATAGTCCTTGATGGTATCGTGTGTTCTACTGTGACATCTGTCTGAAACCTGAACCTTGGCTCCATAGCATTTGCGTACACAGCTCAGGCTCCTCTGTGCAACTCATTTGAAAGCATGTGCATCATTGTCTTCAATGTGGCCAGACCAGTCTTCAATGTGGCCACACCAGCAACATACTTGCGCATGATGTCTACTAATAGGAAACTCTGGGCTAGTCGTGATTTGCATCAACTTGTCAAAGTACGAGTCAAGCTCTAGTTGGACATGATTCTTGGTCTTCACCTGAGTGAGAGTCCCAAGTGATGGGATCACATGTGTGAGCACCACAACATCCATGCTCTTCAATACTCATGCATGGGAAGCCTATATGCTAGTGATGAGTTGCGAGAGGTCCTCATAGTTACAGATCTAACTTCGGATATGTGCTCATGGCTAGACTGAACTTGCCCTCATCACCTTTGGAAAGTTAAGAGGGGCTCCCTTGTACTTCATCATCCATGTTTTCATGTTATCAAGATGCGTGCTCTTCTAGCAAATTGTTGCTGCCATTTGTTGAGATGGACGATTGCCTTGTGCATGGTGCCAAACTTGGAGTATAATACTTGCATAACTGTGTCAAGGGATAATACTTCATATAGTATTTCCTTCCTCAGTTCAGCTTGGGCGGACATTGTCACCAAGTCTCCTCCTTGCTTGGCCACCTATAGTTCCTTTTCCATTCGCTCATTCTCAGCTATCAAAAAGTAAACGCTTGAGATAGTGGCTTCGACATAGACTACGGTTGCATCAGCCACAGAAACAGGATGCTTGTGCACATTAGTCACAATCACTTGCTCCTTAACTTGCACAGAAGATGTTTGATCCTCTGGAGTTGGTACTCTGTGAGACTACACAACTCTGTGATGAGATTCGTTAAAGGTGATGTTGTGCATCTCTCCTTCTAATTGACCACCAAGGGTCTTAGTGCCTCCTTAGTCATTCGAGACTTGATTATCATCTCGATGAATTGAAGTGGGCTAGTCGACCTCTTTGTGGTGAGGCATGAGGTTCATGTCCTGTCCCAACTCCTGCTGCTCCATGTCTGCATCCAACTATTGAAGTGCTTGTTCTATCTCATAAGCAAAATCTCATTGCTGCGATGGTTCACCCCGTTCACCTGATGCTAACTATTAAGATGAATCAACTACTTGTACGGGAGTTGCTTCATCTATATGCACATGTTACACCCCCTACTATACCTGTTGTTGTTGTGCTCCCCTCTCTTGTTTGTGCAACCCTTATTCTTTTCGAAGTTTCTCCCTCAACTCATGCAACTCCTCCTCTGCCTCTTCCATTATCTTCTTATCCTTTTGCCTTCATGTGATTCTCTTTTCATGTTGTTTCCCCTTTACCTAAATAGCCATAGCTTCCCGTTCTACAAGTTGATCTGCTTGAAACTTTCAACTTTGCTCCTCCTCCATGCGATCGACAATCTTCCTCTTCCCTTTGTTGCACATAGGTATGCTTGGCTTTGTTTCCTCTATTGCTTCAGCTGCTACTACTGCTACTGTTGGTGCTCTCCATGATGCTACTTCATGTTACTTTGCTAACCACTCCATAGCAAAGCTGACCTGTTCATTGGGTATGGAGGAATTGTAGCAATACCTCCATGAGTCCTCCTTGGCCCAATGAAATGCCCCATGGATCCAGTTGAACTGAACTCTCATGCAATGACACTTCACAATGAAATGTGGGTCATATGAATTGAATCTTCGAAGGTTGAATAGGTACTTCTTCATCTGTTCTGCTTTGACATCCGTTTGCTTGATACTCTGGATCTCATATAACCCAATTCACAATGAAAGAGTAAGCCAAGGTACCTTCTTCTTCTGCTACAATCTAGTTTTCAATCCTGTTGATATGTGATATGCTACTTCCTGCATGACAAGTACATCAAAGGAAAACATGTGCAAAACATGTGGAGGCTTCTTCGAACTGAAAAATCGGATGAAAGTTTCAAACGGTGAGGCATACCAATTTGCAATGCCTAACAATGCCTCCATTGCTTCCTTTGACATGCAAGGTGGATCTTGTTCGAATATCATCTTGTACGCTAGGGTGACAAAATAGTTAGACATCTGTTTGATTATTCCTTTGAAGCTGCATTCGAAGAAAACTTGAAATATGGGTTCACAACAATCTCTGTTGGTGACCATGCCCACTCCAATCCTGGGAACTCATTTCGGGCACAAAGTACATCTAGGATGTAGGGGGACATGTAAATCTACGTCTGCATACCTTCGGGTGACTTTCAAGCCTTTGTGACTTGCTCCTTCAGTTGATGAGCTAGTATGTTAGACCAGTTAGATGGTTTTCCTTCTCTAGCCAACTGGTCCAATGAAATCACCCAATTCTATGGAAAGGTTTCAGTGCTTGCTTGGCCATACAGTTGACATGCGAATATGACCATGTATTGGTATTCCTTCCTTAGTATCTTCATCTTGTAGATCTGGTTGGGTGTCATCCTGAATTGAGCTGGCTCATTTACCTGATCCTTCAGAATGTCTCTGGAGTTAGCTCTACTATTGGGGAAGATCAATGGACTCATGATAGTCATGGGATCTGCGATCTGATACATCTCATCGTAATCTCATGCCCATAAGGTTGCAAAATTTATCCCACTAACACTCCTGAAGGTCATCGTCTCGAGATCAGTGTGAGAGACGATCCAGTGAATCATGTCCCCACATGGGAACATGGGGTATCTGCATGCATTCCGATACAAGCCAAACTTGTGAATTTTCAGATACACCTGACGGTCTTCACGGTATTCCCAAAAAGTTCCTGTGAATGTTTCATTAAGCTACTGCCACTTCATTTTGATGTCCTTGTCTAGATATAGCTTCGTATCTTCATAGATTGACAGACTAGAGGACACCTACTCAATTGCTACTCCAGCTGCAATTCCATTACTGTCCTGTGATACTATTCTCTTGGAAGCCATTGAGATAGATGAACACCTGAAATATCTGGAAACAAGAAACATCCATGGCAAGAAATATGTCAATGAAAACAAAGCAAATTCCGGGGAATGACACAACACATACCTTGGAAACTAATGAGAAATATTGCACAACTTCTTCTGGGAGGCTAGGTGACTAGCTACTAGAACTGTACAAAAGGAAGACTGGGCTATCTGGGAGGCAGGACTAGCTGTTGGATCTATGAAATGCATAATTTAGAATGGCTGTTGGCTGCTATGATTGCACAATACACAATTTCGGTGGGGAAGGACTACAGGCCTAGGGACTGCATTGTGCAATTTCCTGGGCTAGCAGTCATTGTCCTCCACAAATGCATAAAATAGTCTTGGAGACCAGTTTTGGGTAGAAATGTTAATTTCTAGAGAGGAAGGTAGAGCGTTCCTTCCATAGATTACACAATGCAGCCTCAGTGAAGGCAGAGTCTGCGCCAAGGTTGGACCGACTCACCAACAAGCAACTGAAAGCAAATAAGACAATGAATGCATGGTGACACTAAGTGATAGCAAAAGTGATTTACAATGCATGCAAAACATGAATGAAATATTTAGCAAAAATATCAGCATGCATGTGGGTGAGGAAATTCGCTAGTTCGTTTAACATTCATGCAAAAAAGTTTCATGCATGCGATAACAGTGAGATAGCAATGAAAACTAAAACAATGCTAGGAAAGGCTAGTAAACATGTAAACAACGACAAGAGTTCAAAGAAATCAAGCAAACAACACTCACACAAGCGAATACACAAAAAGAAACAAAAATGATGAAAAAGACAAGCTAAGGCCACTTACCCATGAATAGCTGAGTTGGATGTGTCGAAGAGTCCTAGATGTTCTATGTGATGTCAAAGCTCCAAGATCGATGTGAATGCATGAGATCTAATGTGTTGAATAAATAAGTTTGGTCTTAGGACACGCATGCCACAAATCTAGGAAAAACTAACACTTGAAGCAAAGTTTCTAAAACAACTTTGCATTTAACCCCTGGCTGCTAAAAATATCTCCCTGAATCATGGGATGCCTTTTTCTTGTTGCCTCTTTCTATTCCAGGAAGAGAAATTTCATGCTTGCATGCAAGTCAAGTTTCCTTAGTCCCGGGTGGAACTGGTCAACCATACTTCTCATGCATGCAGTTTCTCAACTGCTTGGGAAAAATGTTTGTTTCTGGCTGGGAGTTGGGATGACTATCTAGGAGGTTTGTGCAATTTCTCAGTAGAGTAGCTGATTACTACCCAGATTTGCACAAATTATGGGCTGAGCAACCCTGTTGGGGAAAATTATTCAATTCCTTCTAGGAGTGTTGACTGGAAAGATTGCATAATTCCTTATGGGAGTGTTGATTGGAAATAGTGTACAATCCTGGAGCCCAACAATCTACCAGACAGGATTACACAATTTCTAGAGAGAAGATTAGTTGCCCTCCATAAATGTGCAATTTTATAGGGGAATCTGCTCAGCCTGCAGCTAGACCAAGTCCGGGTGAATAACCTGTGAGGGGAATGTATCAAACTATGATCGATAGGCTTCCTTGAGTGTGTTCGCATCAAACATTATAAGGCCAAACCTGGATTCTCGTGTGTCATGGAAATTCAACATATCCCTTGTTCACCTAAGAACTACCTGTAACTTATCTTAGGGTACTCATGTACAATCTCAACTCATCCCACTTAACAAGCTACCAAGACAGTGCTCATCACATCCAACTGTGGTCTAAAACAATTAAGAAACAAAATTTATATCTCCACATGCCATATGACCTAGCATGTCTTAGAATTCCTTGGTACTATGTGGCATGCATTAACATCCCTTACATTCCTTGGCATGATTTGACACTCCCTAGCATACCGTGGAACATCCTGACATGCCTTGGTAGTTTATCATACCTTGGCATTGCCTAGCATATAACCTTGTCACGCCCTCCTTAACACACCTAGAACTCATTGAAACTCCATCTCACACACTCTTATTGCTTCATTTCCATGCATTTTGACCTAATGCATCCTTATGTTTCCCTAACACCCCCTAAAAATCCCTAGCTCACCATAGCACCCGACACATCTTGGCCTATCACCCTAATACTCTAAAATTCCTTGGCATTACATTGTATACCTTGTCACTCTCTCCTTAGCACACCTAGAGATCACTGACACTCTTGGTCACAAAATTTTATTCATTCATTTCCATGGATTTTTACCTAGTTCTCCCTTGTGTTTCCCTAGCACTCCTTATCACTCCTTGACACGTGTTGTTACACCCTAGCACCTATGACATCTTGGCATGTCGTCCAAGCCTCTAGCATGCCTTAACACTGCCTAGCATAGCTTGTCACTTTATCCTTAACACACCTAGAACTCGCTGAAACTTCTAATCAAAAACTCTTATTTGTTCATTTCCATTCATTTTGACATAGTGATCCATTGTGTTTCCTTGGCACTCCCAGCTAATGCTTCCTTGCACGCATTGGCACACCTTGGCCACATGTCGCCCTATAACTCTAGCATTCCTTAGCATTGACAAGCATGCCTTGTAACACCTCCTTAACACACTTGGAACTCACTGAAACTCCATGCCACACACTCTTATTCCTTCATTTCCATGCATTATGACCTAGTGTTGCCTTGTTTTTCCCTAGCACTCCCTAACACTCCTTGGCACACATTAGCACACCATGGAACTTGTCACCTCGTAGCAGGATTTCCTAACACTCTATTGTCTATTGCCACTATTTATCATACGTTGTCACTCCCTCCTTAGTACACATATAACTTGTTAACACTCCCTATCACACACGCACACGTTTTCACTCGCTCCTTAGCACACCTATAAGTTTTTAACACTCCCTATCACACATGCACATTCATTCATTTACATGTAATTGAAACAAGTCATCCCTTGTGTTTCCTTGGCAATCCCTAGCATGTGTTGGTGCCACATCCTAGAACCTATCACACCTCGGCATGCCTTAGCACTTGGAATGTCTTGACATGCCTAACATTCCTTGGAACATTCTAACATGTGTTATCACTTCTTGAAATTCCCTACACAGCTTGGCACTCCGTAATTTTCATGCCCTCATAGATAACCTTACTTTTTTTGTGACTTGGGAACCCAACCATGTCATTGAAAATATAGTGTTGTGCCTATACCAAAGTCTCCCTTTGTCCGAAACTTCTTTTTCCATCCTCTTATCACAATCGTAGGCTTTCCTCCTACAAGTCCTAATATGAAATTCTGCTAACACATTTCGTCCATGGGACACCTAGAATTCAATGACACTCCTTGGCATAATCTCTTATTCATTCATTTCCATGCACTTTGACCTAGTTCTTCATTGTGATTCCTTGACATGCCCAAACACTCCTCGACATGCATTGACACTATCTAGCATTTGTTAGCATTCCTCTTCATTCCTTGGCACACCATGGCACTCCTTAATTATCATGCCCTCATAACTAACCTTATTTTCTCTTAGACTTAGGAACCCAACCAAGTCCTACCTTGACTACAACAACTTTGCCAATTTTCACTTACTACAACTAGACTATGCCTTGTTCCCCTAATGGCCTATAACTCATATTAGGATTCTCATGTCCAATATTAACTCATCCCACTTAATAGGTTACCAAGTTATGGCTCACATTGAACCATGCCCATCAAAAAACTAAGCAACATAGTTTACACCTTCACATGCCATAACATCTGGCACATATAACAATCCATTGGCAATACATGGAATGCATTATCATCCCCTGCATTCCTTGGCATGATTTGTCACTCCCTAATATACCCTACCACTACCTAACATGCCCTGACACTATAGTATGCCTTAACACTACCTAGCATACAACCTTGTCACTCCCTCCTTAACACAATTGGAACTTGTTGACACTCGCTATCACACACTCTTATCCATTCATTTCCATGCATTTTGAACTAGTTCTCCCTTGTGTTCTTGTGGCACTCCCTGACACACATTGGCACACCCTATGACTTGGCACATCTTGGCATGTAGCCCTGGCACTCTAGAATTCCTTGGAATGACCTAGCATACCTTGTCACTCCCTCCTTAGAACACCAAGAATTCACTGACAATCCATGTCACAGACTCTTATTCATTCATTTCCATGCATTTTAAACTAGTGCTCCCTTGTTTTTCCTTGACACTCCATAACTCTCTCTTGCATGCATTGGCACACATTAGTACCTAGCACATCTTAGAATGTTTCCCTAGCCTCTAGAATGCCTTAGCACTACCTAGCATACATTGTCACTCCCTCCTTAGCACACCTTCAAATTACTGACACTTCGTGTCATAAACTCTTAAGCGTTCATTTCCATTCATTATTTTCACCTAGTGTTCCCTTGTGTTTCCCTAACACTTCCTAGCACTATTTGGCACACCATGGCACCTAGCCAATATTGGTTTCATGTCACTCTGGCATGCTATAATGATTTAGTATTGCTTAGCATACCATGTCACTCCCCTCTTACCACACCTGAAACTCATTGACACTCCTTATCACATACTCTTATTCATTCATTTCCATGCATTTTGACCTAGTGCTCCCTTGTGTTTCCCTGGCACTTGCTAACACTCAGCACACATTATCACACCTAACTATAATGAGTTTCACTAATAGTCAATCCAAAAACCCTTCCAGAGTCTAGCTAGTTACTTGTTCTTCACTTAGATATTAGGGTTAAGTTTATTGTATAGTGTTAAGTGTGAAAATATTAGTAGGTGTTTTTATCACATTAGTTGGAAGGTGGCCAAGCCACAAGCATGACGATAAGGTTCTTGAATCTTGGACTACAAAACTAACCAAGAAATATATGACTATAAGATCTTTGGGAAATTGTGGTTCTCCAAAGAGATTCATGGTAGTGGTTTTCCCATTGCACTAGACCCGAGATCTCGATTGTTAATTAGATGCAGATAAGTGGTAGTTTTATGCAGTAAATGTCAAATGTATAGTTCAACAACATGAAGGAGGCTTACCTCTGACATAGAATTTAGTTTTTTATCTTCATGGTGTAAACACCACAATGTCCAAGTGTGACACTGTTTCTAGGAAAACTAGTGTCTTTTTGATTTGCTAGTCCCACTAAGATGGGTAGCTATGTTAGAAACAAACAATCAAAGAAATTTGAGATTTCCTTTATGTATGAAAGATAAGAGAGAAGTAAAGGGAAGATGACTCTTCATGCAAAGAATCACCAGTGTGCAACAGAGGACAATTTTTTGTCCTATGTACATGAAAATGAATTTAGAAAGTTGAGGATGGGAATGCCCGCCTCAGCTAGATCATGAAAATAATATGATGATGATGTATTGTATTGTATCTTATACAAGTCACCTTCCAGTTTGAATACCTCATATCCTCATGATAATGCATTTCACCCGACATCAAAAGATTTACGACCTCATGCTTTAGGGGGCAACTGTTATAGACATATTTGGGCACTACAACCCCAAACTCATATGTCCATAAACCAACGGCTCTTTAACCCCTAAAAGTGTTGTTTCATACCCTAAACCATCATGGTCAAATTATTACATCATTTCCCAGAAGTTCCACCTGAAAAACCACTCAAACCTGGCCAAAACTAGACCATAATGACTGCTCCATGGTCAAGGTGCAATGCATACTGGCTGCTACACTAGCCAGGTGCGATGCATACTGAAGAGGCCTTCTTTAGGGTGTGATGAGTGAGAATGGACAAATGGAAGAGACAATTTTCTAAGTTTCGGAAGCTCATGGAATCTTCCAGAAACTTCTCCCATGACACTTGCCTCTTTGAATTCGCCCAGCGATGAGTAAGAGATCAATGAAATCTCTAAGTGGAACCAAGAACTATCAGTGGAATGACACTAATTAGAAACCCAGAGCTGACTCACACCCTTGTAAGACATCTATAAATGGATCCCTCATCTGAGAGATCTAGAGGCTGGAATTTTGTAATTTGTAAGGAAGTGTTGTTGGTTTATCTATGAGAAGAGACATTGTATTGTTGGGTGATCTTGCTTTTCATGAGGTGAAGAGGGCTTTGGTGCTAGGAGGATGATGCTGGATTAGACAGATGGGTTGTAATCCTCTCTTCTACTATTAATAAATTTCTTTGAGTTTTCATCCATATAATCGTGTATTTTTGAACCTTGTTATTTGTGAATGTAATTGTATGGTCAATGTATTTCTGATTCTGCATTGTTTATGATATTATAGATCGATATGCCTTGATGGTGTTTTGTTACTTTAACTCTACAAGTATTCTCTCAAGCGGGACAAGTACGAGAGGAGTTGCAAACTCTATCAAGGGTGAGAGAAATCAAGAAAGGAGCCAAGTGGAAGATCCAAGTTGGTCCCCTCTACTTCTCTCTTATCTGTCATACATAAAGGAAATCGCAAATTGCTTTGATTGTTTGTTTCTAAGATAGCTACTCGTCTTAGTGGGACTAGCAGATCGAAAAGACACTAGTTTTCCCAGAAACAAAATGGTGACTCCACTGGGGAGAAAATAGTTTGTTTTTTGTCATTGTTGTTTGCTTTATAAACTACAAATGGAGCCTGAAGTTAGCCAGATAGCCTTCGAACCGCCTTTGCTATGCAATTATGAAGTAGATGAATGCTGCTTCAATCAATCTTCGGGTTGGTTTATGAACTGAACATCTGACTTACAAGCATTCTAATCACCCTCGTGGTAGCTCAATAACCTCTTGAGATTGTACCCCTGTACTTTTCTTTTATTGTCCATCATAGCTTAGCCTAAATCAATGAACTTAGCTGCAAATTTTGAGCAAAAACCCAACTCATTTTCACTCCCTGGCCCATTGTAATGTCTGTAACTGGAAGCCTGTATGTATCACACCTCCCGTGTGTTCCAAGTGAGATGCATCCCTGTTTCCCTGAAGGACATGTGCAATGACTGAATGATACTATTTCTCTCTTTGAAATTTGTTTTTTCCCTCCTTATTTTCAGCTCTATTCAGTAGTTTTGCTACTCATGATCAGTATCTCATTGTTGAAGCCTCTTTCCTTTACATATTTCAGCCTCCATTGATTAGGATTTGTAAATTTTTTTATGTATTTGTCAATCATTTACAGTTCCCCTTTGTCGAAAGTAGCTTAAATTGAACTGTCGTTTTGATGCAAAAAGTGTCGTAACTGTCATTTTGAGTCAAAAAGAAGAGTGTCGTAAGGTCTTCCTCCTCTAGATAGTTGATTGTACTTTTGTCATTTGAATTGTTAATATTTGAAGTGTGGAAAGTAGTTTTCTATTCGAAATCGAAAAGTGTCGGTTTAGTCTTCCTTTCATTTTTTGAAAAGAAATTGTCGAAATGCCGCTCTGAAGAAAATAGTTCAAATCTATACTTAGTTTTCCTTTTTTGCATTCTCACATTAAGGAAATGAAAAAGAAATACATGCATTTGCATTTTCATTTAGACTGTGTGAAAATTATTTAGGAAAAGTGCATTTAGTGTGTGCTCTTTGTTCTCTATGAAAGAATTGTAATCTTCTTTCCTTAGTAGCTAGGATTTTCATTGCTAAAAGAAAATAAACGACTGTTTATTGTTTTATATTGCATATTTAGGAATTTTACATGTACATCACGTGGTGAACCTTGAAAGACAAACCTCTAAGCAAGATCAACTCTAAAATAAATCTTAATGAACATAAAAATGCTTTGGAACCTAATGCAGCACATCTAGAAGTCTAGGCTAGAGATGTGTTTCGGCATCGTAAAACTTGGTAACTATCATTTCATTGAAATTTGAGTGATTCCTCCTCTTTGATATGAAAAGTGCTAGTACGGACTTGTGATCCCCATATCATCGAGTATATATTGGAAGACCACAATAGGATGATATCCTTTATCCATAGGAAGCTGTGTCTGCCACCATATTGATCACAATGCACTGAACACAGCATTTGGGAAGATTGACTGTCATACATAAGTCCTTGGTAATTTCTCCTTAATTTAGCACCAAGGTGTATTTTGCAGTTTTGCGATTGGTTTGGTAATCCCTCTGTCTAGATTTCTAGAGTAGTCACTTTCGTTCCTTTTCGACTCTTTAAAAGAAAAGGTCCATCCGAGCACTTGTCACTTTAGGCTCATTAAAAATCGAAGGCGACTAGAGTCATCTTTAGCTATTTCTTGACTCTTAAAAATTGAAAAAGCAAAGTTGTGTCAAAGCGTCATTAAAATTTATTTAATACGGAACATCCTTTTCCCTTTATTTTTTAGTTGATTAAGTAATCTGCAATCGTGGAAGAAAGTTAATCAAAACCACGTTATTCACAGAGATTAGCGAGTCAATATTCTTTGACTCTAGAGACAAAACCATTCTCGGCAAAACGGTCTCATTTAACTGAGTCCAATTCACCTGATTTATTTGCAGCTTGTGTTTCAACATCGTCAGAGACTACAGTTACTCCAATCATTTCTGGTACATCTGCCTTTACAGAAGAAGCTCTGCGGTTACAAGAGGACATTAGAACTGATCCTAGTGTAATGGTAGGAACTTTTATACCTAAGAGAGATCCATATAGAGTTGAACTAGGGACTGCTGTTCACTTACCTGAACATCTGGAAGTTGAATTCCAGAATTTAGAAGGTTCCACCCCTCCAATATTTTTTACTGCAGAAGCTATACCTTCTTCGGCTCCAAAAATATTTTACAGACTTGACGGTCTACCTCTTCCACTTGGACTGATTGCCATATAGGAGATAGTAGAGGATATTCCATGCAGTACTCCATTACATTTTGGAACTGGGATCCACTTATATCCTTCTATTCCTGAAGTTAGTTATTTTAATCATCCTTGATCGCAAGTTCATGTCGAATCTCTAGGAAATCTTTTGGATAGACTGAATATGTCTGAGCAACCATCAACATCTAGGACTATGTCATCTGACACAACTACAACAGAGCTTCTTGCTGCCATTCCTATAATGTTTGCTAGTATACCATCTGTCCCGGCTAGTTATCAACAATTAGCTGGAGTCCACTCAGGGACTGTTTCGATGACATGGTCTGTTCCTATTTCCTCATCTCGAGTCTCATCTGGTATTTCTTATGTTGAAACTCAACAAATGTCAGTATCAATTTGGGCAGTCTAGCCTTCAAAGACCGATCTATCCTTTAAGCACTAGATTGCCACCATATGGAGGGTAGAATGCTTTTTCATTGTTCCCTCCTGGAGAACAACCATACAAGAGTTTACAACAAAATTCAGGTCAAACTAAAATTACATCAAGTGGTTGGGTACCTATACTACCTCAACAACCAAGGACTATATATTCAATGAAACCAGTGCAACCTGTGTCGAATATTCCCACTACACCTGTTGTTGTGACTGTATCACAAGTGCAAGCACTACTTGTTGTGTGTCAACCTCAAGTCTCTCAGGTTGCAATACAATAGCCTCTTGTCTCTGCAACTCAATCACAATCTCAGGTTGGTGCTTCCTTACCTGGAATGACTCAAGCTCAAACAAGTACTATCACTCCGCATCTTGGTCAATCATCCGGTATTGGGAAACAGAAAATGGCCCAACAACCATGGCTGGGACAATATCAACAATCACAATTCCAGCAATCTTACCAAGGACCTGAGCAACAAGGCTTTGTAAGAAATGGGCAACCGCATTTTCAAAACGGTTATCAACAATCATACTATAATGGTTATGCCCATCAACCTTATCAAAGTTACCAGCATCAGATACATTATGATGGTATGCAAAGATCTACTACTTAGGCGATTCCATCTTATCCTGGGTATGCTTTACCTAACCTAAATCAACAGTTTCCTTTTGTAGCAACTCTAGAATTACCCGATCTGAACCAGCTGATGAATAATACAATTTCTTATGCCCCTTGGTGGCCAATGATTCATCATAAACTTCCCTCTGATATTCCTAAATTGAATGGAAATCCAGGTGAAGATCCATCGAATCATGTAATGACCTTCCATTGTGGTGCTCATCTAACACCCTGAATGATGATTCGATTAGGCTTCACCCTTTTCAATGAACTCTAACTTGTCTGGCAGCAAAATGGTATATTGAATTTCCTAGAGCTTCATTCGATAACTTCAAAACCCTTGCCACTACCTTTTTAACCCATTTTTAGTTACCCATAAGGTACGAAATGGGGACAGAACTCCTTCCCAATTTTAAACAGACGACAACCATTCACATATCTGATCATATTTATGAGTGGTAGGATCATCGTCAAATGGTAAAGATGTATGTTCCTGATCAGCATTTAGCTAAATGGTTTATAAAGTCATTATTTCCCTCTATTATAGAAGATGTGGCTAAGGGAGGAGTTGTCACTGAAGAGCAAGTCATTGCTCGTGCACAATATTTAGACTTGATCTATACTCAGTCTAGCACACTCTACGACAAAATTCCTGACGCTCCTACACCATAATTTTCCACTCTTCCCCCTCCTAAATCAAACAGGGACTCTCATGCCGGTGATGACGTGATCGGTACCATAGGCACGAAAACCGCAAAGGCTACATCTAAAAAATCCCTTGCAGTTTCTAGTCAAAAATCAAGTGAAGAACCTCTTACCTCGAAGCTTAATACCGTGTCATTTGACAAGGGTAAAGAACCGAAGCAACCAGGGGGCAAGAAGAAAGGGAGAAACAAAAATAAGAAATAGGAAGATTCAACTCCTTAGAAATATTCTGGGAACCCTACTAGGCAAAAGAAACCTAATCAGCCATGTTTCATATGCGATGAGGACCATTATATGAGAGATTTTCCACATCGAGCTGAGGTCACGAAGTTTTTAAAGACTTCAAATACCTTAGCGGTATTGACTGATCCGTTTCCAAACCCAGAAACTAATCTGGTTGCTATTGATCATGCTTCCCCATCCCAAGTGCTTATGCTATCCATCTCGAAATAGCAAAATGATGCTTTGATATCAACAAGGAATAAAGATTATGGAAATCCACAATCATCGAACAACAAGGCTACAGATCAACCCAGTAGTTCGACAACAACTTCGCCAGAAGTTGTTCCACCCATCATTCCTGAATTAACTATAAAACTACCAAAGGGAGTAGTACATAAATTGAAATTTAATCCTCATGCCAGAGTGACACAAAATTATAATATAGTGGAGGATCTGGCCCAATCACGATCTGCTATGTCAACACTTGAAGTATTGCAGAATTTCGCCTCCCAAAAGTAGGCTTTGTTATCGGCAATAGGTTGGATTGATCTAGTGGATTCCAATCTGGTTGCCTTTAATCATAAAGGATACGAACCTCAGTTACTGGCCCAACTCGCTTTCCTTAAACAGGTAAAAGCCCTCAAAAAAACTGTTCATCGAACAATCATTGATGAGGGGGCATCTACCTATATTATGTCAATGAGTTGCTGGAAAACTTTAGGCTCGCCACCCTTGTCACAATCATCAATGACATTAAAACCATTCAATGGAAGAACATACACGCCGTATGGGATATTAAGTAACTTGCAAGTCGAACTGGGGGGAAAGATAGTAGAAATTGAAGTCGATGTCATTGATGGAAACCTGGACTACAATATCCTACTGGGTAGGCCTTGGATTTATGCTATGTCTGCTATTGTGTCAACATATTTTAGAAAGATTTCATTTCCCTTTCAAGGTGGAATTACAATCATTGACTAACTAACCTTTCTCCCCAATAGTTCGCAAGTTACTGGAAGCATTCCATTGATCCATGGAAGTTCTCAATCACTTCAAAATATCGGAGTAGTTCTCCTAAAATACCCTTCCTTAATGGGTACTTTTTCCCTCCCACCTCCAAGTAATCTGGCAGAAGTGGCCACAGTGGAAACCTGTCACATGATATCTTCTACATCAACAAAGATTGAGAAGAACTCTGACCATTTTGATAGTGTGGATCATCGTCAGGTGTTGCCCCCAAGCCCTATAGAATTGTTGTAACAATCATTTTTTTGGGCATGGGCAGTGAACCAAAATCAATGCTTAGTAAGTGTTTGGATAGATAGGTCTCTAGAGTATGGCACCTCTTCCAATCCTTGGTCTCATGTACATTCTGTAGATGAAGGAATGATTCAGTCAATGATGATAGGAGAGGCGCCATGGGAAGATCACCACCATCATTCCCAACTTCAAGACAACAACAAAGATTATTCTAGCGACCTTAATCATCCTTCAGTTTTTTATTTTCTATCAAATACTGTAAATACAGTGGATTCCGAGCAAAATATGTCCAATATTGAGGAAACTATCGACATTAATATCTCAACCAAACCTAATGTTGTAGAGAATATACTTGTTGGAAAATCTTGTTCTCCTTCAGAAACTAAAAATATACTGCGCTCTGTTTCATGAATTTAGAGATGTCTTTGCATGGTCATATGAAGAAATTATAAGCATTGACTCGAGTATCATTGAACATGAAATAAAGATGTATCTAGATGTCAAACTAGTAAGACAACGGCTTCGACCAGTTCACCCAAAGAAAGCCACCACCATTAAGGTAGAAGTTGAAAAACTTTCTAAGGAGGTTCATTCCAAGTTACGCCGAACTTGCTAAAGGTTATACGTGTCTTTTGAAAAAAGAAGTACCCTTCAACTGGGATCAGGTTGTGCAAGCTTCCTTTGATGCTTTAAAAGGTTCCCTATTAAAAGCATAATTAATGTATGCTCCTGACTATCAAAAAGATTTTAACCTGTATCTCGCCACTACAGGTACAACCATTGCCGTGATTTTAGTACAAGAAGACAATGGAATATAACATATTGTGTATTATTTGAGCCGAAACTTAAATGATACAAAAAGCAAGTACTCCTGTGTTGAAAAGCTGGCTTTAGCAGCTATTCAAGTAGTATAGAGATTTTGACACTATATACTCTTTCGAAAAACTACCATTTTGTCAGATTGCAACCCTATGACCTACATTCTGTCGCGTCAATTTCTAGGGGGGAAATATTCAAAATGGATAGCCATATTGCAAGAGTTTTATCTGGAATTCACCAAATCCAAATAAAATAAATCTCTAGTCTTCATGGAGTTACTTTGTGACCTCCCATCACCATCCAGCGATTTAACATCTAAAGCATCAATTGTGGATGAAACATTGTTTCTGATATCATCAAGCGACCCGTGGTATGGAGATATACTAATCTATCTCCAAACCCAAACCTTTAGGCCTAACGCCTCCCGCTTATAACATCGACATGTTCGATACCAAGAGAAAGACTACATGATCCTCAGTGATACACTTTAACATCATGGTGTCGATACAGTTCTGCGAAGGTGCCTCACGCATGAGGAGGCTAAAAAAGTCCTGAAGCATGTGTGGGGCATCTATCTGGTTACGCTACTTCACAAAAGATCTTATGAACTGGTTACTTCTAGCCCTCTATATTTAAAGATTACATAATTGCAGTCAGAAGTTTCCTTGCTTGTCAGAATTTTTATCACAAAACTAGATTACCACCTACACCACTGCATCCAGTAGTTGTTGTTGGGCCATTCACTAAATGGGACATAGATTTCATGACATGTAACCGCACCTCGACCGGGGGGCATGGGTATATCATAGTCACTGTCGACTATTTTACAAAATGGGCCGAGGTGATGCCTACATTAAACAACAATAGCGAAATGACTGCTCTTTTCTTTTTCAATCATGTAGTCTCTAGGTTCGGTTTTCCACAGGCTATAGTCACGGACCATGGATCGCATTTTCGCAATCAAATGATGGTTGAATTGACTGCCAAATTAGGACTATCCCACGATAGTTCTACTCCATATTATCCGCACGCTAACAGACAGGTTCAGGCAATCAAAAAACTCCTTAAGTGCATGCTACAGAGAATGATTGGAGTCCACAAATGGGATTGGCATTTAATCCTGTACTCAGCTCTATGGGCATATAGGACTTCGGTGAGAAATGCAACCAGATTTATGCCTTTTCAGTTGGTGTATGCCTTGGAAGTTGTCTTACTGATTCAATGTGAAATTTCATCTCTCAAGCTTGCAATCGATCTACTTCCCAAAACTTCAGAGGAAGAGGCTCGTTTCTTGAAACTAATCCACTTAGATGAAACCCATTGTGATGCCATGCTGGCTAATGAGGCACATAAGAAACGTGTGAAAGTGTGATTTGAAAAAAATGTCAAGCCTCGTATCTTCTCGAAAGGTGACCTGGTCTTGCTCTACGATTAGGACTCTAATAAATTGGAAACAGGTATGTTCAAATCATTATGGATGGGCCCCTATTTGTTAAGTGAGTATTAGCGAAAGGAGCCTACAAGCTGGTAAATTACGATGGGATTCCACTATCGCAACCCCAAAATGGGTTGTATCTTAAGCATTACTATGCTTGATCAAGTGTAGTAATCTCTTTGTAGATATGCTTTTGTTATGTTTTTGTTTTCATCAAAAGTTGTCATTTTGGTTAGGTAATCCACCTTGCATTTGTTGTAGATGTCGGACTTTTTGGAATCATCCATTGGGTACGCTGAGGGACCTAGTCGTAGTACAGGGAACCTATCTTCTGTAGCCTGGGCCATTTTTGATCCAAGCGGTGAGTTGGTGAGTTTCAGGGGATATGTATTGGTCAATCAATGAACAACATCATTGAGTATAGCACGTTGATTGAGCTTCCTTCTAATGCCATTTCACATGGCATACACCAACTTGTTGTCAAGCTAGATTCATAGCTCGTCATTCTACAGCTTACGGGTGTATATTCTGTTCGGAACCTAGCTATTTATCATATGTTCCTCAGAGTCAAGCTTTTGGAAAGACAGTTTGATTCCATTCAATATCAACATGTTTCCAGAAACTTAAACACATTAACTAATTCATTAGCAAATTATGTGTTAGATAGACATTTGTAGCATTTGTAAAGAAAAGCATTTCACATTAACATTTGCATATGGATCACATAACCTAACCAAAATAAAACTCTGAAAATCAAAAATATATAACTGTTTATAGTTTCTACAAAATGTTTTGTGTACAAGGCAAAATTGGTCACACGACCAAGAAACTCAAAAATGAATGCGAAAAAGCATCCTATACTAATGATGCTGGTGATAACATGTCACTGCCTATGCAATCATACACAAAAGCCTAGTCCATCGACTCGGCACACCAGTAGTGTGGTGCTATAGCCTTAGAGGTAACTTGTCGGTCCTCACATCTTGTATACCAAAAGTGAGACCCTCAATCTGATCCTGCAACACTGCTAGAGTCTCTGTTATGTCCAGATCGCGAAGGATAGCCCTCCCTACAGCCTGTCCTGCTGGAACGTCAGCTACCACCCTTGGGCATGCCGCTGGTCACACCGGCCCAACATCTGCACAAGTATATGGGTTCAATTAGTCTTGATAACATTTAAAAACACAAAAACATTATAAAACCGATAAACAAAAATGTGGTCAAATCATTTTTTACCTATCACACTCCACTACTCACCAGCCGGTAACGCAAAATCTGTGTTGCCTTAGAAATCCATCCTGAGATATGGATACTTCGCAAAGACTATATCCTAATGGTCAAACCACTCAAAGAAGGCATCAGAGAAAGAAATTTGTGACTGATCAGCATGTCTGGCCATGAGATCAACCCACCTCTGCATCCGTGGTTCCCTCGGCATTGGCAATCCTAGTGAAATGTACTGAGGCTGCATCAGTGGAATCCTCTCCAAGGCAAAAGTAGTCAAAATTGAAATGTAGCCAAAGTTCTTGGATCTTCCATTATTTACCTTAGAGAGTTGTTCTTTTATCACCGGAAGTACCGCCTCACACCAGTTGAATACCTTTGGTTCCAGGAATTCCAGGGCATATTGCGCATAATATCTGTTTGCCAAATGAAGAGCCGCGCTACCAACCAATCTAGCAAAGGTGAATAAAATGGTCCTTAGGGGCTGATCAGTGACATCCCAGATATTGATCTTGCTATCTCTGCTAGGCTGAGATCCATCTCTGCAAAACTGACGGATATAATCTCTCACAGATTCACCCCCATGGGCGGATCCCGACAGTGAAAGAGGGGCACCACGCCTCGATAACCCCATCAAAAAGTAGATATCCTCGATTTCCAGTGGAATAGTTTTTCTCTAATCTAGAATACCTGGTTGATCAGATCCCAAGCATCAAGAAAATACTGCAACAAACTGATTTGTTGCCTCATGCTAGATATACGAAATAATTTGAGCAAACCACAGTTTCGCAATGCAATAATAGTACCCTGATCATGTAAGGAAATCATGTCCTCTTCTTCATTTTCACGTTCATGCCATGTAATGACCATCTTGATCCAACAAATATCTGAGTCACAGAAAAAAGATGAATTAGGATCCTAATTTGAGCAAAAACAGGCAAAAATTTCATGAAAAATCACTGTGTAAAGTTTCCTTTCCACGCCCATCGCACCTTGCCTATTAGCAAGGTGAGATGCATGCTTATTGGACAGTGTCCAGCTCAGTATGCATCACACTTTTTGATGCAGGCTAGGTGCGATGGATGGAGAACGAGTTATTAAAACCCCTGATGGCGTAGAGAATAGTCCACCAGATCTCACGAAATCAGCTGATGAAATTTGAGGGGGAAAACCACTCCAGAGCTCCAAAATTCCAAATTTGAAGAGAAATGGTAAAAATGAGAGATAAAACTACTTTTTATGTTACTATTCACGTACTTCAAGTAAAATGTTAGTTTTTAATTCATTTTTTAGGCATGTACATGTATTTCTAATCAATTTTATGGAGCAACTGAGCAGGATGAATGACTGAAGAAAGAATCTAATGTGTTAAATGGTAAATTCAATGTCTTATACCACTATCATGAGAAATGTTTCCGCAAGGTTCAAGCTCGTTAAAAAATAAACCCGCCTATGAGCATAGTTTCTCCTAGTTCAAGCTCATTAAAAAATGAATCCACCCTCGGTAAATAACCTTTGTGATTGCCCTGCTATCAGCCTTTTGAACCTTGGTTGTGTTCTTACCGTCACCTCCATTCTTTTGGTTGATCATATTCTTCCACTTGATTATTTACCCTTTTGAGGAACATCTACGATGAGTGGTCTTGTTAGCCACCCTCTTCACATTGCCATGTTCTGAGAAGTTTCAAACTTACCTGGAACTAGTTGCTACCCGAAAACACCACTCGTTCCTAAAAAACAAGTCTCTTTTAAACTCTTTTTAGACTCATTAAATATAAAAATATTGTTGAGCTATTGGCCTTTCCAACTCGTTAAAGTAAGGGGAATTGCCATCCCTCATATATATTTTAATCTTTTTGGACCTGAGGGATTATCAAAAAAAAATATTGAGCGCTTGTCTTTTTCGGCTCGCTAAAGCGATCGAAAAGTCATCCCTTTCGTATTATTTTACACTTTTCGGACTTAATGGATTATGCTACGAAAAAGGACTACTAGAGTTTCCTTTTTGTCCCTTTTCAAACTCTCTAAACATGAAAAGGACTAAGTTATCTTTGTCATTAAACTCGTTAAAACTATAGCGACAAACTTGTCCATCCGAGCAAGAACGAATTTCATTGTTGCTAGGCTCATTAAAATATAGTAACAGGTTTGCCCGAACGGGAAATTATAGAGCAAGCATATGTTATCCTCTTCAAGCTTAAGAAAAATAAAGAGGTACTGGTCAGCAATAACTGGGGAAAAAGGGAAGAAAACTTGAAGAATTTTATTGGTAGCAGGTCGCTCTTGAACATGACACTTTCACTCCGTCACCATGATTGAGTTGGGTTGGGTCATTCCATTTACAGGTCATATCACCAATGGTCCTCTGTACCATCCATCTTTTGGGGTTAATGCTACCAATCCATCTCAGTGTCGCTAACATGTTCAAGAGAAGTCATTCAAAGAATTCGCCATCCAACTAATGCCTCATACACTGCAATACCTTCACCCTTCATTTTTCATGAACGCCATTCCTAAACCTTATATCACCAGATCCTTTTCACCTCCAGAAAATCATTTGTTCCATTTCATGTCGTAGATTTGGGATACATTAAGGTTCTCCTACGGTGAATCACTTCTTTTCGACATCAGCTCATTATCCAAGAAGTTGACATAGAAACAACCCTTTCATTGCTTTAGAGCTTGCATGCCTCAATGGCAAGTTTCTCACTTTCGGCGATAGGTTTACACCAATGGCCTTTGACCGAAAGATTTTGTGTGGTGTTTGACATCAGATCATATATTCACACCACGTGAGTTGTACTGTAATACCTTTAGGGTCATTATCATTATCGGTGACTCCTCTCGCGCCTGTTAACAGATTACATTATTGGCTGGTAATCAGGAAATGCCTTTCCATGTTCAACTTTAGAACATCTTTTCACATGGATCGACTTGTACATCGAGCAAATATTGAATGAGTTTGAAGACCCTGGATCTAGTTTCATCCATCCGGGTTGTGACATATTCAGGAAAATAAAGACATCAACTGTACATAGAAGCTACACAGATAGTCATCTAAGCCAGGGAAGATGACTCTTCATGTGAAGAATCACCAGTCTACAACAACGAACGATTGTCTATCCTATGTACATGAAAATGAATTTATAAAGCTGAGCATGGGAATGCCCACCTCACCTAGATCATCAAAATTATATGATGATGATGTATTGTATTGTACCTTATACAGGTCACCTTCCAGCTCGAATACCTCGAATCCTCATGATAAAGCATTTCACTCAACATCAAAAGATTCATAACCGCATGCTTTAGGGGGCAACTGTTATAGACATATTTGGGCACTACAACCCCAAACTCATATGTCCATAAACCAAGGGCTCTTTAACACCTAAAAGTGTTGTTTCATACCCTAAAGGATCATGGTCAACTGATTACATCATTTCCCAGAAGTTCCACTTGAAAAACCACTCAGAACTGGCCAAAAATGGACCATACTGACTGCTCCATGGTCAAGGTGCGATGCATACTAGATGCTACACTAGCCAGGTGTGATGCATACTGAAGAGGCCTTCTGTAGGGTGCGATGAGTGAGAATGGAGAAATGGCAGAGACAGTTTGCTAAGTGGAAGCTCATGGAATCTTCCAGAAACTTTATCCATGACACTTGCCTCTCTAAATTCGCCAAAGGATGAGTAAGAGATCAATGAAATCTCCAAGTGGAACCAAGAACTATTAGTGGAATGACACTAATTAGAAACATAGAGCTGACTCACACCCTTGTAAGACATCTATAAATGGATCCCTCATCTAAGAGATCTAGAGGATGGAATTTTGTAATTTGTAAGGAAGTGTTATTGGTTTATCTATGAGAAGAGACATTATATTGTTGGGTGATCTTACTTTTCATGAGGTGAAGAGGGCTTTGATGCTGGGAGGATGGTGTTGGATTAGACAGTTGGGTTGTAATCCTCTCTTCTACTATTAATAAATATATTTGAGTTTTCCTCCATATAATCGTGTATTTGTGAACCTTGTTATTTGTGAATGCATTTGTATGGTCAATGTATTTCTGATTCTGCATTGTTTATGATATTATAGATCGAGATTCTTTGATGGTGTTTTGTTACTTTGACTCTACAGGTATTCTCTCAAGCCGGAAAAGTAGGAGAGGAGTTGCAAACTCTATCATGGGAGAGAGAAATCAGGCAAGGAGCCAAGCGGAAGATCCAGGTTTGTCCCCTCTGCTTCTCTCTTATCTGTCATACATAAGGGAAATCAAAAATTTCTTTGATTTTTTGTTTCTAAGATAGCTACTGACGGGTATCTATCTTAGAAACAAACAATCAAAGCAATTTGAGATTTCCTTTATGTATGCCAGATAAGAGAGAAGCAGAGGGGACCAACCTGGATCTTCCACTTGGCTCCTTGCTTGATTTCTCTCTCCCATGATAGAGTTTGCAACTCCTCTCCTACTTGTCCCGCTTTAGAGAATATCTTTAGAGTCAAAGTAACAAAATTCCATCAAAGCATCTCTATCTATAATATCATAAAAAATGCATAATCAGAAATACATTGACCATACAATTGCATTCACAAATAACAAGGTTCACAAATACACAATTATATGGAGGAAAACTAAAAGAACTAATAGTAGAAGAGAGGATTACAACCCAGCTGTCCAATCCAACATCATCCTCTCGACATCAAATCCCTCTTCACCTCATGAAAAGCAAGATCACCCAACAATAGAATGTCTCTTCTCACAGATAAACCAACAACACTTCCTTACAAATTACAAAATTCCAGCTTCTAGATCTCTCAGATGAGGGATCCATTTATAGATGCCTTGCAAGGGTGTGAGTCAGATTTGGGTTTCTGATTAGTGTCATTCCACTGATATTTCTTGGTTCCACTTGGAGATTTCATTGATCTCTTACTCATCCGTGGGTGAATTCAAAGAGGCAAGTGTCATGGGAGAAGTTTCTGGAAGATTCCATAAGCTTCCACTTAGCAAATTATCTCTGTCATTTGTCCATTCTCACTCATCGCACCCTTCAAAAGGCCTCTTCAGTATGCATCGCACTTGGCTAGTGTAGTAGTTAGCGTGCATCACACCTTGACCATGGAGCAATTAGTATGGTCTAGTTTTGGCTAGTTCTGAGTGGTTTTTCAGGTGGAACTTCTGGGAAATGATGTAATCAGTTGACCATGATCCTTTAGGGTATGAAACAAAACTTTTAGGGGTTAAATATCCCTTGGTTTATGGACATATGTGTTTGGGGTTACAGTGCCAAAATATGTCTATAATAGACACCCTCCTTGCAACTACACCCTTCGAGTAGTTACCCAGTGACTTCCTTGCCTTTGATTTCCCTCTCCTCATCTTGTTCACTCTTAGTTCCTTCTCCCTTACTCTCCTCTCACTGTTCTCTTTTTATTCATATTCTCCTTATCCCAATTTATCTTCTCTTTCTACTTCTCACTCCATCCTTCTGGTTAGTCATGGCTTGGCTAACCAGATTTTCCCTTTCTTGCCATTTGCCTCCCATTTTCTCCCCATCTTTCACTTTCCCTTTTCGTAGGTCTATTCTAGAATAGACAAGGTGTGTGGTGTTATGGCCTAAATCTACCTTAGGCTGAGAAAGGTAGGTCTATGGTAACATCAAACCACGCTTAACCTGGTAACTAGCCCTACCAAGTCGGGAGAGGGCTCTCTCCTTATCAATCTCAGGAAAATATAGCAAGTGAGGCTTCAGGTGACTGATGTAAAGACTAATTTTAGGCTAGGTATATGCTCAGAGTAGTTTGATTGAGTTTTATGGTTGATTTGCTGGATCAAATGTGAAAGGCAGTTTTGGGTCTGGGGAATGGACTCAGTCTTCAGAGGTTTTTGTGGGGCAAGGTAGGGAAATGCTTTAGTACTTTGAATTAAGTGAAATGGAGAGTCTTAAGATTGGTGAGGAGTTGGAGAGGGCATGAAAGTATCAGGAATCCTCTTCAAATATTTGAAAACATGTAAAACCATATAAACCTAAGGTAGAGCACTGCACCTCAATGATTTCCACCATTGTACTTGATTCATTTAGTTAAGTTGTAAAGAAAGAGATGATGGCACACATAAACAGATGTAAACTTGAATCACAGAAGGGAAAACAATACTAAATCACCTTGCCACAAGAATCCCAGAAAATGCTACAAACCCTTGTCTATTTCCTTGCCAAACTGTAGAGATGAATTTACAATAATGCTCAAAGCATTCACAAGAGTCCAACCTTTACAAATGACTAAAAAAAACACATGATATAGACCTCCAAACCACCTATCCTATCAATTATGGATTGAATCCATGAAAATATGGGTGGTTTCAACCATATCTGTTGGCATTATGATTCAAGTGTTGTCCTTGATGGCAACTCACTTAGAGGATGGTACAGGTGCTCAGAGGTTGGTACAGGTGATGGCAACTTAATCAGAAGACAGATCTCAGTACAGCATACCAAGGAAGCTCATACACGCCGTTTCGTTAAGCCCAAGTCGCGTGTACACGCAAGTTCGATTCATAAAAAGCGCGTGTATGTGGAAAGGTTCCTTTGGTCCATGGTGGTTAGTCCTTGGAAGTTGGGCCTATGATTTCGGACCACTGTGTCTCGACGGGCGTGTCGATCCCTAGTTTTGAAGTTGACGGTATTGTGTTACTATGGTTTTGGCTCTTGGTATTGAGTTAGGCCTAAGACTATATAAGGAGAAGAAGATCATTAGGCAAGATCATCTTTCGACAAGGCTTGAATATCTAAGAGAGAAAGAGATCTGATATGCAGGTTCTGGGTTGCTTGATCTAAGCCAAGGAGAGATCACATCGGTTGATGGAAGACTAGATCTAAGGATAGATCGGGATCTAATGGTTTGAAATGCACTATCATGATATGGTTGATTATGCGTATTTCTAGATCTGCATATTGTCGCAATGTTACGTTTTGGATCTAACTAATGTCTGGTACAGCTGCAAATTGAGAAAGTTTATTTTTAGATCTGTACGCAGGTTGGCTTCGGTAAAAGAGCGTGTATACGCGGGTTTTGCTCATTGAAGTAGCGTATATCTTTTGAAGCTTGATTTTGGGTTTACAGTGGGGTCTGACTGATATTGCAGAATTCTGTAGTCTGCTCTGTGTTCTGGTAACTGGTGATTGACAGGGTTCAGTGGTTCAGTGATTCAAAGTTTGGTTGTTTTATGCTTCAATGATCTGTTGTGGAAATTGAATGATTTGTGGTCTTCAGATTGTAATGTTGTGCTTCAGGAATATCCAAGTCTGAAAATGTATGAAAAGTGATATCTGAAAGAAGGAAGATTGTAGGTCAGCACCTACGTACTAGTATCTTGGCTAGTACAAGAGCAAAGGGGGTTGGAGCTCCCTTCCAAGGAAGTTTGGAGAACGAGAGAAGGTTGAAGCCTTCTGCAGGTTGTAGCCTGCGTACTGGTATAAGGCTGCACCAGTACAAAAGATTGTAAACTGAAGTTTCATATTAAAGAAAGATAGAGACAACTTGCAGCAGGTGGTTTTCACCCACATTGGGTTTCCACCTTATATCTTGGTGTTCATGTGTGTGGCTTTTTATCTGTTCTGTTTTACTGCACATGTTTACTGTTAATGTGATGAATAATGTCCTGATGCACTTAATTGAAGAAAAAGCTAACTAAATTGTGAGTTTTCTTCCTATACGCTGTTTTACTTCGTCACAGTAGCGTGTACACGCTGGTTCACTTAACTGAAGTAGCGTATATGTTTCTGAGCATTTAAAAAGTTTGATTAATCAGATAATACTGATTCACCCCCCCTCTCAGTATTATTTCCAACAATTGGTATCAGAGCAGGTCCTTCAGAGAAGCTTGATCGCTTGAAGGAAGATCATTCATCATGAGCAACTACGAGAAAGAAGCATCAATCAGGCCACCGGTTTTTGATGGAACAAATTTCAATTATTGGAAGGTAAGAGTTACTGCATATCTTCAATCTCTTGGTACAGAAGTTTGGGACATTGTAGAAACAGGCTATGCTTTTCCTTCAGCTACTCCTACAGATCCAGCTGAGAAAAAGGCATATGAAACAAATGCAAAAGCAGTCAGTACTCTATTAGGAAGTATATCTCAAACAGAATTCATGAAGGTCATGCACTTCAAATCAGCAAAAGAGATATGGGACAAAATGATCACTAGCTATGAAGGAGATGAACAGGTAAAGCAAGCTAAACTTCAAACTCTCAGGATTCAATATGAGACCCTCAAGATGTATAATGATGAAAGTGTGGCTAATTATTTTCTTCGGGTAGATGAGATTGTTAATTGTATGAAAAATCTGGGTGAAGAAATAAAAGAGACTATAGTAGTTCAAAAGATTCTAAGATCATTATCCCCCAAGTTTGAATCTAAAGTATCTGCAATAGAAGAAAAGGAAAATCTCAAAGTTCTCACTATGTCTCAGCTACATGGAATTCTAACTGCTTATGAAATGAGAAAGGGAGGTCCATCAGACAGAAGGGAAGCTGCTTTTAAGGCATCAAGAAAAGAAGATTACTATGAAGCAGGCCATGTTCCAGAAGAAGAGGAAGAAGAATCAAACTTTGTCAGAAATCTTCAAAGGGGTGCTGGAAGGTTCAGAGGTAAGCTACCTTTCAAATGCTTTGCTTGTGGAAGAGTAGGTCATTATGCTGCAAAATGTCCTAATAAGGATAAAGGAAAAGAACCTGCTAGATGGAATAAGAAACAAAGTGCAAATAAGAAAAGCTACTACACCCATGAAGATAGTGATGGCTTATCAAACAGTGATGAAGATGAACAAGGTAATAAATATAAGCTATTAATGGCATTTGAAGATGATGATTATGAGGATGCTGTAGATGTGGATAATCTCTATAATGAAATTACTAGACTCAAGAGATGCATAGAAGAAAAGAGTGTGATCATTGATACTTTGCAATTTCAAATTGATGAAAAGGAAAAACATCTTGAAAAACTAGAAGGTGAAATTGTTGGTCTCCGAAAAGAAATTGAGAAAACAAAAACTATTAATCTTAAGTTTGTCAAAGGATCTGAAACTTTGGATGAGATTATCAATGTGCAGCGGTCTCCTCTAAACAAGACAGGTTTGGGCTATAATGGAGAAACCTCTCAAGCATCCACCTCAAAAAGTTATCTTGATGCAGCAAGAAGAAATGAGCAGAAGAACAATGAAGATAATCAGGTAAAGCAGGGACGAATTACAAACAGAAACTATCAGGGACAATCCTTCTTAAGGGTGAACAAAAGCTACAACCAACCACAGGTAAAATCTTCTCAGTTTGGCACAAGAATAGATGAAAATAGAAATTACAATCAGTTGGCTGGTAGATTCAATAACCGCAGAAGCTTCTTCAATGGACAATGCTTTTCTTGCCATAACTTTGGTCACAAAGCAGCTCAATGTGTTGCATATAAAACAATCATGACTAGGGAAGCTCAAAAACAAAGAAGTATGACAGGGATTACAAAGAGGACCTATAACAACTTTTCAGTTCTTGAAAATGAAGTTGAATGTTCTATTTGCAATAATTTTGGTCATAAAGAGTCTGAATGCAGGAGCAGGTTTCAGGAGAAAAAGGAACAAGCCACGAGCACCAAAAAATGGAGAATAAAAGAACCTCAGACAGAAAGATGTGGGATAGCGTTTTATGCAGAAGGACAGGAAAATCTATGGTACATTGACAGTGGATGTTCGAAACATATGACAGGTGATAAAGAAAAACTCGAATCTTATTCTACTTTAGAAAAGGGAAAGAAAGTTTCTTTTGGAAATGATACTCCTGCAACTATAAAAGGAAAAGGTATTGCTCCTTTGAAAGAAAAGGTTAAGGCTGGAAATGTTTTGTATGTTGATGGATTGAAGCATAATCTTCTAAGTGTCAGCCAGATGTGTGATCAAAAAACCGAGGTTATTTTCAGATCGAATGGATGTCTTGTTCGTGATCTTGATACAGGTAAAACAGTTCTCAAAGGCAAAAGAACTCCAAATAATCTGTACATATTTGAAGAAGGACAACAACAATGCTATCTTAGCAAGGATGAAGAGCACTGGTTATGGCATCGAAGGTTGGGACATCTAAGCTTTTCACAAATAAGGAAAGCATGCAAATATCAGGCAGTTCGCGATCTTCCAGATATCAAAATTCCAGACAACACCATATGCAAATCTTGTCAGTTTGGAAAGCAAACCAGAACTAACTTTCCAGAGAAGGAAGGATCAGCTAGCTTGCCTCTTGAGCTAGTCCATACAGATGTATGTGGTCCATTTAGGAAAAGGACACCTCGAGGAGAAGAATATCTGATATTATTCATTGATGATTTCTCAAGGTTTGTTTGGTTAGGGCTTATGAAGCACAAAGATGAAGCATTCGAAAAATTCAAATCCTTCAAAGCATTGGCTGAAAATGAATCAGGACACAAAATTAAGTGCCTCAGATCTGACAGAGGTGGGGAGTTCACATCAAATGAATTTTTCGATTTCTGCGATGAACATGGGATAAGAAGAGAATTCTCTACAGCTAGAACTCCTCAGCAAAATGGGGTTGTGGAAAGAATGAACAGAACTATCCAACAAATGGCTCGTGCTATGCTCGATGAATCAGGTACTCCTGCAACCTTCTGGGGTGAAGCTGCACATGCTGCTGTTATCATTCTTAACAAAACAAATGTTCGAGTAAACAGCACTCAAACACCTCATGAGCTTTGGAGTGGTAAAACTCCTTCCGTGAAGCATTTCAAAATCTTTGGGAGCAAATGTTATATTAAGAACACTGATGAGCAACTTGGCAAACTTGAACCTAGAGCAGATGAGGGCATTCTTCTTGGTTATTCTCCACATAGCAAAGCATACAAGTGCTACAATAAAAGACTTGGCAGAATTGTTGACAGTATTGATATAGTGGTTGATGAGAAGGGATATACTCCTAGGCAAGTTCATCATGAAGACATTGAAGAAGATGAAGGTTACTCTCAAAGGCGAAATGATGAAGAAGAAGAACCTCAAGAAGAAGAAGAATCTCAAGAAGAACCAGTGGAGCAGACAAGAATAGAAGAGAAGACTCCATCCAGATATGTCCAAAAGAATCATCCAGAAACTCAGATTGTGGGGCAGAAAGAAGCAGGAGTACAAACAAGAAGGACACTTGCAGAAGCTTCAAGCTACTTGGCTCTACTCTCCTCCATTGAACCACAAAATGTGAAAGAAGCATGCAAAGATGAATGTTGGGTCAAAGCAATGGATGAAGAACTTGAGCAAATCGAAAGGAACAACACTTGGGAATTAGTTCCTAGACCAAAAGATAAGAATGTAATAGGAACAAAATGGGTCTTCAAGAATAAGTTAAATGAAAATGGAGAAGTAATTAGAAACAAGGCCAGACTTGTTTGTAAAGGGTATGCACAGCAAGAAGGAATAGATTTTGAAGAGACCTTTGCTCCTGTGGCAAGACTAGAGGCCATCCGAATGTTCCTTGCTCTCTCAAGCTTTCAAAACTTCAAGGTATTTCAAATGGACGTGAAATCAGCCTTCCTGAATGGAGACTTAGAAGAAGAAGTATATATTGAGCAGTCAGATGGGTTCATTATTGGAAATGATCCAAACCTTGTATGCAGATTGAAAAAGGCACTCTATGGGCTCAAACAAGCTCCAAGGGCTTGGTACTATCGGTTGGACAAATATCTTCACCAACAAGGCTTTTCAAAAGGATCAGCAGATAGCAATCTCTATATAAAAGTTGAAAATAACAAATTGCTAATTCTTGTTGTTTATGTAGATGATATTATTTTTGGCAGCAATGAAGAGACCATGAGTCAAAACTTTGCCTTGGTTATGCAGAAAGAATTCGAAATGTCACTTCTTGGAGAATTGACATATTTTCTTGGATTGCAAATCCAACAAAGTGAAGGAGGTATCTTCTTGTCTCAAACCAAATACCTCAAGCAGATCTTGAAGAAGTATGGCATGGAAGAGTCAAAGCCAGTATGTACACCCATGGTTACAGGATGCAGCCTCAGTGCAAATGATGAATCAGCAGCAGTCCACCAACCCACTTATAGATCCATGATTGGGAGTTTGCTTTATTTGACAGGTACTCGACCAGATATTACACATGCAGTAGGAATGGTTGGAAGATTTCAAGCCAACCCAAAGGAAACTCATCTTCAGGCAGTCAAAAGAATCTTCAAATATCTTCAAGGGACCCAAAACTATGGCTTATGGTATCCTAGAAATACTGATCTCACTCTTCATGCTTACACAGATGCAGATTGGGATGGAAGTGTGGATGATAGGAAAAGCACAAGTGGAGGTGCTTTCTTCATGGGTTCCAGATTAGTATCTTGGTTCAGCAAGAAACAAAGTTCGATTGCCTTATCTACAGCTGAAGCAGAATATGTGGCTGCAGCATCTTGTTGCACACAACTTCTTTGGATGATGCAGACCTTGCAGGACTTTCAAATCACTTGCACTCCACCTGTCTCTATCTTATGTGATAATACAAGTGCAATCAGCATTTCAAAGAATCCTGTCATGCACTCAAAGACCAAGCACATACCAATCAAGTACCATTTTCTTCGGGAACAAGTGCTTGAGTAGAAGGTCAAGTTGGAGTATGTTCCTTCTAAAGAGCAAGTTGCTGATATTCTCACAAAACCACTGCCCAGGGAAACTTTTGAATATCTCAGACAAAAGCTGGGAGTAGTTGATGCTTCATCCTGTTGTTGAAGTTTGTTTGTTCTACAGAAAAGTTGGTATACGCAGGTTACGGAAGGGATATGAGCGTATACACGCGGATTCATGCTGGGTAAGTCGCGTGTATGCTGGACGCTTGTTGCAGAAAGAATATCCGCGTACATACGCTGTTTTGTACAGGATAAAACGCGTATATGAAGTTCTGAACAGCAAGGGAAAACTCTGAAGTTCTGAACAGCAATAGGAATGTCAGAATTCTTCAGGCACAGTTTCAGGGAGTGCAACAGGCACAGGTTCAGGGGGAGCAGCTCAAAAGTCTCATAAAGCATTGTTGGCATTCAGATGTTTTGGTTGTTGGTTTCAGGAGAAGGAGCTCAGAAAGAAATTCTGGTTGCTGATCTAACAAGATGTCTATCAGATGCTGCTGGTGTCTTTCCTAAGTCTTGGTCTAGATCTGTTGTCTCTATGTCATGTATCTCTCTTGTCATATCTCTTTTATGGTATCAAGGTCATGTAACGGCCTTTGTTGGTTTCCCCACTATGCCTGGGATGAATGTTGTAATATAATTGGTTGTTTCTGTTATGTCCCCTCTTGGTAGGGAGTATGGATGTATGTATTGAGTCTTTTGGTGATAGGAAGGTCCCTTATGGTGTATAAGTCTTGGTTCTTGTTGAAGAACATCTTTTGCAGATCTGGCCTTCGGTCAGGGGGAGCACAAGTCAGCACAGCCAAACAGAGATATCAGCATGTCCTCAGGGGGAGCACAGCCCTTTGCCCTTGATGTCAAAGGGGGAGAGTGACTTGGTGTGATGGTTGCCATCAAGTCCAAAGGGGGAGATTGTTGGCATTATGATTCAAGTGTTGTCCTTGATGGCAACTCACTTAGAGGATGGTACAGGTGCTCAGAGGTTGGTACAGGTGATGGCAACTTAATCAGAAGACAGATCTCAGTACAGCATACCAAGGAAGCTCATACACGCCATTTCGTTAAGCCCAAGTCGCGTGTACACGCAAGTTCGATTCATAAAAAGCGCGTGTATGTGGAAAGGTTCCTTTGGTCCATGGTGGTTAGTCCTTGGAAGTTGTGCCTATGATTTCGGACCACTGTGTCTCGACGGGCGTGTCGATCCCTAGTTTTGAAGTTGATGGTATTGTGTTACTATGGTTTTGGCTCTTGGTATTGAGTTAGGCCTAAGACTATATAAGGAGAAGAAGATCATTAGGCAAGATCATCTTTCGACAAGGCTTGAATATCTAAGAGAGAAAGAGATCTGATATGCAGGTTCTGGGTTGCTTGATCTAAGCCAAGGAGAGATCACATCGGTTGATGGAAGACTAGATCTAAGGATAGATCGGGATCTAATGGTTTGAAATGCACTATCATGATATGGTTGATTATGCGTATTTCTAGATCTGCATATTGTCGCAATGTTACGTTTTGGATCTAACTAATGTCTGGTACAGCTGCAAATTGAGAAAGTTTATTTTTAGATCTGTACGCAGGTTGGCTTCGGTAAAAGAGCGTGTATACGCGGGTTTTGCTCATTGAAGTAGCGTATATCTTTTGAAGCTTGATTTTGGGTTTACAGTGGGGTCTGACTGATATTGCAGAATTCTGTAGTCTGCTCTGTGTTCTGGTAACTGGTGATTGACAGGGTTCAGTGGTTCAGTGATTCAAAGTTTGGTTGTTTTATGCTTCAATGATCTGTTGTGGAAATTGAATGATTTGTGGTCTTCAGATTGTAATGTTGTGCTTCAGGAATATCCAAGTCTGAAAATGTATGAAAAGTGATATCTGAAAGAAGGAAGATTGTAGGTCAGCACCTACGTACTAGTATCTTGGCTAGTACAAGAGCAAAGGGGGTTGGAGCTCCCTTCCAAGGAAGTTTGGAGAACGAGAGAAGGTTGAAGCCTTCTGCAGGTTGTAGCCTGCGTACTGGTATAAGGCTGCACCAGTACAAAAGATTGTAAACTGAAGTTTCATATTAAAGAAAGATAGAGACAACTTGCAGCAGGTGGTTTTCACCCACATTGGGTTTCCACCTTATATCTTGGTGTTCATGTGTGTGGCTTTTTATCTGTTCTGTTTTACTGCACATGTTTACTGTTAATGTGATGAATAATGTCCTGATGCACTTAATTGAAGAAAAAGCTAACTAAATTGTGAGTTTTCTTCCTATACGTTGTTTTACTTCGTCACAGTAGCGTGTACACGCTGGTTCACTTAACTGAAGTAGCGTATATGTTTCTGAGCATTTAAAAAGTTTGATTAATCAGATAATACTGATTCACCCCCCCTCTCAGTATTATTTCCAACAATATCTAATCTCGGAACAAAAATAGGCACTGGAACAACTTTCCTCTAAAATCTAGGAAACTGATTCATTCAACTTTAAACCATCTACAACTGGTGTATGTACCTTATCAAGTCAATTTTCATCATTTTTACATCATAGTACATCAATTTACATCATGTCAGCTCATGTATTTGACCATAAGAGAGAAAAATTCAAACTAGAATAAAACTAGGTGAAAAACATAGTTTTTGAGCGAAATTAGCACTTTTTCATCCTGTGCGTAGCGCCACTTTTTCTGTGCATAGTGCTTTTTCCTAGCTGAATTTGGAGGCCTTGCCCTTCACCAAATTTTCTCCACTTGGTGTTGTTGGAAATTTATATCTGTCTACTTTCTAGGACAAGTGAAAGTTTTAAATTTGGTATCCATTTGCCCCTCCAAAAATCAGTTCTCCCAACACTGCCAGTGTGGCCAAAAAGTGGCAGAGAGGGCATTTTTGAGGTGTTTTTGACCCTTTCGGAGGCTCAAAACTTGTCAAAACTTCCTATTAATTTCTAGGCATGCATAATTTTCCATGAGGAATCCAAAAATGTAAATTTTTCCTCCAGAGGGGACCCCTATCAAAAGTGAGCACCAGGTGGCGCTACACACCTGCCAGAAAAATCAGATTTTTCCTTGAAAAATTCAAAATTGCCAAAAAATTTGCCAAATTTCTTGAAATTTGGCATCAGTGATCTGAATCAAGTAATATGTTGGGCCAATGAAGCTTTAGCCAAGATCTTGAGTTTATCTTTCTCTTTCTTACTGCTCAAAGTTTTCCTCAACTTGGCTTTTAGGCTCCTTATCCTTGCTTTACAAATCTTGTTTCGTGCCAAATAGTGATAAGCCATGTGCCACAACATCTTTTTTTCTTTATTGGATTTCTCAGTCAGCTTCTCCAAGTTCATATTTGCCCTCTCTAGCCAAGATTCTTGATCAGCATCAATCTCTTGCTTAAGCAGTGTCAATTTGACTTTCCTCCTTTTTGCTGCTTGCTTGTTTTCCCTTATGGTTTGCAGCTCCATGATTGTCTGCTTATCCTCCAACTTCTTGTTCCATTTCTCAAGGTAATTTATGATCCACTTAGCTCTTTCAAGGTTAAGAGATAAGGCATGGATGTTAGCTTCTTATTCTTTGATGATCTCCTTGAGTTTTGAGCTTTGGGAGCCCAAATCAGTATCCTCATCCTGAATCAAAATGAAATCTCTCTCCTGACCTTCAGAAGGTCCTTCATTGTTGTGGGGAAAAGTATCCGATGCGGATGACACTAACCCTTCTAAAGGTGACAGTCTTTAGCAACAACTGAATGATAAAGTTTTCATGTTCCACTTTATGAAAGTACAGAGAGAATAGTAAGAAGGTCAACCAACCTGGTGTCTTGCGCTTAGTCGATCCTTGTCCTTCTCTCTTTGTATCCTGCTCCCAGCTCTTTGCTCTCCTAGCCGATCCAGCTACATACAGATCCTGCACAAAACAAGAGAGCGAACTACAAGATACATGTACTCATAACTGAAGCATGGATTAGGGTGCATCAAATATACATGTAAACACAAAGCATCTATGTAAAACAAGTATATAGGAGAACATGCAAACTTTATTGATAGAAAGTAACAGGGTTCCAGAGGAAGTTACAACCAATGATGTTGGATCCAATCCAGCAGCACTTCCTCGGCAGCAAGAACTCTCCTCTTCACCTCTAGTAAAACAATCACCCAATAATCCTGGCGGTATACCAACAGCACCTCCTTGCTTATACCAAATTCCAGCCTCCTTAGACCTCATAGAAGAGCTCTATATATAGGAGGGAAGAGGAAAGGATGAGTCAGCTGGAGGCTGGCATATAGCTGACTAGTGTCCTCTCCATCTTCAGTTAATCTTCAGTTCGTGTGTCCACTTGGAGATCCTTGCTTACACATGGTGATCAAGTACCTCTTACTCATCACAGGGCGAATCTCATGAACCAAGTGTCATTTTGGAAGCTTCCTGGGCAATTGACACCTTGCAGGATGACTGTGCCACTTGGCCAATCTCACCCAGCGCAGGTAGCCTTCATTGTTTTTGACTTCCAGCGCAGGTACAGAGTGGGACAGTTGCAATACAGCGCAGATGCTCAGTTAAGCAGCTGACATGATCCAAAATAAGCCTGTTTTGAAGTGTTTTCAGGTGGAGAACTGATTGGAAGTGCTGTTGTTTGATGACCTTGTTCTTTTAGGGGTAAGAACAACATATTTAGGGACTGAGGATCCCTGTAATTATTGACATTCCATGCTCCTTGACGCGAGGCACAAAAATGTCTATAACATTCATCATGAAATGGTTTTTTCCCTTTATCATGTACCTGCCTTGATGAAGAAGAAGTCAAAGCCCCTTTCACCCCGGGTGAGGATAGCATTTTCCTATGGTCTTATGAAGGAAACGAGACCCCTTCCACCCCAAATGGAGATAGTACTCATTTGGCAGCTACAAATAATCTCCTTGTGCATTTTTCATATGTGACAAATACTAGCACACCTATAGTTTGAGTCTTATGAACCTCTTGCTGATTTGAAGGCCCTCCTGCCTCTTGAAATACTGATGGGGTCACTTGAGGGCTTTTGAAAACCTCATGTGAAAGCAAAGCATCCCATGAAACATTCAACAAGCTTAGTTTATGCAAAACAACAATATTGATCAATGAAAAGTGATAAATGTTTTTGTACTATTGATGAGGAGGTTTTCTTTGCACCAATGTGGCCATTTTCTCAATATTTCTGCATATGAAATAGGGGAGGTTCATCATCCTCACTCTAGTGAAATGCATCAATAATCTAACATGATAAGTGTTCAAGTGAGAAAATCTCCCTTAACAACTGAAGTATTTAATAATGAGCTTCATGAGTGGAGCATAAGTGTCCTGTAGCTATCTGAAAGGAAAGACCCTACTGATTTTCTTTTGATAACTAGCCTTGATATAAGGCTCATAATGCTCTTTGCCCACAAGCTGTCCTTTGTTCCACTGTTCACCCACAATTGGAATACCTGTTGCTTTAGCTATAGTTTCAGGTGTCAAAGTGAAGGAAACACCTGCTAAGCTGACTTAGCTATTATGAAGATGAAGGACAAATAGTCTAGCAATTTCATGGTGATATTTCACCCTTTCCACCATCTCACAAAACTGATAGCAAGACTGATGTTTAAAGCACGTTACTGCAAGACGACGAGCTAGTAACTTTGTGAGTGTAGTGGGCTCCTCCCAGATGTGTTTTCCTCCCTTATGTGGTTTTCTTGGTGCATGAATCTCTTAGGAGGAATCACTCATAGTTTCCTCATCCCTTTCATAAGTTGAATCTGTATCCATATTTGCCATTGTATGGTGTAAAATGATGAGTATGAAGAGATTTTATTTCAATAATAGGTGATTGTTGTTTTCTTCTTTGGGATTTGATGAGTGGAATAGATGAGTTGGATTTGATGCTGGATGTAGGGTTATTAGGGAGTGATAGGGTTTGGGGAATAGTGGGAATTAGGTGTTAGCATTTTAGGGATATGGGTAGGATGAGTGTAAATGAAAGAGGGAAAGGGAAATGAAATTAGGGAAATTTAGTGGAGAGGAATGGGATATGTGAAAATGATGCGGGGGAGTAAAATAGCAAGGATGACAAAATTACAAAACCCTAGACAGTTTTGTAATGCAACTATGCAGCAAATTAGGGTTTGATTTTTCACCTATCAAAACACCATCAATGGGGATAAAATGTTTTGCAATGGAAAAATGGGAGGTTTTACTTACTTGAGGAATGACATTTGCAAGATTTTGGAGCTTGAGAAGGTCGTTAGAATGAAATTTTGGCTTAGCAGATTGGTGCGTCGTACCAACACCCAGGTGTGTCGCGCCTAGCAGGTGTGCCGCGTCTGGCAGGTGCACTGCGCTAGTTCAACACTATATACAAATTCTGCACCCAGTACGCCGCGCCAAGCGGCTGCACCGTGCCTATGCCCAGGTTCTTTGTGCCAAGAGGAATTTCAAAACTTTGTTGTGATTTCTCTCCTTTCACCTCAAAAACGTGATTTTCTCTTGTTCTCTCTCTCTCTTTTAGCACAAATGAAGTCTACAACAAAAGGAGCACTTTATATACCTTTCGACATTAATTTTTCATTTAGAAAACCCACTTTCTAAAGTTTTCTTTTTCACTTTGTTCTTTAAAAACTCTATTTTGAAGTTTGGCTCTCTTTTTGACATTTGATGGACTAATGCTTGGATTTTCTTGTCTCTTTTGCAGGAGCTGGAGTGCAAGAGTTTGACAAGGTGACCCAAGGTTGCATTTCCAAACTTATTACATATAGGAAAATTAAAATTACATGAAATTTTTATACATAGAACATAAAACTCTGTTTTTCCTCAAAACAAGGTTTTGAGGAAAAATCAATTACTGAGAATATCACTATTGAAATTTTGATGCTGAGACATTATTAGACCTCCTCATATGTTTTCTGACCATTATTGAGCTTTTACAAGACTATGATGACAAACCCTAGACCTAATGAGACCTAAAACCCTAAAAATGGCTTTTGCAAATGTAAAGACAAAAGATGACTGTAAATGACCTGAACTTGTAAAAATAGGCCAGTAGGTAAAGACCATCAGGGAAATTTGATAATGAGCCACTACCATCAGATGGTCCATGATCCTTATGGAATGCATCTGATCTGATGAGACACCTAAAATGCATGCAAAAAGAGAATTTTGATCACTAATGGAGGGATGAAGATACCGACACTAACATGCGGGAGGAGAAAAATCCATTCATGTGTGCTAATAGGTTGCAAAATATCTCCCCACCCTCATTGACTGCATCAAGGCATGTAAATATTATGCCTATGAGTGTATGTGAGTCTCTTCTTAGGTGTTGGGTTGACTTAGTTTTTCTCTTTCAACTATATGAGTCGAGCTATATGTTCTTTAACCCCCCCATTGATAGAGTTCCTTATACTTGTATCATGCCCCTGATATAAAGACATATGTATAGGTTGTTATGGTATATGTTGAACTTTGGTTATTATTCTCACCTTGAAGTCATTGAGGTTCCATCTAACTCCCCCTAGTTAATACAAGGTTCACTGAGTTAGAAAAATGTGCAAGAAATAATTATAAGTGGTTACCTTAAGGAAGGACCATTGGTTGAAGGCTCATCAATGGAGATTGGGTCGATGGTTAGGGTTTTGATTTAGTTAGACACAATTCACTATTATATTTGAGGGCATAGATTAATTATGATCTTCCCCATGTACACAAGGACAACTGAGAAGTGTTTACCATAATCATGCAAGTGGAACTTCAACATGTACATCGAGGTAACCACAAAATATTTATCATATTTATATAATGCAAGGTGATAGGAAAATATTTACAATATATACATGAATGTACTAAGATCAGGACCATTAGCATCATATCTACATACTTACCACAAGACGAGGGTCATTACAACCCCTTAAAAATAGCTATAAGGCCTTCCTCTTTTTCAGATCCTTGACCACAAGGGTTTAAATGAAAAACACATAGTTCCTTTAGATATTTGAAGGTTGAGGCAACCCCTTCAAGCCCTTGAACTTAAAGATAATCAAATATTTTCAGTTTTTTACAATAATAAGTCCATTATGGACACTCCTCATCTTAGAGTTGGGTAGAGAGGGAGAATAATTTATTGATGCCATCCTTGTAAATGAACAACTTTTACCACTCATTGGTTGGACTCTCCACCACTAGTTCACACCACTAACACACACCAAAAGTCCAAGATACCCATAACATTTACCCTACACACGAGGTCTTAGACTACTCCTATATAAAATGTATCTTCAACATTAGATGTCCCAAAACAGAAATATCCTAACCCAATATAGCCTATTTGTTAGATTTTTGTAACTTTCTCCTTAACTAACACTTGTTTTTAACTATTCAATCCACTTACCATATACTCTCTCTTGTTTTCACCCACCTAGTATACAAGAACACTTATGTTTTTAATACAACCAAGTTAAGATGACATGTTTCTTTCTTAAAGTTAAATGTTTTCAATACAACCAAGTCAAAAGCACATGTTTCATTTTCAAATTCCAAAAGTGTAACATGTCTATCTCTATAAACTAACAACAAAATCATTTCATAAAGAAGGTAAGCTTAAAATTAAATTAAAATTAGATTATTATTATTATGATAAATACACCAAATATGGAAAAAATGTTTTCAAACAAAACCATAAAAAAAAGTTTTAGTTTGTGAAATACAACTACAAACTTATTAAACCATCCTAGATCCATCTTAACTCGGATCTATCAAGTGTTGAGAGGGATCCAATCTCTCAATGTGCAAACCTCTTTTTTGGTACTTGATAGATCCAGGTTAAGATGGATCTAGGTTGGTTATATAATACTATATAATATTTATATTTGTATCTATGTGTCTCTTTCTTATTCCCTCTTTCTATCTCACCCCCAAACATACATACTCTCTCTCCATATCTATCTCTCTCTCCCTCCCTCTTCCTCTCTGCCTCTCTCTCTTCCCTCTGTCTCTCCTCTCTTCATCACTCCTTTGTCACTCACTCTCTCTATCTAGCTTTCTCCCTTTATGTCTTTCTTCTTCCTTCCCTCTCTCTCCCCCTCCAACTTCATCTCTCTCTCCTCTCTCTTAGTCCTCTATCTCCCTTTCTCTCTCACCTCCCTCTGTCGGCCCCCAATCACTCTCTCTCTCCCCCCTCCATGTCTATGCCTCTCTCTCTCCCCCCCTCCATCTCTATTCCTCTCTCTCTCTCTCTCTCTCTCTCCCCTTATTTATCCCCACCTATATTCCCTCTTCCCTCCTCTCTTCTCTCCCTCTCTCTCTATCCATCTATCCCTTGTCACTCCCTCTCTCATTCCACCTCTATCTCCCTATGCCTTAATTCTTTCCTCCCTTTCTCTCCCAATCCAACTCCATATCTCTCTCCCCCCCTCTCTTCTTCTCTCTCTCCCTCTCCAAATCCATGTCTCTCTCCACCCCCTATTCCTCTCTCTCTCCCCTCTCTCTCTTCCTACCTCCTCCTCTCTGTCTCCCCCACCACTCTCTCACTCTCTCTCTCTCTCTCCATCTTTGTCACTATCTCCCTCCCCCTCTCCTCCCTTCACTTTCCTTGCTATCATCACTTGGATCCTTTGTTAAGATAGATATATGTTGGTTCTTACTAATATTTGTATTAGATAAATTTCACATCTTTAAAGATAAAAGTATTCTCATTTTTAATTTTATCAAAACCTTAATTTAATTTATATGGGAATAATTTTATCAAAACTAAGTACAACTCTTTTCCTATTAACTTCAAATAAAAATTGTTATAAAATTAAATTAAATTAAAATATTTTTATTGTGAAATAGGTTATGGTTTTTGGGCATGTGGTATTGATAAGCGATGGTATTGGCCCATGGTATTGCAACAAATCCTATCTAGAATTTAATAATATCCATGGTAAAGTGGGTGTGAATATCGATCGTTAAGAATCTTTTGATACTGTTATAAAATATTTAGATTGTGAAATAAGATACGTTTTTTTTGGAATGTGGTATTCATAAGCCATGGTATTAGCCCATGCTATTATAACATACCCTATTCACAAGTTCATAATATCAATGACAAAAGGGGGGTGAATATCCATGATTAAGAATCTTGTCATATTCTTATAAAATATTTTGATTTTGAAATAAGTTATGTTTTTTGGGCATGTGGTATTGATAAGCCATGGTATTGGCCCATGGTATTGTAACAAATTCTATTTATAAGTTAATAATATCCATGGTAAAGTGAAAATGAATATCCATAGTTAAGAATACTTTCATATTGTTATAAAATAGTTTGATTGTGAAATAATTTATGTTCTTAGAGCATGTGGTATTGATAAGCCATAGTATTGGTCCATGGTATTATAACAAAGCCAAATTTTTACAAGGTAATAATATCCACTATAAAGTGGGGGGTGAATATCCATGGTTAAGAACCTTGTCATATTGTTATAAAATATTTTGGTCGTGAAATAAATTATGTTTTTGGGCTTGAAGTATTGATAAGCCATAGTATTGGCTCATGGTGTTGTAACAAAACCTATTCACAAGTTAATAAAAAAATCATAATATAACAAATTGAATTTTATTATTTTTATTATTAATTGAGCCAACATTTAGATTTTTTCACTCATCCCCATACATTTGAATTTTATTATTATTATTATTATTATTATTATTATTATTATTATTATTATTATTATTATTAATTAGATAAGCCCATATTTAGAATTGTTTACATACTTACATTACACCTACACATCTACTATATACTCTACAAATATTGTTTTTATTGTTTTTTAGGGAGGAAAATTTTAACATTTTTGAAAAAATTGATCCTTAATTTTGATGTGGCAATGTCCTCCCAAATCCAATCTTTATTTAGGCTCTAAAACAAGTAGTATATTTTCACTTTTCATAGGGTAAAGGGAAAACGAGTAACACATTTTCACTTTTCACATGGCAGGAGGGAAAATGAGATTAAAACAAGTATAGAGAGAAAACGGGATTAAAACAAGTACATTTTCACTTTTCATAGGGGGAGGGAAAATGAGTAGCACATTTTCACTTTTCACAGGGCGGGAGGGAAAACAAGATTGAAGAGAGTTATGAATTAAGGTTTTACTAGATCTTCAATCCATTAATGGCACCCAGGTATGTTTCATTTCTAACATCGCTACATTTCCACCAAATTTTAGTCTTCTTCCACACAGGGAGGAGTATAGACACCTCGTATCTCTAGTTAAAAATTCACTTTTTTCATCCTTTCTTTTAAGTTTATGCTTTAATCTCTCTACCACACTTTTTTATTGTTTGCAAGGATGGCATTGACATTTGATGACTTTGGGAGGCCATTTATCATAATAAAGAAGCAGAGGCAGAAGACCCAAACGAGAGGATTAGATGTTCAAATTGTCTAACATTGTGGTCACCAGGGATATTATGAGAATATTGGCATTTGATGACTTTGGGACGCCATTTATCATAATAAAGAAGTAGAGGAAGAAGACCCAAACGAGAGGATTAGATGTTCAAATTGTCTAACATTGTGGTCACCAGGGCTATTATGAGAATACTCTGCACCACACTGGACTCTAATGGAATAAAAATTATGCCCTAGAATCCCTGGGGTGATGTCATCATCAGTAAAATCCTATTGCTTTTATTCATTCTCTAAATCTGGATCAGTGAAATTTCCCTTAAATTATGAAAGTTAGTAGCATATACTTTAAATCTTGTATGATTCATAACTAAAAATTACTTAAATTTTTAGTAAAGACTGAAATAAGCCAATACTCTGTGATCTACTCGATGCTTGCCTACTAATGCTCTTAAAATTGGTGAATGCATTCAGATGTCATTTGTATCATTGGACGTCTAATGTGCATTAAGGGCATTTCAACCCCGATTTGTATGTGCCATATTTCATCATGTTAGTTCCATTTACAGGTGCATGTCAGTTTTCGTTGTGGGTAGAGCTTGACAGAATCATTTTGGTTAGATTTCGAGAACTTTCTATTTAAAGTTATTCTCCTATTTTATAGGAGCTAAATTTTTAGGCCCTGCATGTCAAACATAACAACATGGTATTGGTCCATGCATGTAACTTCAGTGCACTTTGAGGATGTGGTACCTCAGTTTACCACCAAAATTCACACAAAAATAGAACTCAAATTCACAAAAATTTACAATGTAACTAAACAGAATAATTCAGACCAAAACTAAACCAAAATTCACAAAACTTTACGAAGTAAGTAAACTGAATAACTCACACAAAAACTGAACCCAAATTCACACAAATTTATGAAGTAACTGAACTGAATTGTTTATGTTATTAACTATTTACTATTGCCAAGCATGAAACTATAGATTCATGCAACCTAAATGCACACAACCATTCCATTATTCCTGAATCCATAAATCAAAAATGCGGCTAACACAAGCAGTTAGAGAGGAAACTTAAAAATTAATTTAGCCATGAAATAAACCATAAAAAATAGTAATAATTCGATACAATTCATATATACATTTAGGAATACTTATCTATTTTCAATTTTTCAACAATTAGTTGCAAAAGAGGGAAGTTAGATCACAACCATATAACTGAAGATCGATCCATAAGCATCCCTGAAATATAATCTCTTCATGAGTATAATTGATGGCCTTTATTATATTGGAGCTAAGAAGTTGTTAAATTGAAGATTAATTTTTGCAAGAGATAGTGAGTAATTTCAGTTCTTTTTTTTAATAAATCTTCCTCCTAGAGCTGTAGTTATTCCTGGATGATAGGTACAGACAAAACAACATGATGCATTTATTGTATTCACATTATTATTTATAAATTTTATGCTTCGAACAATACATAATAGATCTTTTGACGATACAAAAAAACACTTAATACTTGGTGAATAATTTAAAGAAGTGCCTTGGTGTTGCTGTGCACAAACTTATGGACAAGAACAAGAAAGTGAAAGAGAGTTGTAAAATTGGTTAGAACATAGATTTGCTACTAATCGGTGGATCCATAATTAATGATCCCACAGTGTTAGTAGATAATCGTTCCTTCAAATAATGATCCTCATATGTCTCTAGTTATTTTTGTTTTATTCCAGCTTTCATGGCATTGATCTTTAATGTGGAAGAAATTTTATGATGAAGGTTGCTATATTAACCCACCAAATTCATAGGGCTCCAATTGACGCTCTATTGTCTAACTTCTAATTTCTAGTCTTTAATGCCTCTCACAATGGTGTATATATATATATCTATATATATATATATATATATATTAATGGGCCTTTCCAGACTATTTATATAAACAGCTGATATTTCACTAGATAGACAACAGAGTTAGCAACTTGAAGTTTTCTATCACATTTTTATTTTAAAAGAAGGTCCTCTAGTTCTTCTCTCACGATTCCTCTCAGGGTTCCTTGTTTCCCTTCATGTTCACTTCCATCATTTACTTTGGCTATAATTTTTCTTAGCTGGGTTGTTTCTATGGATCAGTGTTGTAGTAATTATTCTCAACATCTCGATAATGTTTGAATTTATTCAATATATGCTTCTTCAATTCACGCCCACTTCTCCACATAACATATTTTTTCTCTTTTCGTAACTGGCTTCTAGACATCATATTAACAGTTCTCATCTTGGAGTTGCTTCTCTCCCCTAAATATCCTTTGTTGGATTCACAAAAAATGACGGAGAAAAAATCTGCTTTGTTGGATTTGCCTCATTGCAGGTTCTTCCTACTTTAATACCAATTGACGGGTGCTGGAAAATGAAAAACCTACACAATGCACACCAATATGTTGTAGTTAGGTAAGAAATAAAATTTACTACCCATCTCAGTGGATGGTGTCAATCATAAATAATGCATTTCGCTAAATAGCGGCAAAAAATTCCGCATGACGATTTTGTCATTAAACTTGTATTATAACATTCAAGTGAATTAGTGAAATAATAATGATGCTACTCAATTACATTTACTTTGCAACAGAATTTGATCCTCATGAATGGGATTAAGAAAGGATAAATAAAAATAAATATTATGTTTCTCACAGAGCAATGGGTTGCACGGTTTCTTGTTTATGCAAAGATTCCATGCTAGTTCTCTTTCTAGGAGTTTACCCTTCTTGCTACTCAGTGATTATTCCTTAACAATCTCCTTCATTATTAGTGGAGCGATCTTCCTCAATTTCCCAGTGATATGCCTCAACTCATCCAAGGATCTTCTTGCCCAATGATTATGCTGAATTGCAGTTTTGGAGAATATAGGAGCCCCTATAGTAACATCATCAGATGTGAGTACCAAATACATGACATTGCCATTCTCTAGTAGAGCTTTGGAAGTAATTTCCCCTTCCCCCAAAGCTATAATTTGGCTTTGGTTTAGAGATATGCTGAGGGAATAACTAGCATCCAACTTCTACTTTCCTAGCCTTGTATTTGACATGGCGATGGCTTTGTTGGATTGACCATGGTATCTTTGAGTGGTTTTACACCAGTTATACAAAGAGGGCTGTTGTGGGGAAAAGTCCCTATTCAGGACGACCCTATCCACCTAAGGTGTGATAGTGCCTTAGCAACAAATAGAAACAACCATTCTTGTATTCTTCTTTATGAATTAAGAATGAAGAGAGATGAGATGGACTAACCGATGTCTTTCGCTAGTCCTTTGATCCGGTTTCTCTTCTCTTTGATAGCTCATAGCTACTTGCTTTCTCGCTTGCCCAGCTTCACCAAGTTCCTGCAAGATTACAAAAGAGGAAAACTACACAAAGACATGGATTCATATTCATAACTAGCTTAGGATTAGATATAAGCTAAACATACTAATGCAATCATACATCAAAAGACACATAAGCATGTAGGAGAAACTCAAATAGTTTTATTGATGTAATAACAAGGTTCAGGAGGAGATACAACGAAGTGAGTCCCAATCCAGCATCAACCTCCCAGCAAAGGAATCCCTTCTTCACCTCCTTCAAAGCATAAAGTACCCAATGCACTAATCTCAAACCAACAGCAATTCTCTACAATGTACAAAATTCCAGCCTCTGGATCTCTGGGATGAGGGATCCATATATAGATGTTTGGAGAGAGGATGAGTCAGCTTGTCATCTGACTAGTGTCCTCTCCCTCTGTCAGTTCTTGCTTCCACTTGGAGGCTGAGAGCCTCTTACTCATCCCTGGTCGAACTCAGTGAGGCAAGTGTCATGGAGGAAGATTCTGGAAGCTTCCATCATCTTTACACCTCACGGAATGGCACTGCCATTTGTCATTTCCCACTCAGCGCACCCTGGTAGTGCATTTGGGTGCGTTGCAACACACCTAGCTAGTGTACTGGGGTGCTTTGCAACGCAGGTGGCTAGTGGAGCCACTGAAATGATCCTGATTTGACTATTTCTGAGCAGTTTTTGGTGGAGAACTTCTGTGAGAAGCTGTGGTTTGCTGGCCTTGTTCTTTTAGTGGTAGGAACAACACTTTTAGGGACTTTGGATCCCTTGGTTTATGGACATTTCATGCTCAGTGCTGTAAGGCACAAAAATGTCTATAACAGTTTCCCCCTAAAGTATGAGGCCGTTTATCGGGTGAAATGCTTTATTAGGAGGATCCGAAGTTCTTTCAATGCTGGGAGGAGACCTGTAATAAGATACAATACAATACATTATTTTCATACTGTTTTCATGATCTAGCTGAGGCGGGCATTCCCATGCTCAACTTTATAAATTCATTTTCATGTACATAGGACAGACAATCGTCTGATGGTAGACTGATGATTCTGATAGAGCCATCATCCTTTTGGTAGGATGATCATCTGTGCTGCAAGGCTGTACATTTCCATGTCTTTATTTTCCTGAATATATATCGCAGCCCGGATGGATGAAACTAGATCTGGGGTCTTCAATCTCGTCCGATCTTCACTCTAAGTACAAGTCGATCCATGTGAGAAATGTTTTGAAGTCGAACATGGAAAGACATCGCTTGGTTACCAGTCAATGATGTAAACTGTTAACAAGCGCGAGAGGAATCACCGATAATGATGATGACCCTCAAGGTATTGCAGTACAATTCACGTGGTGTGAATAGAGGACTTGGCGTCGAACACCACGCAAAATCTTTCGGTCGAAGGTCATTGATGTATACCTGTCGCCGGAAGTGAGAAACTTGCCATTGAGGCATGCAAGCTTCAAAGTACTGAAGGGGTTGTTCCTAGATCAACTTCTTGGATAATGAGCTGATGTCGACAAGAAGCGATCCGTCAAAGGAGGGCCTTAATGAATCCCACATCAATGACACGGAACAGAGCAAATGATTTTGATGGAGGTGAAAACGATCTGATGATATATGGTTCAGGGTGGCGATCATGAAAGAGTATAATGTATGGTAGTGGATGGGAGACATGTGACTTCTCTGAATGACTTCTCTTGAACATGTGGCAGCACTTATGCGATGGATTGGTAGCATTTACCCCAAATGTGGATGGTATGGTGAGACCATGGTGATGTGACCGGTGAATGAAACAACCCAACTCGATTGTGGTACGGAGGAGAAGTGTCATGTTCAAGAGCGACTTGCTACCAATAAAGTTTCTTTGAGTTTTTCCCGAATTTTCCCCAGTCATTGCTGACCAGTACCTCTTTATTTTTGTCAAGCTTGAGGAGGATAACATATGCTTGTTCTATAATTTGCCCTTCGGGCAAACCCATCGCTATGTTTTAACGAGCCTAGCGATAGTGAAACTCGTTCTCGTCTAAAGACAAGTTTGTCGCTATTTAATGTTTTTAACGAGTCTAATGACAAAGATAACTCGGTCCTTTTCATTTTTAGGGAGTTTGAAAAGGTACGTAAAGTTAACTCCGGAAGTCCTTTTTCGTCATCTAATCCCTTAAGTCCGAAAAAGTATAAAACAATACAGAAGAGATGAATTTTCGATAGTTTTAACGAGCCAAACAAGACAAGCGCTCGATCTTTTTGTGCAATAATCCCTCAGGTCCAAAAAGATTAAAATCTAGAGGAGGGATAGCTCTTCCGGTCGCTTTAACGAGCTCGAAGGCCAAAACTCGGCAATCTTTTCATATTTTACAAGTCAGATGAAAAGAGCTTAAAGAAGACTCGTCTTTTGAGGAACGAGTGATAAAATGGGTAGCAGCTGATCCCAGGTAAGGTTTGGAATTTTCCAATCACAGCAGTGTCACAAGGATGGCTAGTGAAATCACTCTTCGCAGCTGTTCCTCAAAATGGGTAAACAATCAAATGAAGGTGAATGATCGGCCAAATGAAAAGTGGAGGTGACGGTGCAAACACGACCAAGGCTTTAATGGCTGATAATGGTGCATTCACGGTGGTTATTTACCGGAGGATAGTTCATTTTTTAACGAGCTTAAACGCGGATTGAAACACTTGCTCGATTCTTATGTTTACTTTTTAACGAGCATGAACTATGTGCTAAAACTGCTCGATTATCCAGTCATATGATAAGAAAGTCTCATATAAAACAGCAACATCTAGATTTTTTCCCCACTTCCTTTGTTTATGTAAGTTAGGAAACGACTAATCCTACGAGTTTAAAGGGTTAGCCTACAGGTTTAAAGGGAGGACCTAAAAATTTAAAAAATAAATAACTGCCCCTTGCTTGCACTCCAAAAGGTTTGCATGCCCCCAGGTATAAAATATGATTTCAAGGTTACCCCTCAATTTGCAGACAAAACATTTGTTCTATCAGGAAAGGCCTAGCTCGTTCAGGTTACCAAAGATCATCTCATTTGCACAGAAAACAAAACACTTCTTCGGCGATGTTTACCGAAATAAACAAAGGTGATTGACTAAGTTCTGTCAACTCACATAACTTTGACAAAAGAATATTATTCTAGAATAACCCCTCTTCCAAGACGGACGGGGTACAGACTAGTCATATTCTCCCGCGGAAACCTACCCTATACCCGAAGTTTTCCTGCCAAAGCAGACCAGGGTGCATGCCCCCTGGGTTCCAGTCATATCCCTCCGAATTACTCGCGCTTATCGGGAGGACGGACCGTGGGTTGAGACACTTCTTGCGTGAAGAAACCATTTAGGGATGGTATATGACTATTTTCTATGCGTGATTCGGGAAATGAAAGCTGGTCCACGAGCTTGACCACTCTTCCTTCGTGCGGAAAACACATTACTCTAAAGAGTGAGGAGACGATGGCTTCCATGCAATAAATATAGTCTCGTCCAAGGAGTAGGTTATAATCCAAGGGTACTTGAATGACCATCACGTTCATTTGAACGGTCTTCCTTTTCAATGTTATGGGCACATTGGGAAGAATCCCTAAAGGTCGACTGGTTCCTTTATCAAAGCCTGTCAGATTTCTCATTTCAGGTGAAAGCGGTGGCGAACCAAGCGCTTTCCAAGCAGTAGAGGAGAGGATACTCACAGAAGCCCCCTCATCTATGACGGTACCAGCCGTGACCATTCTATATATTTGGACGATAATTCTGAATGGTATGCTTGCTGGTAAACGGGGTTTGCCTAGTTGATTCCAGTCGAAGGAGACAACTAGGTTGCTTGGAGGTGGGACCGAGTATACGGCCGAGTATAGCTCTGTCGAAGTTCCTTCCTGCGATAAAGGAATGGGTAGACTGCCCCCTTGTTCGTCGGAGTCTGTGTTGATGAAGAGAATTTGGACAGTGTCGTCTTTATTCTCTTTTGTGATGGTATCATCTGAAGACGGAACCTCTGAAGGCAAGACCGGGTCAACTGCTGCCTCGACCTTTTGACTTTCGTCTGGTATGGATTCAGATGGTTTATCTTCAATGATAGATGCTTCGGCTGACCACCTGAGCGGGCCAGCCGGGTTTTCAACTGGTGAAGGACTTGGCAGGAGTTTTTGATATCCAGGAGGAAGTCGCAATGGTGAAACCGGGCGATCTTCCAAAACTCTTTTAGCCGCGTCTAAGAAGGGACAATGGTGGACGGCGTGGTCACCTTCACACAGTTTACAGGGAAATCTAGCTTTCCCTTTTTGTCCTGTGGCTTCACTTTCACTAGTTGATGGTGTGCTGTCAACATGGCTATCAGAGGTCGACGCAACCGGATTGTGCAAGCGGGGAGACCAGTCCCTTAGTATCCGAGGGATGCAAGGAAAATATCTATGAAAGTGGTCTCCCTTGCATATGACACATGGTGATTTAGGCCTGGTCAGTTCAGTGTGTGGATTTTCCTTAGATGACACTCGTTTTCCCCCATTTGCCTTTGGATCCTTCTTCTTCTTCTCTTTCTTCTTCTTTTCCTTCTTCTCCTTAGGAACTTGGCTTTTGGCTTTGCTAGCTCGATCAAGCGAAGAGGAAGGAGGAGAGGAAGAATTAGAGGAGGTAGAAGGTTGGTGGGTAACTCTGGACTGGTCTAACTGCTGATTCGATTGTTCAGGAATAGTGGTGTTCTGAACGACATTGGTTGAGAAGAGCCAGATAGGCAAGCCGATTGTCAGTCCTGGAAGCGACAATGTGGCCATATGGGGCGCTCCAACATCTCCCCTATTTCCACCAAGGGGAATTCCTTGGTTGGAAGGCTCCATTTTCTCAACTGAAAGATTAACGTAGGAATAAGGGTGATGAGTATTCCGTTTAAAATAAATTTTACGACGCTTTAGACACAACTTGTTTTTTCAGTTTTAAAGAGTTGAGAAAAAACAAAAGATGACTCTAGTCTCCTTCGATTTTTAATGAGCCTGAAGTGACAAGTGCTCAGATGGACCTTTTCCGTTAAGGAGTCTGAAAACGAACGAAAGGGACTGCTCTGGAGATCTAGGAAGAGGGTGTGCCAAACCAATCACAAAACTGCAGAATAAGTTTTACGGTACGGCAGTCAGTCTTCCCGAATGCTATGTTCGGTGCATTGCGATCAGTAGGGCGACCGACACGGCTTCCTATGGATAAAAGGTTTTAAGCCTATAGGGGTCTCCCAATATATACTCGACGGTACGTGGGAGCACAATCCGTACTGGCACCTATTGTCTCTCAGGAGGAATCACCCAACCATCAGTGAGGCCAATAGTTACCATGTTTTACGACGCCGGAACACGTCTCTAGCCTAGACCTCTATGTTGTGCGTTAAGTTCCAAAGCGTTGTTAGATTCATTCAGTTTATTTTAAGTTGATCTTTCTTATAAGTTTGCATTTTGAGGTTCACCACGAGATGTATATGTAATTCCTAAATGCAATCTAAAAGATGATAAGCAAATCTTTATCTCTTTTTCAACAATGAAAATCCTAGCTACAAAGGGAAAAGAAAGACACAATCTTTTCTCAAAGAGCAAAGAGCACACTGTAAATGCACTTTTCCTAAATCAAACCATAAAAACTATCAATATGCAAATGCACAAGTGCATGTATTTGTTTTTCACTTTCTTAATATTGATGCCTAAAAAGAAAGTTGATGTACAATTTTGAATTCGCTTTCAAATGATAAATACAAACAAGCTTACTTTTCGAAAACAAAAGGTAAAAGAGATTATGACACTTTACGATTTTCGAAATAAATACTTGTTTCGACACTAGAAAGAGACAAATTCAAACCAAAAGCAAAAGTAAATGTATAATCAACTGTCAACAGCAAATAAACTTTCTCCTAAGACCAAAATCGACAGTTACAACAGATCTGAATCAAAGGACGACAGTATGACTATTTTACTTTTCAATGGAAAACTGTAAATGATGCCACAAACACATAAAAACACCTACAGTCTTTTTGTACAAATGAGGCGGAATTAAGGCAGAGAAAAGGGGTTTTCAGATAGGTACCTATACTGGTCACAGGCTGCAAAAAATAGAGATCAAAACTGGGCAAAACAGAGCAAAGAACCTCAGCTGCACAGGGAAAAGGCTGATCAGGGCACCTGTTGCACAGAGAAACTGAATTGCAACGCAGGTAGCCCTCTCGGGACCTGCGTTGAAATGCAGAGTTTCTTCATAAAGCCTGCGCTGGAGCAGAAACGAGAGTTCTCTCCGGGTTCTGGGTCACAGTTTGCAGTTTAATCTATGGTTTTTGGCCAAATAAAAGTAACAAGCAAGGTACAATCAGAGGGATGATTTGAAGGAGGACTAAGAGCTATCACAAAGGGTTATCAGATCATTTTTGGATCCATTGTTCAAATCATAGACAAATCCAGTGAGTGGATCAAAGTAGCAGTTGTCTACTTTGCATCTGAAAATGGCAGATGCAGTTCGATTGCTACTTGTAAGTCTATGAAACAAACAGTAATAGAAGCACAAATAAACTAATTAGACAGATCTCCCCAGTGGAGTCACCAATTTGTTGTGGGGAAAAGTGCCTATTCAGGACGACCCTATCCACCTAAGGTGTGATAGTGCCTTAGCAACAAACAGAAACAACTATTCTTGTATTCTTCTTTATGAATTAAGAATGAAGAGAGATGAGATGGACTAACCGGTGTCTTTCGCTAGTCCTTTGATCCGGTTTCTCTTCTCTTTGATAGCTCCCAGCTACTTGCTTTCTCGCTTGCCCAGCTTCACCAAGTTCCTGCAAGATTACAAAAGAGGAAAACTACACAAAGACATGGATTCATATTCATAACTAGCTTAGGATTAGATATAAGCTAAACATACTAATGCAATCATACATCAAAGACACATAAGCATGTAGGAGAAACTCAAATAGTTTTATTGATGTAATAACAAGGTTCAGGAGGAGATACAACCAAGTGAGTCCCAATCCAGCATCAACCTCCTAGTAAAGGAATCCCTTCTTCACCTCCTTCAAAGCATAAAGTACCCAATGAACTAATCTCAAACCAACAGCAATTCTCTACAATGTACAAAATTCCATCCTCTGGATCTCTGGGATGAGGGATCCATATATAGATGTTTGGAGAGAGGATGAGTCAGCTTGTCATCTGAAATGTGTCCTCTCCCTCTGTCAGTTCTTGCTTCCACTTGGAGGCTGAGAGCCTCTTACTCATCCCTGGTCGAACTCAGTGAGGCAAGTGTCATGGAGGAAGATTCTGGAAGCTTCCATCATCTTTACACCTCGCGGAATGGAACTGCCATTTTTCATTTCTCACTCAGCGCACCCTGGTAGTGGATTTGGGTGCATTGCAATGCACCTAGCTAGTGTACTGGGGTGCTTTGCAGTGCAGGTGGTTAGTGGAGCCACTGAAATGATCCTGATTTGACTGTTCTCGAGCAGTTTCTGGTGGAGAACTGTGAGAAGCTGTGGTTTGCTGGCCTTGTTCCTTTAGGGGTAGGAACAACACTTTTAGGGACTTTGGATCCCTTGGTTTATGGACATTTCATGCTCAGTGCTGTATGGCACAAAAATTTCTATAACAAGGGCTATAGGGTCTTTCTCTATTCCAAGGACTAAACAAAATCTTCCACAATGGAATGTTGAGCAAGGCTGAATCTGCCATACCAAATCAAATGAACATCCACAGTAGGATTACTGGTGATCAGGGGACCATTTTGATAAGTTAAAATAAGGGATTGCTATTAAACTAATACGGAGGAACACAAATCAATCAGAAGAAGTATACATATAATAAATTTAAATCCTTCATTCCCAAAATCAGAGAAACACTACAAACCTTAGTTCTACTGGGTTTTTCGTGACTGATAAGAAACACCTAAATTTTTTTCTCCCTCCTCTATTGGATTTTCCTCGCTGCAAGTTACTCTTGCTTTAATACTAATTGATGGGTGCTAGAAACAAAAAACTTGCGCAAATTCATATTAATTTGTTGTAGGTAGATAAGAAATAAAATTTTCTACCCATCTCAGTGGATGGTGTCAATCACAATCAATGTACATCACTAAACAAAAGCCAAACAATTTCACATGAGGATTCTATCATTGAACTTGTATTATAACATTCAAGTAAATCAATGAAATAACAGTTATGCTAGTCAATTACATTCACTTTGTAGCAAAAATTGATCCTCATGAACGGGATTGATAAAGAATGAATACAAATAAATACTCTATTTCTCACACAACAATGGCTGCACAGTTTCTTGGTTAGGCATGGATTCCATGCTAGTTCTCTTTCAGGAATTTACCCTTCTTGTTGCTCAATGGTTATTCCTTAACAGTCTCCTTCATTTTTAGTGGAGTGATCTTCCTCAATTTCCCAGTGATATGCCTCAACTTCTCCAAGGATCTTCTTTCCTAATTATTGTGCTCAATTGCATTTATGGAAGTCATTGCCTTCTTCTCAAGAAAATCTATTCCTTCTCTTAATTTGTTTTCCTCAACGAATTCTTCCACTTTAGCCTAGTGATTTTTGGTCTATGTTAATTTTTTTTTATCATTGATCTCCTCCTTTGCAATGAATGCCTTAATTATTGCTGGAGTTGATTTCTATTTCATCATCCAACAAGATGTTTTTGGAAACAACAAGATCCGTGATGCCATGCCATTGCACCCTGATGTATTTTTGTTAATTCGACATCTCTTTGTTTTTGTCTTATTTCTCCAGTAGCAGCAACCTGTCATCTCAACTAAGTACATTGTATCTTGCCTTTCCTACCAACTAGTTTTAGAAATGTCATGTTTAAAGTGGGATTCAGTGAAACTAAGAGTGATCTCTTCTGGGCTCATGTAAGTCTCACAAGCACAAATTGAGGATTAAACATGAACGAGATGTTGGAATTTAAGCACGTTTTTTGTGACACAAGAACACTAATGGACTAGGGATGCTCCTGCATCACTCATTCCAATGTCAAGCAGATAACCTTTGTTTGAAAATATATGTTAAACTTACAATTTAGTTATCATGTGTCACCATTTGGTGCAGCTATAACATATTGATTAGACAAGTAGATGAATAGATTCAATAGAGAAGTGGATCCAAGCTTGAGATTCTAATGGTATTTTCTTGATTTCAATGATAGGAATTGGATTTGCAACATGCCCCTGATGTTTTTCACTGCTTTCAACTTTTCCATTTGACAACATGTTTATGCCCTTGTTTGGATGCTATAATTTAGTATTTTCCAAATAACTATTTGGAGTAGTTTATGTTCTATTTACAAATATAATATTTATTTATCAGGGTTCTTTGAATTTATAGGTTCATGTTTAAAAACATATACATTGGAGTTCCCCTAGGTCTAGTTCATTTTGTTTCGTCCTTTTATTCTATCAATCTTTGTGTTTGTTGGTGATTTACAAGTTGGTGATATTAGTTTCCAGTTGCAACACCTTGTTGGATTTATTAAAGATATTTCCTAGCCTTTATCTTACTATCTTTCTTGTGAAGCATGATTATTTATTTGCATACGTAGGGTTGAAGTTTAAGTAGTTGGATTTTCATTTGAAGGACAATTTTCTTATATGATTTGGTTCTGTTTGGCATGTATATCAACCTTTAGAAGAATAAGTTATGGGATTTCTTGATCCCTATGTAAATATAGTTTTCTTAGATTGTAATGAGGCTGATGATGGCAATATTTTGTTATTGTGTGATTGCTATGATTCAACATATCATACATATTTTGTTGGCCTTGGAAGGGCTATTCTTGAAGGATATTGGTATTATCAAGGCTATCAAACATCTATGCCTGGACAGTCCAACACACATGATGAAGATGTTGAGGATTTTTTGCTTGATTTTGACAATGGGGATGAAGCTTAGGAATCAGAGGATTTGTGGAAGATGCTCCAATTGGGATGGTTGTAGAAAGAATAAACCTAGAGCTCAATTTATCACCACCTTCTTCTTCTTCTGCTCCTCTTGTAGAGACATGGAAAACTCATATAAGAACAATTCCCAGAAGGATTTTGTGATGAAGCACTCAAAATCCATCTCCTAGATTTCTAGATGCAACAAGGGCTTCACTTAGACAAACTGAAGTATCTGCGTCTACATCCCAAGTATCCATTGTAAAGATAAAAACTCTCAGGTCAGCAAATACTTCGACAATATGTACAGGCTTTACATGACAATTGGTCTAAACCAGGAAGAGGCTTTTAGTAGTTTTCACCTAGCTCTTCCCTTGACAGATTTTGGGCCGGAGATGCGGCTGATGTAATTGTACAACCCATAGCCAATAGCAAGTCACTTCTATTTCTTGAATAAGCTTGGGGAAGTAATTTAGCCCCTGTTTTAGAGATGGAAAATTATACAGTTAAATCTAATGTTTATCAGGCGTGGGTAATGATGGAACGTACTCTAGCATCAAGAGAAGATAATATAGGTTTAGCTAATTCTCATAAAGATGGAGGACATTGGCAGGGATCATCTTCTGGTCATAAAAAAATGATTTATAAGAATTGATGGGCAATGTAAGGTCAATTGTTGTGAGCGGAGACATCTTAATTTCTCATGTACAATCAAGAGCTAGATATAGTTAATATAGACACATTCCGACAACTACTAACTATTTGGAGATATCCAGAAAGGATAATAGAGGAAATAATAGACTGCCAACACCTAGTGTTTCTAATGAGATATTGGGTATAATATTATCTGAAAGAAGTAAAATTTACATCACTAGCTAAACAATGGTAGTTCATTTAGTAAACCTCATGAAAATGGAGTCCGCAAAGTTGAAGGTGCAAAGGAGAAGGTGATCTCCAAGGTAAAATATCACACGAAACACACACTAACAAGTGATCCAGATTTAAACAGGAACGCAACAAATTACAAAAATAACCATAAACATAGAGATGCAACAGAAATAATACTTCATTTCATTAATGTAAAATACTGAAATAGGCTTACAAACAGAAATGGAAATACACCAACTAGGGCAATGGTAGCTTATCTCTGAGAAGAGATGTGGCGGCTACATGCCTATGAGCTGTCTTATAATGAGGCTCAAGGGCCTTTCTATTATTGAACAATAAGAGCAAACCCTAAACAACCAAAACCCTAACCCGAGGAGATGTAACACCAAGACTTTATGTGCCTTGTTAGGGTGAGTTAGACAGCCAACTTCTCAGGGTCACGACTTGGTCATATTATCTCTGTTTGACGTGCATGATAACCCATTCGAAAGATCTCTCCAAGAACTACAACGGAAAAGGTGGTTTTCAAAAGAAAATCGTTGGTGGTAAATTTCCCAAAAAATGTCATTTAGGGCCTCAAAATAGCTCCGGAAGTTTAGGACCCGAAAAACTACTAAAAATAGTAAATTGTAGTATAATTAAGGAAACTGAAAAATTGAAAGAGACAGTTGTGGGGGTCCAAATGGGATAGGTGGGTGGCCACCAACATCCACCTGGATCATTCCTCCCCCCTTAGGAAGCAATGATCCCCATTGCATTGAGTTCCTCCATCTATTGAATTTGTTCCTGGGTGAGCTGTTCTGTAATCTCTGATGTGTCCAATAATGGTGGGAAGCATGGTCGACGATGGCCCACATTGAACACTTGGTGCAAGAGAAGGAATGGAGGAATGCTATGCTCCAAAACATTGTTTCCCATAGCCTTGGTAATGCTATAAGGAACATGTCAGAGTGGTCAGAGCTTCTAATGGGCTCTTGAAAGGCGTTCTTTCTGCAGATGCAACCATACTTTATTGCCCACCTGAAACTTGTGTGGTTCCCCTGTGGGTGAGGAGAAATTGTTCTTGTGTTCTATCACGACTGTATCCCTCTGTTACTGCTACTGTGTGGAGGAACCCTTCGCGGGGGTCATGGATGTTGTAATGATCTTCCCCTTACTTTGGGAGCGAACCAGACAGAAAATGAATTTCCTACTCTGAGAGATGAGCTTGCTGCCTTTCTTGGTAGTAATAAAAGAGGTGGCAGTGGGTGGGGCTACCTCTGGTATCTTATATAATGAATTATCCAAAGAAATAATGACAGCACGAGGCCTTGACTCATACACAGCATGTCGCCTCCACAAGTATGTCTGGCCTAATAGTACATCATAAACATCTATAGGTGTGACATCACACAATACCTCATCTGTGAAGGGCTTGATGCTATAGGGAAGGCAACACTGCTAGCGAAATTTGAGATCTTGTCCTTCATGAAGCCACTCGATACTTATGGTTGTGGCTGTGATGTAGTCAGTAGGCCCAACTGCTTCATGACCTCTGTTGAAATCAGGTTCTTTTGGCTGCCACTGTCGATGATGAATTGCAACGGTGAACCCTTCACCCACATCTATGAGTGGAAAAGACGCTCCCCTGTTGTTGGGAAAAGTATCCAATACGGAATGACCCTATCCCACTCTAAGGGTGATAGATCCTTAGCAACAATCAAAGCAAAGCTATCTAAGATTACTTCTTTATGAGATGCAAAAGGGGGAAGAAAGAGATCGACTCACTGATGTCTTTCGCCAATGATTGATCCAATCTTTTCTCCTTGCTGCTTGCTCCCAGCTCCTTGTCTTCTCACGAGCCCAGTTACACCAAGATCCTGCAAACAAGACAAGAAAGGAAAACTACAAGAAGCATGCATTCATAATTGATTCAAGGATTAGAATAAATCAAATACGCAAGTAAAACAATACATCATTGAAACACATGCGAATAGAAGAACCTCAAATGCTTTATTAATGGAAGAAAGTAAGGTTCAGGTGGTGATACAACCATAAGAGGCCCAATCCATCATCACCTTCCCGACGGAAAGAAATCTCCTCTTCACCTCCTTCAAGCAATCACCCAATAATCCCAACTGTAAACCAACATCAATTCTTTGCACAAAATTCCGGCCTCCAGATCTCATGGGATGAGATCCTTATATAGAGTTTTGGAGAGAAGATGAGTCAGCTTGATGTGTGACTAGTGTCCTCTTCAACTCCAGTTCTTCTTTAGTTCTTGAGTTCCACTTGGAGATCCTAGCTTCCACTTGGAGTTTTAGAACCTCTTACTCATCACTAGGCGAATCCTTTGATCCAAGTGTCATTTTGGAAGCTTCCTGGGAACTGACACATTGAGGAAAGATACCTCCACATGTCAAAACTCGCTCAGCGCAGGTAGCCTTTGTTGAAGTTGACATTCAGCGCAGGTAGACCATGGAGCAGTTGACATTCAACGCAGATGCTCAGTGGAGCAGTTGACATGATCCAGAATTGACTTGTTTTTGAGTGTTTTTCAGTGGAGAACTGATTTGAATTGTTGTGGTTTGCTGACCTTGTTCCTCTAGGGGTAGGAACAACATGTTTAGGGACTTTGGATCCCTTAGATTATGGACATTTCATGCTTCATGCTGTAAGGCACAAAAATTTCTATAACAGTTGCCCCCTAAAGTATGAGGTCGTTTATCAGGTGAAATGCTTTATCAGGAGGATCCGAAGTTCATTCAATCGCCGGGAGGTGACCTGTAATAAAATACAATACAATACATTATTTTTCATACTGCTTTCATGATCTGGCTGAGGCGGGCATTTCCCATGCCCAGCTTTATAAATACATTTTCTGTACATAGAACAAACGATCGTCTGATGGTAGATTGATAATTCTCTGCTGAAATTATCATCCTTTGAGTAGGATGACCATCTGCTGCACATGTCAATGTCTTTATTTCCTGAATATATATCGCAGCCCGGATCGATGAAACTAGATCCGGGGTCTTCAAACTCGTCCAATCTTCACTCTAAGTACAAGTCGATCCATGTGAGAATTTCTTGGAGTCGAACATGGAAAGACATCGCTTGATTACCAGTCAATAATGTAAACTGTTAACAAGCGCGAGAGGAATCACCGATAATGATGATGACCCTCAAGGTACTGCAGTACAATTCACGTGGTGCGAATATAGGACTTGGTGTCGAACACCACGCAAAATCTTCTGGTCGAAGGTCATTGATGTATACCTGTCGCCGGAAGTGAGAAACTTGCCATTGAGGCATGCAAGCTTCAAAGTACTGGGGGGGGTGTTCCTAGATCAACTTCTTGGATAATGAGCTGATGTCGACAAGAAGCGATCTGTCAAAGGAGGGCCTTAATTAATCCCACATCAATGACACGGAACAGAGCTAATGATTGTGATGAAGGTGAAAATGATCTGTGAAATATGATTCAGGGTGGCGGTCATGAAAGGATGAAAGATGATGTATGGCAGTGGATGGGACACGGTTGACTCTTCCTGAACGACATCTCTTGAACATATAACGACACTGATGTGATGGATCGGTAGCATTATCCCAAATGTGGATGGTATGGCGAGACCATGGTGATGAGACCGGTGAATGAAACAACCCAACCCGATGTGGTACGGAGGCAAAAGTGTCATGTTCAAGAGCGACTTGCTGCCATTAAGCTTTGAGATTCTCCCAATTTTTCCCGAGTCATTTCTGACCAGTACCTCTTTATTTTTGTCAAGCTTGAGGAGGATAACATATGCTTGTTCTATAACCTGCCCTTCGGGCAAGCCCATCGCTATGTTTTAACGAGCCTAGCGATAGGGAAACTCGTTCTCGTCTAAAGACAAGTTTGTCGCTATTTAATGTATTTAACGAGTCTAGCGACAAAGACAACTCGGTCCTTTTCATTTTTAGAGAGTCTGAAAAGGTACGTAAAGTCAACTCCAAGGGTCCTTTTTCGTCATCTAATCCCTTAAGTCCGAAAAAGTATAAAACAATACAGAAGGGATGAATGTTCGATAGTTTTATCGAGCCAAACTAGACAAGCGCTCGATCTTTTTGTGCAATAATCCCTCAGGTCCAAAAAGATTAAAATCTAGAGGAGGGATAGCTCTTCCGATCCTTTTAACGAGCTGGAAGGCCAAAACTCGGCAAACTTTTCATATTTTACGAGTCAGTGAAAAGAGCTCAAAGAAGACTCGTATTTTGAGGAACGAGTGATAAACAGGGATAGCAGCAGATTCCAGGTACAGGTTGGAATTTTCCAATCACGGCAATGTCACCAGGATGGCTAGGTGAAATCACTCTTCGCAGCTGTTCCTCAAAATAGGTAAACAATCAAGTGGATGTGAATGATCGGCCAAATGAAAAGTGGAGGTGACGGTGCAAACACGACCAAGGCTTTTATGGCTGATGAATTTACGGTCTCAAATGGTTATTTACTGGTTCATTTTTCTGGATGAGCTTGAACTCTGGGGGAAGCTTGCTCACATGTGCATTTATTTTTTAACGAGCATGAACTCCTGCTAAAACTGCTCGGTTTTGTGTTTATTTTTTAACGAGCATGAACTTTGCCAAAACTGCTCATTTGATAAGGTCAACTTTATATTTTACCATGACTAGCTTTGCCCTTTTCAGAGATAGTACTGTATCATCAATTGCTGCAACAAACTTGTTAGAAATGAACAACATGAGGTAAAAACTCTAATATTTCACTTTGAACTACGTAAAAAGCAATTAAAAGGTGTTTTTACCTCTCATTTTACCATTTCATTTGCATTTGGCTTGTTGGAGCTCTGGAGGTGCCTCTTCTTTTCGATTTTTCACCAGCTGATTTTGGGAGATTCTATGGACGATTCTCAGCGCCGTTTGGACCAGGTAGGAGCTAAACCCTAGCTCTTTCTTTTCATGGTTTCATTTTTTCATTTTGTGCCTGTTTTCCTGCTCCCATGAGCCCCTGGGGTTTCATTAGGGCGCTCTGCCATCAGCGCAGGTGTCCCATTCGAAACCTGCGTTGAATGTCAAGCTGCCTAAGGGCAGTTTGACCTTCAACGCAGGTGGGACACTTAGCTACCTGCGTTGGGCGTAGGAAAGACTTCTGTTGCACAGTTTTTTATGAAAATTTTGCCAGTTTCTCATCAAATCCGGGATCTTACTCCTCCTCTTGTTTGTTTTGCAGAGTTTATTGGAGCAAAATGACCCTTACATGGTGAGAACGAGAGCATGAAGAGGAGGACATGATTGCCCTCCATGATCCTGTTATGGTGAACGCGCTGCGGAACTGTGGCCTGCTGAAATTCTTCCGTATCTCTAGCATGAGAGCACAGATATCTTTACTGCAGTACATGCTTGATGCTTGGGATCCTGTCAACCAAGTATTCCAGATCAGGGGCAAGTCCATCCGTCTGACCATAGTAGACATTTACTTCTTGACTGGGTTGTCAAGGCGGGGTGCACCCATTTCTTTGTCCGGATCGGCCCGAGGGAGTGAGTCCGTGAGAGATTATGTCCATCAGTATTGCAGGGAAGGGTCTCAGCCGAGCAGAGATGGCAAGATTACTATCCGTGAGATTACTGACAGGTCTCTCAGGTCCATACTGTACACGATTGGTAGGATGGCCGGTAGTGCATCCCTTCATGTTGCCAACAGGTCTTATATGCAGCACGCCCTGGAGTGTCTTCAGCCGAAAGTGTTTAACTGGTGTGATGCAGTACTTGTTCAGATGAAAAGCCAGTTGACCAAAGTAAAGGACGGGAAACTGAAGAACTTTGGTTTTGGTTCAGTTCTGACTGCCTTCGCTTTGGAGAAGATACCACTGATGCAGCCTCAGTATGTTGCACTCGACTTGCCTTCTCCCACTGAGCCACGCATGCAGAGGTGGGTTGACCACATGTCTAGACATGCTGGTCAATCTCAGATTACTTTCACTGATACCTTCTTCAGGTGGTTCGAGCGCCAGGAGATGGCTTTTTCCGAGTATCCATATGTTGGTATGGATTTCCGAGGTGATCCGGATTTGGTGCTTCCGGATGGCGAGCAGTGGGGCGCTATTGGTAAAATCTTTGACCATATCACTGTTTACTGTTTTCATTTATAATGTCCTTGTGCTTTATTCTGTCAAGATTCTAATCAAACTCATGTGTGCATGCAGATGTTGGTCCTGTCCGTCCAGCAGTTCGCCCGAGAGCTCCAGTTGCTGCCCCGGCAGGGGAGGCTCCTGGGAGAGCTATTCTTCGTGACCTTGACTTGGCCGAGACTCTTGCAGCTGTGCAAGAACAGGTCGAGGGTCTTACTCTTGGCATTCCGGATGTACGGATCGACGAGTTACCTTTACGGTTGCAGCGACATACCACTCGTGTCCCCAAACGATGGACTCGTCTCTTGCGCATGATTGCACAGGCCGTGACTTGCTATCATGAGCATCACTAGGCTAGGGTGCCCCCCAGCCATTTTGATTTTTGAGGTCATATGACCGATTTTGTCTTGGTTACAGAACATTATATGTAAACCGTAAACAGCTATATATTTTTTATTTTCGGGGTTTATTTCAGTTTTTATGTGATCCATGATCGAAACATTGATAATGCTTCTCTTTTTATCAATTTTGCAAATGTCTATCTAACACATAGTTTGCTAATGAGTCGGTTGATGTGTTTAAGTTTCTGGAAATGTGTTGATATTGAATGAAATCAAACTGTATTTCCAAGATTTTAACTCTTAGGAACTTGTGATAAATAGCTGGATTTCGGACAGAGTAGGTACCAGTGAGTTGTAGTACTACGAGCTGTGAGTCTAGCCTGACAATTAGCCGGTGTATGCCATGGGTGATGGCATCAGAGAGCAGTTCTATCAATGCACTATACTCAGCAATGTTATTCGTTGATTGACCAATACATACCCCTCTGAAACTCACTAACTCGCCGCTTGGATAAAAAATGGCCCATGCTGCAGAGGATAGGTTCCTCGAACTACGACTCGCTCCGTCGGCATATCCAACCCACAGTTCCAATGGATTTGACATCTGCAATAAGTGTAAAAAGTGGATTACTTAAACCGAAACAAACGCTTTAGCGAAAACAAAAATGTAACAAAAGCATACAGGTTACTACTAGGCATAGTAACGCTTAAGGTACAACCCGTTGCGGGGTTGCGCCAGTGGAATTCCGTCATAATCCATCAACTCGTAGGCTCCTTTTGCTAAAACTCTCTTAACAATATAGGGGCCCATCCATAAAGACTTAAATTTCCCATCTCCCAGTTTATCGGATTCTTGGTCGTAAAGCAAGACCAAATCACCTTCTGAGAAGACACGGGGTTTGACGTTTTTGTCGAACTGCGCCTTGACTCGTTTCTTATGGGCTTTGTTAGCCAATGCGGCATCCCGACGGGTTTCATCCAATTGGATTAATTCCAAGAAACGAGCCTCTTCTTCCGAAGTTCCGGGGAGGAGGTCAATTGCGAGTTTAAGAGACAAAATTTCACACTAGATTGGTAGGATTGCTTCCAGGCCATACACCAGTTGGAATGGTGTGAACCCAGTGGCATTTCTTACCGACGTTCGGTAGGCCCACAAAGCCGAGTACAGGATTAAATGCCATCTTCTTTTGTGAACCCCAACCATCCTTTGCAGCATGTGCTTCAAGACATTGTTGATTGCTTCAACTTGTCCGTTAGCTTGCGGATAGTACGGGGTAGAGCTGTTGTGAGACAAACCTAGTTTAGAAGTCAATTCAACCATCATGTGATTGCGAAAATGTGATCCATGATCTGTGACTATGGCCTGTGGTACGCCGAACCTGGCGACTACATGATTGAAAAAGAATAGGGCAGCTGTTTCACCAGTATTATCCAATGTAGGCATCGCCTCGGCCCATTTAGTAAAATAGTCAACTGCGACTATAATATACCCATGCCCCCCGGTCGAGGTGGGGTTACATTGCATGAAATCGATGCCCCATTTGGCGAACCATAGCTATTATTGGCTGTAAAGGAGCGGGGGGTCTTCTGGTTTTGCTATCAAAAATCTGACAAGCATGGCAACTTCTAACTGTGGTTATGCAATCTTTGAACATGGTTGGCCAGAAGTATCCTGCTCGTAAGATTTTTTGTGCTGTACCATATCCAGATTGATGCCCCCCACAGGCGCATGAATGACATTCATTCAGTGCTTTTTCGGCCTCCTCATGGGTGAGACATCTTCTCAGAACCGTATCGACACCACGACGGTAAAGCGTATCACCGACGATCATGTAGTCTTTTGCTTGGTATCGAATGCGTTTTTGTCCCGAGTGGGAGGTGTTTGGCCGAAACCTTTGGGTTTGGAGATAAACTATTATATCTCCATACCACTCATCATTTGCTGATATCAGAAACAAACTTTCGTCCACGATAGATTCTTGGGATGTTTCATCGTTGGACGACGATGGGAGATCGCATAATAATTCTACGAAAACTAAAGCTTTCTTTGATTTGGATTTCACAAATTCCATATCAAACTCTTGAAGGATAGCTATCCATTTTGAATATTTTCCCCCAAGCAACTGTTGCGACAGTATATAAGTCATTGGGTTGCAATCTGACAATACGGTAGTCTTCCGGAAGAGGACATAATGCCGAAATCTTTGTATCGCTTGAACAACAGCAAGTGCTAGCTTTTCAACGTGAGAATATTTACTCTCTGTATCATTTAAGTTTTTACTTAAATAATATATAGGGTGTTCAATTCCATCGACTTCTTGAACTAAAACCATTGCAATGGTCGTATCTGCTGCAGCCAGATACAGGTTAAAGTCTCTTTGATAGTCCGGGGCGTACATTAATGATGCTTTTACTAGAGAATCTTTCAGAGCATCAAAGGAAGCTTGCGCAACCTGGTCCCAGACGAAAGGTACATCCTTTTTCAAGAGACGGGTATAACCTTTAGCAAGTTCTGCGTAATTTGGAATGAACCTCCTCAGAAAGTTTGCTTTCCCTTGGAGTTTCTAAATCTGAAGCAAATTCGAAGGTGGAGGCAAATTAATGATTGCCTGCACCTTGCAAGGGTCGAGACGAATTCCATCCTTGGAGACTACAAAGCCAAGTAAACGACCAGAACCGATGCAAAACACACATTTGTGCGGATTGAGTCTTATCTTGTAGTGTCGGCAACGTAGAAATATCGCTCTTAAATGCTGCGGATGATCAGTCCGCTTTCGCGAATGAGCCGGAAGATCGTCGAGATAAGGTTGAACGATGTTCTTGATGTCATGGAAAGCATAATTCATTGCTCTCTGAAACGTCGCCCCTGCGTTCTTTAAACCAAAGGGTAATTTTCGATAAGCGAATGTGCCCCACGGACAAATAAATGCAGTCTTTGACTGGTCCTGTGGGCAGATATTTATTTGATTATACCCGGAAAATCCATCCATAAATGAAAAGATTTCACATCCGGCGCATTCATCAATTATCTGGTCGATGAAGGGTGTAGGGTAGTTGTCCTTTGGACAAGCTTGATTTACATCCCTATAATCAACGCACACTCTTATTGTTCCTTGTTTTTTCATAACAGGGACAATATTCGATACCCAATCGGTTAGAGGAACCGGGTAGATGAAACCAGCATGGAGGAGCTTCTCAACTTCTGCCTTAATGGCAGCGACTTTCTTGGGGTGCACTTGCCGAAGCCGTTGCCTTACTGGTTTGACATCAGGATACATCTTAATTTCATGTTCAACGATACTCGAGTCAATGCTTGGCATTTCATCATATGACCAAGCAAAGACATCTCTGAATTCGCGGAAAAGAGCTTTATATATTTCCAGTTCTGAAGGGGAACAACCTTTGCCGACATAAATATTCTCTACAACATCTGTTTTGGTCGAGATATTTATGGCTATAGTCTCTTCAATATTGGATAGGTTTCGCTCGGAATCCACCGTATTTACAGTATTTGTTAGGAATTCAAACACTGAAGGGTGATAAAGGTCCTCCTGAGTATCTTCCGAAGGAAGGGAACGATGGTGGTTATCATTCCATGGTGCCCCTTCAATCAACATTGATTGCAGGATTCCTTCGTCAGTTCCATGCACTCGTGACCAGGGATCCAAAGGGGTGCCATATTCTCTAGACCTATCTACCCAAACGCTTGACGAGCGTTGATTTGGGCTCGCCTCCCATGCCTGAAACATTGATTGCTACAATATTTCTATTGGGCTTGGGGGTAAAACCATTGCAAGATCCATGTTGACTTTGTCTTTTACGACCTTCATGGAAGATATCATGTTGCAGGTCACTACAAACGGTATATTTCCTATGTATATAGGATTTGGTAGCGAGAAAGTTCCCATCATTGTGGGGTCCTTCAACAGGCCTACTCCGATATCTTGAATTGAATGGTCACTCTCATGGATCATGGGAATGCTTCCTGTAACTTGTGAACCATTAGGGAGGAAGTTTTGTTGGTCGACGACCGTAATCCCTCCTTCAAACGGGAATGCGATCTTCCTAAAATAAGTCGACACAACAGCTGCCATGGCATAAATCCATGGTCTTCCCAGTAGGATGTTGTAATCAAGATTCCCATCGATGACTTCAACATCAATTTCTACTGTTTTTCCACCTAGTTCAACCTTCAAGTTACTTAGGATACCGTAAGGGGTATATGTCCTACCGTCGAATGCTTTTAGTGTCGTCGAAGATCTTGACAAGGTTGGCGACCCTAATGTTTTCCAGCAACTCATCGACATAATACATGTAGATGCTCCCTCATCAATAATTGTTCGGTGAACAGTCTTGTTGAGGGCTTTCACTTGAATAAGGAAAGCTAGTTGTGCTGGTAACTGAGGGTCGTATCCTTTGTGATCAAAGGATACAAGATTGGAATCCTTAGGATCAACCCCCCCAATTGCTGATAACAACGTCTGCCTTTGGGATGGACAATTTTGTAGTACCTCAAGAATCGACATAGCGGATGGCGATTGGGCCAAATCTTCTACTATGTTATAATGCTGCGCCGCTCTGGCGCGAGGATTAAATGTCGACTTCTGTACTACTCCCTTAGGCAGTTTTATTGTTAATTCAGGAATTATGGGTGGGACAACTTCTGTCGAAGTTGTTGTCGAACTACTTGGTTGATCTTTACCTTTTTCGTTTGACAGTTGCGGATTCCCGTAATCTTTGTTCCTTGTCGAAATCAAAGCATCATTCTGTTGCTTAGAGATCGACAACATTAGCACTTGCGACGGGGAAGCATTTCCACTATCAACCAGATTTTGACCTGGGTTGGGAAACGGGTCTGTCAGGACTGCTGAGGTCTTCGGACTCTTAAAGAATCTCTTGAGCTCAGCTTTGAATGGACAATCTGGTGTCCGATGATATTCATCATCACATATCTGACACGGCCATTTCTGTTTCCCTTTCCCAGGAGGGTTTGAAGAAGTTTTTTCAGGCGACGGATCATCCTGTTTCTTCTTCTTCCCTTTGTTTTGCTTCTTCTCGCTTCCTGGTTGATTGGTTTCTTTGCCTTTATATGCTGATATGGAATTTACTTCCGAAGCAAGAATATCTTCATTTGCATTTTGATCTGAAGTCTTACGGGCTTTCTGAGATGAAGCCTTTTTCGATTTCGCGCTTGCAGTGCCAATCACACCATCTCCGGCATGAGAGTCAATATTTGATTTAGGAGGGGGAGGAATTGAAAATTCAGGTCTAGGGGCATCAGGTATCTTGTCGTAGAGCGTGCCAGACTGAGTATATACTAAGTCTAAATATTGAGCATGAGAAATGACTTGCTCCTCTATTACGACTCCCCCCTTGGCCACATCTTCCGTTATAGCCGGAAGTAACGACTTTATAAACCATTCAGCTAATAGCTGATCGGGAACGTATGTTTTCACCATCCTACAACGACGACGCCACTCATGTATATGATCAGATATGTGAGTAGCTGTCGTCTGTTTGAAGTTGGTTAATATTTCGGTTCCCGTTTCATACCTTATTGGTAATTGAAAATGGGTTAAGAAAGTCGTGGCTAAGGAGCTGAAATTGTCGAAGGAGGCTCTTGGAAATTCAATATACCATTTAGCCGTTGGACCTATCAATGTCCTCTGGAAGAGGCAAAGTCTTATCGAATCATCGTTCAGAGTGTTCCATGAACACCACAGATGAAAAGTCATCATGTGATTCGACGGGTCTTCACCTGGATTTCCATTGAATTTAGGAATGTCCGAAGGAAGTTTGTGAGGAATCGCTGGCCACCAAGGGGCATAAGCAATCGGATCGTTTGTCAACCGATGTAAATCGGGTAACTATAGAGTTGCCACGAATGGTAACTGCTGACTCAGATTAGGCGAAGCATATCCAGGATACGATGGAATCATCTAAGCAGTTGGTCTTTGCATACCAGCATAATGTAATTGATGTTGGTATGATTGATATGGTTGGTGGACTACCCCACTATAGAGTGGTTGGTTTTGACCGTGTTGTATATACGGTTGTCCACTGTTCGCAAAAATCTGCTACTCGGAACCTTGGTACACTTGTTGGAATTGCGGTTGTTGGTACTGCACCAACCATGGTTGTGAAGCCATGTGTTGTTGTGCTATACTAACCGTTGGACCAAGATGAGGGGTAATGGCACCCGTTTGTACTTGTGTCGCCCCGCCAGTTGTCGATTGTGGTTGAGTTGCAGGGTCAAAGGGCTGTTGCATTACAACCTGAGAAATCTAAGGTTGACATACAACAGGCATCGTTTGAACTTGCGACACGGTTACAATCGCTGGTGTTGTCGGGATGTTCGTCACAGGTACACATTGTTGCATAGAATACACAACTCTTGGTTGCTGGGGCAGCATAGGTACCCAACCACTTGTAGTCATTCCAGTATAACCTGAATACTGTTGTGAACTCCCGTATGGGTAACCTCCCGGAGGGGGTAATGAAAGGGCATACTGCCCCCCATACGGTGGTGATCCGGAACTGAAAGGAATTACTAAACCTTGAGGACCGGATTGCCCAAACTGACCTCCAAAAGGATCAATTTGTTGAGTTCCAACATAAGAGTTACTGGGTATTATCCTAGAAGAACAAACAGGAACAGACCACATTGTCGTTATAGCCCCTGAAGGGGCTCCTTCCAGCTGTTGAGAGCTAGTTGGGACAGATGGTATGCCGGCAAACATTGTCGGAGTGACAGCAAGGGGTTCTGCTGTCGTTGTGTCATTTGACACAGTCCTAGATGTTGATGGTTGTTCAGACATTTTGAGTCTAGCCAATAGATTGCCTAGCGATTCTACAGGAACTTCCCCTGGTGATAGGCTAGCTTCTGATGCAGAAGGAAATAAAGTGACCCCTACTCCAAAATGGGTTGGAGTCATTACTTGCGGATCTTCTACAATTTCCTCTATTGCAATCAGACCAGGTGGAAGAGGAAGACCGTCAGGTCCGTAAAATATTTCTGGTGCCGAAGAAGGGGTTGTTTCGACAGCGACAGTTGTTTGAGGAGCAAGACTCTCTGAACCGGTTACAAATGGAACTGATTCAGTAACACAAGTATTTGCTCTCAGACTAGGATCAGTGTTACCGTCCCTCTGGGGCTGTTGAAATTCTTCAATAGAGGCAGGGTTCCCAGAAATGTTTGGAGTAACTGGAACCTCAGATGTTGTTGGAACACTTGTTCTAACTTTGATAGGAGATTTTGAACCAGTTAAACGAGTTCGCTTTGCCCGTACTGTATTCGATTCCGGAGACAAAGACGGTTGACTCGTAAGCCTCCGTGAATGACGGGGTTTCGATTGAATTTCTTCCACGATTGCGGATTACTCGATCAACCAAAATACACAGGGGAAAATGTGTTTCCGAATTGAATTGATTTTAGACGCTTTTAAGACACAACTTTCTTTTTCACTTTTTAAGAGTCGAGAAAAAGCTAAAGATGACTCTAGTCTCCTTCGATGTTTTAACGAGCTCGAAGTGACAAATGCTCGGATGGACTTTTTTAGTTATAGAGTTTGAAAAAGGCCAAAAGAAAGTACTCTGGAGTTCTAGGCAGAGGGTGTGCCAAACCTTTCGCAAAACCACAGAATACGTTTTACGGTACAAGTGGTCGATCTTCGTGAATGTTGTGTTCACTGCATTGCGATCAGTAGGGCGGCCGACACGGCTTCCTATGGATAAAGGCTTTATTCCTATAGGGGTCTCCCAATATATACGCGACGGTACGTGGGAGCACAAGTCCGTATTGATACTTATCGCTTCACAGTGGAGGAATCACCCAACCACTCGATGCTAAGATATCACGTTTAACGACGCTGGAACACGTCTCTAGCTTTGACCTCTATGTGTTTCGTTATGTTTCAAAGCGTTGTTATGTAAATTCAATTCATTTTAGGTTGATCTTGCTTAGCAGTTTGCCTTTATGGATCACCACGTGATGTATGATACAACTCCTAAATGCAGTCTAAGAATGATAAGCAAGCTTTTTCAATTCTTTCAACTTATGAAAATCTTAACTACTGAGGGAAAAGAAAGACATTGACTTTTCACACAGATCATAGAGCACACACTGATGCACTTTTCCTAAATCAACATGCAAGCTGTCAAAAATGCACATGCACAATGCAGGTATTTCTTTTCTTCTTTCTTAATGTTGATGTATTACAAAAAGAAAGTTGTTGTATAATTTCGAATTCAATTTCAAGTGAAAGCAAACAAGCTTTTTTCCAAAATCAAAAGAACACCTTAAGATTTACTTGTTTCAATACTAGAAATACTTAAATTCGAACCATATGACGAAAGAAAATGCTCAATCAGCTATGAACAGCAAATTAACTAACTCTTAGGATCAAAACGACACTTTATCACAGGTGTAGATCTAAGAGGCCACAGCAAGACTAGTTCGCTTTCGTTATGGGAAACTGTAAATGAAGTAAGAAATACAAAAAAGAACAATCACAGTTTCTTTATACAACCGAGGCGGAATGATGGCAAAGAAAGGTAGTTTCAGATAGGTACAATGGTTGATAACTGGCTGCAAAACAATACTGAAAACTGGGCAATAGAAGGCAGGGAACGCCAGTTGCACAATGCAAAATGGGTTCAGCGCAGGCTCTGCACTGTCAGTTTGACATTCAGCGCAGGTAGCCCCTTCGGGACCTCCGTTGAAACATAGACTGCCTTCACTGCAGTGGCGCTGAAGAGAAAACTCTCGTTTCTCTCAGGTTCCGGGTCACAGATTGCTCAAAAATCAACTGTTTTAGGCCAAATCAGAGGCTATCAATCAAGTACACACTAGAGGATGATTAAAGGAAGATGAAGACTATCACAAAGAGCTATTTAGAGTCCTTGTGGATCAGCTCTTCAAATCATAAACATGCCCAGAAACTGAGCTAGAGTAGCTGCCCTCTACTTTGCATCTGAAAGATTCAAATGCAGTTCGATTCGGTACTCCCTTTGTTTAGGAAATGAATAGCAAGAAACACAAGCTACCAACAAGACACGGTCCCCAGCGGAGTCGCCAGTTTGTTGTTGGGAAAAGTATCCAATACGGAATGACCCTATCCCACTCTAAGGGTGATAGATCCTTAGCAACAATCAAAGCAAAGCTATCTAAGATTACTTCTTTATGAGATGCAAAAGGGGGAAGAAAGAGATCGACTCACTGATGTCTTTCGCCAATGATTGATCCAATCTTTTCTCCTTGCTGCTTGCTCCCAACTCCTTGTCTTCTCACGGGCCCAGTTACACCAAGATCCTGCAAACAAGACGAGAAACGGAAACTACAAGAAGCATGCATTCATAATTGATTCAAGGATTAGAATAAATCAAATACGCAAGTAAAACAATACATCATTGAAACACATGCGAATAGAAGAACCTCAAATGCTTTATTAATGGAATAAAGTAAGGTTCAGGTGGTGATACAACCATAAGAGGCCCAATCCAGCATCACCTTCCCGACGGAAATAAATCTCCTCTTCACTTCCTTCAAGCAATCACCCAATAATCCCAACTGTAAACCAACAGCAATTCTTTGCACAAAATTCCAGCCTCCAGATCTCATGGGATGAGATCCTTATATAGAGTTTTGGAGAGAAGATGAGTCAGCTTGATGTGTGACTAGTGTCCTCTTCAACTCCAGTTCTTCTTTAGTTCTTGAGTTCCACTTGGAGATCCTAGCTTCCACTTGGAGTTTTAGAACCTCTTACTCATCACTAAGCGAATCCTTTGATCCAAGTGTCATTTTGGAAGCTTCCTGGGCACTGACACATTGAGGAAAGATACCTCCACATGTCAAAACTCGCTCAGCGTAGGTAGCCTTTGTTGAAGTTGACATTCAGCGCAGGTAGACCATGGAGCAGTTGACATTCAGCGCAGATGCTCAGTGGAGCAGTTGACATGATCCAAAATTGACTTGTTTTTGAGTGTTTTTCAGTGGAGAACTGATTTGAATTGCTGTGGTTTGCTGACCTTGTTCCTCTAGTGGTAGGAACAACATGTTTAGGGACTTTGGATCCCTTAGATTATGGACATTTCATGCTTCATGCTGTAAGGCACAAAAATGTCTATAACATCCCCCTCCTCTGGTTCTTTAGGCTCATTCTTCTGGATCTTGGTGGTGGAAACAGTGATGGTGGGCTCCGCATCAATGATCTGCTTCCCTTTGCCATTCCCCTTGTCAGGTTCTGACTCAGGTTCAGAACATGCATCTAATTTTGAAGCCTTCAACTCGGCCACGAGCGACTGCTTGGTCCAACACTCACTTGTGTTATGAGTGGGACTCTTGTGGAACTCACACCACTTTCCTGTGTCCTTCTTTGACTTCATGGTGTTGTTCTTTTCTTGTGGCTTTGATGGGTTGTCTTGGGTCACCCTGCCTTGGCTTTGTCCTTTGGTCTTTGTATCTGCAGATCCAAAGTCTCACTTCTTCTATTTGAACTTTTGCTCAATTGTAATAGTGTATCGGTATGCCATGCCGAGCAAGGAGATGTTCAGGACCTCCATCTCTTCTTGGATGTATCTGTGTAGGCAGCTGCGGTATTTGAGTACCAGATGTAACTCAGAACCCTTGATACCCAACTATGTGCAAAGGCTATGAAAAACGTTTGTGAACTCCGACACGTCTTGGTCCCTTCCCTGCTGCAGGGTGGTCCATTTGATGTATTTGTCCTCATAGCTTTTGACAGGGTAGTACTGCTCCATGATGGCATCTCAGAATGAATCCCAAGTGGGTGCAGATGAAAATAGTGAGCCCGTAATTTCATTCTTCTTCTCGCAGTAGGTTTCCCACCAGTCCTTGATGTGGGGGGCTTCTTTGAGAAGAGCGAAAACAATATTTTCTCGACTCGAAAATTCATGAATAGAAAAATACCATTCTAGCATATTTAACCATTTATCTATGGCATCTGCGTCTATCTAACCCTCGAATATGGGGATTTCAAAATTAACTTGTACCTTAAAGGGTGTGGCATTTCCAGAGTAGTCGGTTGGAAGCCCATGTGTCACCTCTGTGTAGCCGCTGAAGGATCTACGCAAAGCTATCCATCATCGCGTTCCTTTGCCCCTCAAGGGCTTCTTTCAGCAAGATTTTGATAGGATCTCATGCCCCCTCATATTTCTTTTCATCCTCCATGGGAGGCCATTGGGATTTTCAAGGCTGGTCTTGTAAAGGTTCAACCAGTTCAAGCCCTAACTCCTTATATCTCAACCTTGTTGGGGACATGCAAAGAAAAATAGAGAAAAAGCATACCGCTCTGATACCACTGATCCAGATTTAAACAAGAATGGAACAAATTAGAAATATAACCATAAACACATAGATGCAGTAGAAATAATACTTCATTTCACTAATGTAAAATACTGAAATAGACTTACAAACAAAAATGGAAATAAACCAACTAGGGCGATGGTAGATTATCTCTGAGAAGAGATGTGGCGACTACATGCCTCTAAACTATCTTACAATGAGGCTCAAGGGCCTTTTTATTATTTAACAATAATAGCAAACCCTAAACAACCAAAACCCAAACTTGAGGAGATGTAACACCAAGAGTTTATGGGCCCCGTTGGGGTGAGTTGGACAGCCAACTTCCTGGGGTCACAACTTGGTCATATTATCTCCGTTTGACGTGCATGATAGCCCATTGGAAATATCTCTCCGAGGACTACGACAAAAGAGACGATTTTACAAAGAAAATCATTGGCGGTAGATTTTCCAAGAAACGTCGTTTAGGGCATCAAAACGGCTCCGGAAGTTTAGGACCTAGAAAGCTGCTAAAAATAGTAAATTGTGCTATAATTAAGGAAATTGAAAACATGAAAGAGACAGTTGTGGGGGTCCAAATGGGATATGTGGGTGGACACCAAAATCCACCTGGATCAACAAGGGGACATAGGTAAAAGCATTTGTATTTTTCCTTATTTTATGGTTTGTCTCTAGAGAGTTGATTTTACTGGGTGTAAAATCTATGCATCTCAATATATCTCTTTAGGAAATCCTATTTTTATTCTTTCCAAGAAAAAATCTCTGGGGAATGCCAATGGATGTTACCCCACATTCATAGATGGCATCCCTAGTAAACCCATTGGAATTGACTAGTGCACCTCACCCAAGGGATTTCAAACAGGGCACCTGCCAACATAGAACTAGCTAAATACCTAGTAACATTAATGACATTCGGTCGGGCTAACCCCTTGAGCTTAATAAATCATAATCAACTACACTATTTTCCATATCAACATATTGATCCTGTTTAACATTTTGTTAGAGTAACCATAATAATCCAAGTGTGTTTCTATTTTTATTTTGATTTTTAATTCCTTTTTTGGTGTGGTGACAACTTTATATGACTGTATGGATGTTAATTTTTGTCAGAGAATATGTTGAAAAGTAGATTCTCTCTTACATTCTACCTTGTATTTTATGTATTGATGGAGTTCAATTTCATTACTTGTGACCAAAGAACTGTGTCAAGCATGTATATAAGGATTCTTGTATCATTATTCATAAAATGAACATTGTCCTTAAACAAGTAAATTAGATCCTTAAGGATACATGTTTGCATCTCATGGAACTTCCAATCCTAATAAATGAGGTGAAATTTAATTATTTCCAAATCTTAAGTTCTGTGAATTCACTCATATTTGGTGTTGGAATATTTTGAGCAAACGAGAAGAATTTATTTTAATTGCATTCAAATTTTCCAAAAATAATACTAATTTTCTCCTTGACTAAAATTCTCCCAAAAATGGCTTTGGGATTTAAAATTTTGTAAATATTTTTAGGGAAACAACCCAAAATACTTTTTCCAGATTAGAGTTTTATAACCCTCGGTACTAAAACAATTTTCCATTTTCTCCTACAAATGTCTATAGAGTCTGCCTAGAAATTGATCAAAAAATTAGGTAGATGTGCTGGACAGACTAAATAATTTTGATAGAATAATCACTTAACATAAATTTTATATTAGGTTTCATAAATATATAACTTAGAAGCATGAAATTAAGGGGAAATCTCAACGAGATTGATATATTCTTAATTGAGTTGAATGAGGTCAGGAATAATTTTGACTAGAGGGTGTTGAAGATGACATAGTTTTGTTCTGGTTCGATAGGTTTAGAACTGAAAATCAGCAATTTTCTTGCTCGCATAACTTGGGAAGATTTTTTTATCTCAAGTCTCAACCTTATTAAATAGTATGATTTATTCTTTGCAATGTTGAGATATGCTATGATACCACTTGCTAGTAACCTAAACAATTTGGATGAAAATTTAGTTGTGGATTTTACTTGCCAAAGATATAAGTGAAAATATAGATTAATTGTCCCTTCTGTAGAATTTCCTTGAAATTCTGGTGCTACTTGAATGAATAAATATGAAACTAATTATTGCACCAAGATGAAATATTTCTCTACCAATTTGCAGTGGAATAGAATAGAAATAAAACATAATCACGCTATATAAAAAAGGAAAAAATTTCTAGGGAACCCAACTGGGAAAACCCTATGCTAGCTATAGAAATTTGAAATACTATCCATATTAGAGTTTGAGACACCTTATTCAAGACTAGGTTCATCGATTCTTATTGATTTACATATTAATTTTCATAATAATTAGGGTTTTTGTCCATCAAATCAGTGTAGCTAGAAAGTGTTTCTTTGATTTCAAAAAGCAGACCAGGATCAACTTCATCCAAGAATCCCCTAGAAGTCTCAGTAGCAAGAAGAAAGGTCTTTTTTATTTTATTTCATCACATGAATCCATCAAAATCACTGATTTGTATTCATTTCTTTCACATTCATTTTCAATGTTATATGGAAAAGGTAATTTAGTATGATATAATCCTTAGGTAACCAACCTCAGACATATCATTGGTTAATTTATGTTGTTTGAAGTTTATTGAGTTTGAGTTTTATCATGAAACTACTAGAAACATACTAGCATGGGTGAATTGATTATCTTTATAACAATGTTATGGTTTGATCTAGTCCTTGAAAGGAGCTTATAGTTGATGGTCAAAATTTCACATTCCTTTCATTTTTTTTATCTTCCTATATAAAAAATATCTTTATGTTACAACCTCTAGCTAGATATATATAGTAATTTCCACTCAGAAGTTGGATGCCAACATTTTAGAGCTTGATCATACTCAAGTTACCTTTTTATGAGTTGAAAATGTCATTAGATCTCATTATACCGTCTATTGCAGAGCATGAATCCAATTTGCATTTGTTCTAGTTAAAAATGTGATTAGATCTTGCTATATCATCTTTTCTAGAGAATGAATCCAATTTCTCAGAGTCCATTTGCTGGAGCTATAACAAAGCTAATTTAATTCATTAAACTTACTTTTCATATTCTTTTTGTTGACTGTGATTCTGCAGGTCACATTTGCATTGGAAAAGGGTTATATTTAATGAAGTGTGGAAGGAGAGGGAAGCTTCAGTTATGTCCTTTCAAACTTTATAAAGTATGTAATAAAATTTTAAAAAAAATCTCCATAGAATGTTGTGCTTTAACTTTTTCTTTTGTTAATGGATTATTTATGTGATCTCCCCTCTCTCACACAAAAACAGATTACAGACATACATGGTTTTTTGGGATATGTGGACAAGGGACAGATTTAGGCTAGCCATTTATCTAGAAATTTACACTATAGAAGATTAGGCATTTACAGTTGAATATTTCCTTGCCACTAAATTAGAGTTGAAGAGTCAGACTCCTATTTGTCAAGCATATCTAGCTCACTTTTAAATCAATTTATTTCTGACTCTGTATAGACCTTCCATGGGAGGGCAATGAGTGATCACTACCCATTTATAAACCCGCCAAGCCGGTCTACTTCTTTCTAGTGAACAACTTTGGGACTTTCCATGAATCATGAGACAATTCCAACCCCATAATTATAAATTTATTATTTAAATCTATACTCGCTAGATTAGAATATGCACAAGGAGAACTCCATTCTTGTTTTGAAATAACTTGCAATTGACTTGTACCGTGCTATTTAATCTTTTCTATGTTTATTTTCATCCTTGGTTTGTTACATAAAGATGCAACAGGCTACCTTGCATTTTCTATACTAACACTCCTAAAAAATAATAAAGTATGCCCAAATCTATCATTTCAAATTATTTATGTAGCTCACCTTTTGGTTTTTCAATTATCAAAGTTGTTACCTATATTGATGAGATCTTTTACAATTGATAACACAGTGACAATATATGTTATAGTTTTATCTGTGTTGCTTTGAAGGTGCTTCTCCTTCAATAGAGCAACAATACACTGTAGTTTCCATTTAGGGGAGAAGTGTACCCAGTAGCAACCTTGGCCTATGTGTAGATGGGTTGAATGCACATTAGACTCTATCTATTGTTTTGGTGTTTCTCCTTCAACAATACTTCATCTCAGTGGATCCTTTCGGTCTGCACCTTTAGTAGATGCATGCATCCTTGGGATACATGTTGTAGATTATAGTTTTGCTATGAGGGTGTAGCAGTGATGAAATAAGTGCATCGATTTTAGGCATCTTGTGTTTTTTGTATGCAAGAATGCTTGTTTAGTGTTTCCCAAACTTAGATAGAGCCATATTTAGTATGCTTTTATAATTTAACTTAGATGCTCACTTTTTTTAATTTAGGTGTTTTTCTTAGTACTATTTTGTTCTCATATTTATCTTTAAGAAAAGTGAACAATAGAGAAGGGTTCTATATTTTGAGTAAGGGACACTCTTCTTGGTAGGAGGTATTCTATTCTAGGGAGCTTTTGTCGTGCATGTTAGGTATTTCATCCTAGGTAGAGCTCCAAGTCCCTACCTCCTTGACAAAGTCCCTGCTAGACAAGGCACTGGTGGACAGAGTTCCAAGTCCCTAAAGTTTCCAAAAACCCACCTGAGCCTAGCTACCTAGCCTAAAATCCTTTACATTCCAGTCCTCTCTTGGATGTGATTTCATAGAAAGATCCCTTTGGTTTGATAGGGCTAGCTACCAAACTAAAAGCTTGGTCTGTGGTTACCTCCATCAATCTCCTCATCAACCTAAGAAATTATGGAGGATAACAAAGGGCATGATAACTAGGGAGTGACAAGGTGTTCTTGTGAATGTAAGGTTCCCAAGTCATGGAGAAATGTAATTCTATTTGTAAGGTCACGACTTCCAAGGTGTGCTAGGGAATGTTGGGGCATGCTAACATGTGCCAGATAATATGAAGACATGTCAAACAAGCTAAGATGTTTGAATTGATAAGGCATTCCAAGATGTACAATATTTCCAAGTCCCTACCTCCTCTTCTTCCATATGCCATCCACTTATCACATTTTCTTTGTAATATTTGGTGCATTTGGTAGTTATAGGTCATTTATAGGTTATAAATGTATTCAGAGTTTCACATCTAATTGAGTATTCAACTAAACATATTGATTCTCTTATATAAAAATATTTTTCCCTCCACCCACTTTTCATAACTTTAATAACCATTAGGTAGGGACCTGTAGCTTCGATGTTGCTTTGCTTGTTTAGTAAAATATTGACAAGACTTCAAATTATTGAAATTTGTAGAATTTACAATTTATGAAGTTTCAAGGTCTACTTTTACAAAGTATAATCCTTTAAAAGGTTCTAGCTCAATGGAAGAGCACTTTCTTTACAAGTAGGAGGTTGGTGTTTCGATCCCATCATACCTTAACATCCATATGGAATGGTGAAAATTAATTTTTGGTGATGGAGGCACTTTTGAACATCACTAATGAGCTTTGGTGACATTTTTCAACCCTCACCGAAAATATGAAATGGCGATGGTCAATGAACACCATCATATATACGCATCAATAGTGATGATCCTCAAAGGTCCATAACCATAAATCGTTGTTGTTGATATGAAATGGTGGCAGTCGTTGTCCATCATTATAGTCATTATTCCTTACGAACCTTAAATGTCACCACAACGCCTATACTTCTAGCAATGAGGCTATTGGTGACGATCAATGAACATCACAATATATATGCACCAATAGTGATGGCCATTAAAGATCCACACAATAAATCATTGTTGTTCACATGAATGGTGACGGTCACTATCCATTATTATAATCAATATTCATGACGTACCTTGAATGTCACCATAACACCTATACTTTTGATGATGCCACCTTTGGTGACGTTCAGTTTTTGGTGATTGAGGCTATGGTCCATCACCATTGCTCATATGCAGTGGTGACAGTCACTATCCATCATTATACATCATTATTGATGACGAACTTCAAATGTCATTACAACACCTATAATTTTGGTGACGCCACCTTTGGTGATGTTTAGTTTTTGGTGATAGAGGCTATGGTCTATCACCATTGCTCATATGGAATGGTGACAGTCATTATCCGTCATTATAAATCATTATTGGAGAAGGACTTAGTATGTATCTACAACACCTATACTTTTGGCAACACCACCTTTGTTGAAATTTAGTTTTTGGTGATGAATGCTCTTTTTACTGTCACCAATGAGGTTATGGTGACACTTTTTTCCCCTCACCAATGTCCTTTTTTCTTGTAGTGTGGGAACATGGGCCCATGTCAAAAATGTTAAGCTGTGACCGGGGGTAGGCCTTGTGCACATTCATGCAGTCCGTTTTCCCAACTCTCCCATGTTCCTTCATTTTCCATGTAAACTCGTTCATGTGGGTTGTTTGATGGCACCTGTGTAAACTAACTCGGGCGGGTCATTTGAGGGTGCTCGTGTAATCTCGTTCGGGTGGGTCATTTGGTGGCACCTATGTAAAATCATTCGAGCGGATCATTTGAGGGCACCCGTGTAATCTCATTCAGAGTGGTTGTTTGCCATGTAAACACATTCATAAGGGTGCCCGTGTAATCTTGTTCAGTCAGTTCATTTGAGGGTGCCGTGTAAACTCATTCGGCCGGTCGTTGCGTGTGAGGATGCACCCGGGCACAAGTGTACATATAAATAATGCTAAGTTGTGACCAACAATGGGACTTCTATAGGTTCATGTGGCCCATTTGCTTGATTCTCCCTTGTGCCTTCATTGCGGTTGGATGTTGGTGCCCATGTAAACCTGTTTGGGCAGATTGGGTTGCGTCATGTGGGGGTGCCCATGTAAATTCATTTGGTTTGGTCGGGTCAGGTTGGGTCGTGTGAGGGTGCCCATGTAAACTCATTCAGGAGGGTCAAGTCGTATCATGTGAGAGTGCCCATGTAAACTCGTTCAGTCAGGTCATTTGAGGGTGCTCATGTAAACTCATTTGGTAGGGTCGTTCCATGAGAGGGCGTGCCTGGACACATGTTCCTATCTCAAAAATGTTAATTTCTAATTGGGAGTGAGCCTTATGCATGTTTGTGCCACCCATTTTCCTGGCTCTCCCTTATGCCTTCATTTCAATATGGTGTGGGTGCCCATGTAAACTCGTTTCGGTGGGTTGGGTCAGGTCAGGTTAGGTCATGTGAGGGTGCCCATGTAAACTCGTTTCGGTGGGTTGGGTCAGGTCAGGTTAGGTCATGTGAGGGTGTCCATGTAAACTTGTTTTGGTGGGTCTGGAGGGGTTTGCTTTCCATGTGAAAAGTGGGCTGCTAATTGAGATGTTTGTTCGGGTCTGCGTGAAGGATCGCCTTGGGTCATTTGTAGGGTGGATGATTTTCATCTTCTCTCCATCCCCACTCAATGGCACATGAGCATTAATGTTGGCCATGCTCGTCTTGGTCCCTCGGTTGGATTTTCATGTGAAAGGTGGGTTGGTAATTGAGTTTTTTTTCGAGTCTTCCTGAAATGGGCTTGGGCCATTTGTAGGGTGGCCAATTTCCATATTCTTTCCATCCCCACTCAATATCACGAGTGGTAATTTTGGCCATGCTCGTTCAGGGAGGCATATGTGAACAATTCCAATTCTACTCTCTAATTTCATGGAGTTGTATAGGTTGTTGTGGTGTGGCTCCATAGATCGTCTTTGTCCCTCATGCCCATCAAAATGATACAAGTGATAGGTTTTATTTTTGTGTGAAAGGTGGGTTTGTAATTAAGTTGTTTTCCTAGGTTTTCCTGATGAATGTCCTCGAGTCATTTGTAGGGTGGTCGATTTTCATCTTCTCTCCATCCCCACTCAGTAGCACATGAGCGGTAATGTTGGCCATGCTCGTCTCGGGAGGCATATGTGAACAATTCCCCTTCTGATCTCTAAGTTCTTTGAGTTGTATGGGTTGTTGTGGTGTGGATCCCTGGCTCATCCTGGTCCCTCATGCCCATCCAAGTGATACAAGTGATAGGTTTTATTTTCATGTGAAATTTGGGTTGGTAATTGAGATTTTTTTTGGGCTTGCCTAAAGAATGGACTTGGGTCATTTGTAGGGTGGCCGATTTTCATCCTCTCTCCATCCCCACTCAGTAGCACATGAGCAATAATGTTAGCCATATGCTCGTCGTGGGAGGCATATGTGAACAATTCCCCCTTTTCTCTCTAAGTTCTTGGTTGTATGGGTTGTGGTGGTGTGGCTCCTTTGCTCGTACTGGTCCCTTGTGCCCATCCAAATGATACAAATGATAGGTTTCCTTTTCATGTGAAAGGTGGGTTGGTAATTGAGTTGATTTCCTGAACGATGACCTTGGGTCATTTGTAGGGTGGTCGATTTTTATCTTCTCTCCATCCCGACTCAGTAGCACATGAGCGATAATGTTGGCCATGCTTTTCCCTATCCCTCGTGCCCATTTGATTAATAAAACTGATAATTTTTCTCGGTTATCCTTTGTGCCTTCGTTGTTGTGGTCCCAGATGGAAACCCCAAAACTCCTTCATGCCTATGTCATTATCTTGCCCCTCGGTTGTTGGGAATAGAAAATTTTGATTGGGTTCGGCAACCATGTGTGGCTCCATTGAAATTGGCTCCTCATTATATTGTTCACCTCCTCCCTATTTGGTGGGGAGGGGTTTGATTTTCATGTGAAAGGCGGGTTTGTAATGACATGGTTTTTTAGGTTTTCTGGAAGAATGGCCTTGGGACGTTTGTAGGGTGGCCAATTTTCATATTCTCTGCATACCCACTCAGTAGCACATGCGGTAATGTTGGCCATGCTTATCCCGGGAGGCATATGTGAACAATTTCCCTTCTTCTCTAAGTTCTCGGAGTTGTATGGGTTGTTGTGGTGTGGCTTCCTGTGACGTCTAGCCTCTTAATTCTTCAACTGTTTATGGTGCTAGTTTCTTATGCTTGTACTCTTTCTGTGTTGGCATTGTCAATTGAGATGCAAACATTTAAGAGGAATGTGAAAGGGTTTTGGTTGTAAACCACCTACCCACCTCTTTCTTTCTTTTTCTGTCGAGTGATGTGAGGAATTGTTCTCGTTATTGTAAAGTTAAGGGTTGGCATTCCTTTCAAAGTGAACATCATCTATGGTTGTGTTGGCTTTAAGGTTTTGATAGATGTGATGGCCTATATGTTTGATCGAGTGGTCAAATTTTTCCTTGCATCTCACATTTGTGGTATACTTTTGTGGTTGGAAATGTTAAGTCACAATGTTTATGGGTATTTTTTGTTTCAATTTTGTATGCGATCGTGGTCCAATGGGGAGGAGGCTTGCTGCATCGATGGTGGGGGCTATCTAGAAGAAGGTTTTCAAGGTGGAACACTTCGACATCCCTCCTCTACATGGAGGTGGTTGTAGGTGAAATATATTCATTGTCCAATTGGTAAAGCTCTGGGAAATATCCTAGGTTGCCTGTACTTAGGGTGTGTGGGGTGCAAAGCTACCCGATCCCTCCTCCTATTTGGATATGTTCTTGTATTGTGTAGCAATCCTCTTGATTTGCATTTATTTTCTTCCATTTCCTTCACATCATGGTTTTCATCAGAGGTCAAGTGATCGTGGTCCACTATTTTTGTTGTCCGTGTGGACTCATAGATCGCCTCGGTGCAAGGCAAGGATGGTCAAGGGGTATTTCTAAGAGAGGTTGTGGGCTTGGTACGTCTTGTTTTATTTCTTTCCTTTGCCATTGCATTGAGGCTGCCACAAGTGATCATGTGATTGAGGTCCATCATTGCTGCTATCCGAGTGGACTCCTAGGTGGCCTCTGTGCGGGGCGGGGAGGGTTGGGTGGAATTTCTAGGGGAGGTTGCGGGATCGGTTTGTCTTTCATTATTTCCTTCCTTTGCCTTTGTGTGGAGGCTGCCACAGGTGATCATCCAATTAAGGTCCATTGTTGTTGCTGTTCAGGTGGACTCCTGGGTGGCATCGGTGTGGGGCAAGGAGGTTTGTATGGCCTCTCTAAAATGGGATTTGTGGTTGGTCATCCTCTTTTTATTTCCTTCATTTTCCTTTGCATCAAGGTTTCCACATGCGATTGGGAGATTGAGCTCCACTGTTGCTGCTGTCCAGGTGGACTCCTAAGTGGCCTCGGTGTGGGGAGGGGAGGGTTGGGGCTCATTTATAATATAGAGGCTGCATGGTTGGTCATTCTCCATTTATTTCCTTTGCATCCGAGAAGCCATAAGCGATCGAGAGATCGAGGTACACTGTTGTTGCTATTCGAGTGGACTCCTAGGTGGCCTAGGTGCGAAGCGTGGAGGTTTTTGGAGGAATTTCTAAGGGAGTGGTTGAGTGATCACATATTTTGTTGTTGGTTTGGGCCTGGTTGCAAAACCTAAAGTGGCCTTCGTGCATTGTGACTCAAAAGTCTACCCATTTGTTCACCATGTCCTTGGCATGTTGTGTGTGTTTCCTTCTTTGGATGCAAGAGGTGCACAGAATAAAAGTTTTACATGATATTTTGACATCTCTTTGACTTGATGGGTGTTCAGGTTGGCTCTTGGTAAGATAGCTCCCGAAATACCCTTTGAAGTGGGAGGGTGCTACCTGGTTGATCGTGCCAGTAGTCATATGCTTGTCTCAAAGACTAAGCCATGCATATGTAAGTATGAACTAATTCAGACTATGAAACTGCGGATGGCTCATTAAATCAGTTATTTTTTTTTATGGTACCATACTACTCGACTAACCATAGTAATTCTAGAGCTAATATGTGCACCAAGTCTCTAATATTTGGAAGGAATGCATTTTTTAGATAAAAGGGTAGCGTGGGCTTGCCTGCTTTTCCAGTGAATCATGACAACTTGACGGATTTCACAGCCCTTGTGCTGGCGATGCTTCATTCCAATTTCTACCCTATCAACTTTCAATGGTAGGATAGAGGCCTACCAGTGTGGTGATGTGTGACAGAGAATTAGGGTTCAATTCCAAAGAGAGAGCTTGAGAAACGACTACCACATCCAAGGAAGGTAGCAGGGGCACAAATTACCCAATCCTAAAATGGGGAGGTAGTGACAATAAATAAAAATACATGGCTCATCAAGTATGGTAATTGAAATGAGTACAATCTAAATCCATTAATGAGGATCCATTTGAGGGCAAGTCTCGTGCCAACAGCCGCAATAATTCCATCTCCAATAACGTATATTTAAGTTGTTATAGTTAAAAAGTTCATAGTTGGATCTTGGGTCATAAAGGTTGGTCCACCCACTTAGTGTGCACCTACCTTCCATCCCTTTTGTCGGCAGCATGCTCATAAACCTAATTGGATGGGGCAAGGCTCTGGTGCTGTTAATTTGAAAAAATTAGAGTGCTCAAAGCAAGCTTATGCTCTGTATACATTAGCATGGAATAACATGATAGGAGTCTGGTCCTATTGTGTTGGCCTTTGGAACCAGACTAGTGATTAATAGGGACTATCGGGGGCATTCGTATTTCATTTTCGTAGGTGAATTCTTGGATTTATGAAAGATGGACCATTGTGAAGGCATTTGCCAAGGATGTTTTCATTAATCAAGAACAAAAGTTGGGGGCTTGAAGACAACCAGATACCATCCTCGTCTCAACCATAAATAATGCCGACCAAGGATCAGCAGATGTTGCTCTAAGGACACTGCCAGCACATTCTGATAAATCAGAGCGTTTTGATTTCGGGGGGAGTATGGTCGTAAGGATTAAACTTAAAGGAATTAACCAAAGCACACCACCATGAGTGGAGCCTACGACTTAATTTGACTCAACATGGGGAAACCTACCAGGTCCGAACATAATAAGGATTGACAGATTGGGAGCTATTTATTAATTCTATGGGTGGTGGTGCATGGTCGTTCTTAGTTGGTGGAGCAATTTTTTTGGTTAATTCCGATAATGAATGAGACCTCAACATGCTAACTAGGTACACGGAGGTTCCCCTTTGCGACCAGCCTCTTAGAGGGACTATGGTCGTTTAGGCCATGGAATTTTGAGGTAATAACATGTCTGCAAGTCCCTTAGATGTTTAGGGCCACACGCGCGCTACACTGATGTAGCCAACAAGTTTTTCTTCCTAGTTCGAGAGGATCGAGAAATCTCCTCAAATTTCATCGTGATGGGTATAGACCATTGCAATTATTGGTCTTCAATGAGGAATTTCTAGTAAGCGTGTGTCATCAACTTGTGTTGACTACTTCCCTACCCTTTGTACACACTGCTCATCGCTCCTACTGATTGAATGATCTGGTGAAGTGTTCTGATTGTGTCGACGATGGTGGTACACTACTTTCGACATCGTGAGAAGTTCATTGAACATTATCATTTAGAGGAAGGAGAATTCATAACAAGGTTACCATAGGTCAACCTATGGTAGGATCATTGATAGTAGGGTTTTTCTTTTTTGGTTTGGGTTGAGTGGGTTTCGATTGCAATGTGGGACCGTGTGGTGTGTCTCTAGGGGAGCGGGTTTGGTGTTTGGCGGGAACATTGTTGATTGCTTGTCTTGAGGTCACGCTTGTTTTTTCATGTGTGTGTAAACCATGCCTGTGGTTGTCCCACCCATCCTTTCTTTTTCTTTCCCCCATTGTGTTTCTACAGGGGGTTTGGAAGCTTGTTTCTTGGGAGCCCTCTCCAACGCTCTATTCTGCGGGGCATGGTTGCTGCCGTTGAGGTGCTTGGGGAATATGATGGATAAATTTAGAATCATTCATGGAGGAGGTTCTATGTAATTTCCCTTAATAATAAACAATAAATAATATAATATAATATTAAAATACAAGAAAATAAATAATAAACAATAAATAAATAAATAAAATAGTAAATAAATAATAAATAATAATAAAATAATAAATAACAATACTAAATCTCTAAATAAATATAAATAGAAATAAAACAAGAAAGCAATAAAAACTAGTAAAGCTATCAAAAAGTAAAAACAAAAGAAATAAAATAAGAAAGCAATAATGTTGCATGTTGACACATGGAGTGTGTGCATGTGGTTCCCCTTCCAATGTTTTCCCTATTTAATAGATGGTGAGGAAGATGAGAGGCATTCCATCATTCCATGATTCCATCATCCATTCTCTTGGGAGAATAGTGTTGTTAGAGAAAGGATTCTCTGGCATTTGTACGTTGATTAATGGCTCGGGGGTGGCCAGTTGTAGCAAGATTTTGTGCAACTGAGCCTATGGTTTGGTGGAGAGTCGTCCCCAAAACTTTGTTGTTCAGCCCTGAAATCATAAGTGAGAAATAGGTAAGTTGTCTCTACCCATATTCTTTTGAAATTTAATATTAATTAGTTAATAGATTGCATGTTGATTATAAATCACATGATTAATTTAATTAATTACATGTTTTTATTTCGGGGTTGTTACATATGGTATCAGATCTTAGGTTCAACTCTTAGGACCTATATACATTTTAATATAGAAAAATTCAATCTAAATGATTTATCAATTTCTTTTGGGAAGGCGTCAACATTTTTGAGTGAAAAGCTCTATAGTATTTGAAGTCAATTTTGAGAAATAAATTATTGAGAGCATTGGAATCTATAATTTAATTTCTGAGGCTATATTCACTTTACCTAGTGCATAATTTTCATCGTGAGAATACAACAAAATCTCTAATAAATTTCACATATAGTCTACTGATTTGGAATATTCTTGCACAACCAAATCTGGTAAACTACAATTGCAGTTGATTCTGATTAATGTTGGAATTGCTAATCTGCTGTTAAATTCCAAATCTCTGTTTACATTGTTCGTCATTCTTCTTTGAATTCCCAATCTTTGTTTCAAGGTGCAACATTTTTCTTCGAACTATTTCTTTATGCATTCAAATCTTTTGGAATGCTCCAGTTTCTAGTAGTTAATTACAAGTCATCAGGACTAAATGCTAATGATTTCCTAGCACCTCCAATCATCAAATTTGGGTGGGTTTCAATCAAAGCATTGTGTAAATGAGTTAACATTGTGACATTTCCTTTGTACATCATTAATGAGAAGCATAAATCTCCTAGATATCTGGTATCTAGGTTGTTGAAAGATATTTTTTATTCACATTTACATATTATGATTTCTTGATTGGTATAATCAATGAGAAAACCATAGTCCCCCTTTTTTTATATGAATATACAATATTATTTAAAATGATATTATGTAAGGCCTATTTATACAAAATATATCATTAATTCATGTGGAGCATTATTGCTGATATGATTTTCCTCTTCAGGATCTTTTCAGTGTTTTATAGTCTATAGTTTTCTTAGATACTGCCAAGTTGTTTATATCATACACTGGTCTTACTGACTACTTATTCTTGTGTCCTTGTGTACCTTATTTGTTTCAAGAGTTTTCTAGCTGTACCTGGCTCCATTTCTAGCATATAGACGTCTCATCTTTTCTAGTTCATATTTAGTACACAACAGTTAATTACTTAGGTGTTAATTAAGTCTTAGCAGTGATAGTTAATATAATTGATCATTAATACAAATACATTAAATATCTTATTAACTTGAAAATTTGATTTCAATTATTTGTTTTACAAACCTACTGTTTTACGCTTCTACAATTTATCAGTGTCCAATTAATTTCAACATCAAAAAACCGTAAAGGATCCCGTGTAAATTTTAACCATAATATTGAGCATCTAAAACCAATCTAAAACCATGATTGTAATGCTTCATGGTTAGTTAGAATAATGAAGTGAAGTTGTTTTAAAAACTTAGCACTTGAATAATTTCCATTACCTCAATACTGTAGAGGCAGAAGCACGGTTCACCATAATTATTGCCATCGTAAAAAGCCACGATGAAAGTTTTTTTAGTGAGGGTTCTTTTTATGAAAAACAAGAAAATTGAGAAAGCTGCTAAGCCATATCCAAGTTCAGAAATAATCCCATTCAGATAACATTTAACGTTAATGTTCTTCAGAAATAATATCTTTGTCTATGTAAACTCAAATTGCATTGGAATATATGTAATTAATATTTCCTTTTAAAGTCAATATTTTAGTTAGAATACTCCATAAAACAAAGAAACCAGGGAAAATGCAAGAGAAAAGAGTTATTTAAACTCTCCATCCTGAAAATGAAAAATATTGGAAACGGAAACTTGATTTTCCACCCATCAGTATGGAGAATGCATGTATTGTGAACAACAAACATAAATCGATTAAAAGTCACCTCATACAGGGTATATTTATACATTAAATTGGAGTTGCTTACATTATTCAAATCAGTAGAAATTAAAGTTTATAAATGTTAAAAAAATAGTTTTATTATGGTTGAATAATTTTAAGTAAATTCAAGTTAGTTTTATAGTTGGTAAGGGTTAATTTAGTGAGTTTAATCATTCTAAAACATATTAAGAATTAAGGAAGTCTAAGTATAACAAATCACAAGTCAAAGTTTAATCATGGTTATTGCAAAAGTGAAAGGTTGAAAATTGAATAGTGGTTATTACTTCAAAAAGGATGGTTACAAGTGTATCAATTTTCTTGAATTATTTTTTCTTTTGTATGAATATATTTTTTAATTTAAAATATGATTTTGTGGGTGGTTGGAATTTTGTGATTAACATTCATGTAGAAAATTAGTCATATTATTTAAAATTTTATTGATACACTATGGTACTATGTATGAGGTTAGTCATATTGTTTAAAAATTTATTGATACACTATGGTACTATTTATGAGGTTACGGTTCCAGTTATTGTTATGTCAACATATAAATGGTGAAGTATAATGTTGTAATAATGTTTCATGGTGTGATGGTATGTGGTAATATGACATAATTCTGACGAGAGTGTAATGATGCATATGTGGTGCTTAATTATTTGTTTTGTTATGATAATGATGTTGTATGCTTATGCTAAATATGATATGCATAGGAATTATGATGTTATGCTGAGGTATATTGACATGTGGTTCATTTATTATGTGAAGTCATGATATGTCTTTGATGCAAATATATTGACGTTATAACTTATGATGTTATTTCATGAGGTGAAGCATGTGATAGTTGCATACAAATTTATGACATGCATGAGCATGCAGTTCGTTATTATTCATAATGTTGCGATTAATAATGAAGAATGTTCTCATGATGACATGCAAGACTTTGCATGTGGATTATTTTCTATGATACTATGATGGTATACCTAATGCATTGGTTGCACGTTGAGGTGTGATGATTCACAGGACCCCACAAATGGACCGAAAGGGCCGGTTTATTTGATGATCTCGTGTGATCCCATACGCACGAGGGAGAATAAGTAACACCACAGGGGTTGGGGACAAACTCAATCAAAACTACATATGCCAGTGGTTCCTTTGTATTATGTAGCTCTTGATGGATAGATCTTGAAGGGCTATAGGACCATCTTGAGGAGGCCAAGTGCCTGATGCTCTAGGCTAGGTGCCTATCATTTGATTGGGATGCCGAAGTCTGGAGGGGGTGTAAGGACTTCGATGCCTGGGGTTGCGTGCCTTAGTGAGTTGTGGAGGGAGTGGGCCAACCTTGGGAGATGCCCAGAGTCATTGAGTACCGTACCAGATGCTTGCTTTGGGGCAGATGAGGTCTGAGTCAGGCGCGAGACTTGGGGCCAGCCTTGGACTAGGATACAGACTGGGGAGGCTTATGCCTGGTTCCAAAAGTGGGAAAAGGGATAGATATTCCTTGGGATTTCCAGGGTGTTGTGAAACTTGCGATGCCTGCTGGTTATACTAGTTCAGCAGAGGGTGTCGGCAACATGAAGTAATAAATAACAAAATAAAATGTTAAATAATTCAATTTAACCTCAGGATGAAGTTCCTTAAAGTGGGGGAGTATGTAATGTCCCTTAATAATAAATAATCAATAATAATAAAAATAAATAATAAAAATAAAAATAATATAATATAATATTAAAATACAAGAAAATAAATAATAAACAATAAATAAAAAACTAGTAATAGTAAATAAATAATAAATAATAATAAAGTAGTAAATAACAGTACTAAAGCTCTAAATAAATATAAATAGAAATAAAAAAAGAAAGCAATAAAGTTGCATGTTGACACATGGAGTGTGTGGATGTAGTTCCCCTTCCAATGATTTCTCTATTTAATAGATGGTGAGGAAGATGTGAGGCATTCCATCATTCCATCATTCCATCATCCATTCTCTTGGGAGAAGAGTGTTGTTAGACAAAGGATTCCCTAGTAGTAGTACTTTGATTGAGGGCTCGGGGGTGGCCAGTTGTAAGAAGATTTTGTGCAACTGAGCTTAAATTTGGGTGGAGAGTCGTCCCCAAAACTTTGTTGCAATTAGCATAATTCAACCAGCATTCAGCCCTGAAATCATAAGTGAGAAACAGGTAAGTTGTCTCTACCCATATTCTTTTGAAATTTAATATTAATTAGTTGATAAATTGTGTGCTGATTATAAATCACATGATTAATTTAATTAATTAGATGTTTTTATTTCGAGGTTGTTACATGCTCAGTCCTTTTTTCATTGGAAGGCATGGGCCAAGGGTGCAGGCCTCCATAATTGGTTCTCTCGAAAAGGCAGAGGTGGTTTATGTGTTTCTTGGGTGAGATTTTTTGTTGGTGGTTGGGTCAAGGGAGTGGTTACGTGCGTTCCTGGTACCTCAAACCTTTCGTAAGGGGAAATTGTCGGGGTGGGGTATATATGGGATGGATGAAGAGTGGTTCAACCCATCGGGCTAGCCACCCTAGTCCTCTCAACCATTCCTCGATATGCCCTCGTGGAAAGGTTGGGTGCCTAGGTAATGAAAAACCCCTCCCTTGGTCTAAGTTCCATTGAGATCATAATTTCCCGCGCCAATGGACATGAGGTGGCATTCTTACCTAATGCCTTTGTCTTCGAGGGAATTCCTCATCCTCTCATGAGCCACTCCCCTTCTAAGGAAAGAAGTAGAGGGTTGTGTCCCTTTGGATTGTGGGTTTTCTATGTGACTTGGTCATTTCTTGGTTTCATAGTGTGTGCTTTGCAGACATCCCTCTCTTTAGTGGCCTTGGACCATCAATGTATTTGTGGCCCATGGATTTCTCTAACATTGAGTATCGGCCCGTGACAACTCCTCTTTGGAGTTTGATTCTTGACCCCCCTTGATTTTCTCACTCGAAAGGTTGTTGGGTGTTTTGTGCACGGAGGGGTGCAATAGCAGGGTGGTTTTTCTATTAGTGTGTTTTTCATTTGAAGCCTTGTCGGGTTGGGGGGTTGTTCACCTCTAAGTAACATGCTCCAGAAATTGGTCTCATTGTTGCCCTCATCTTTTCTAGTGGTCAATTTGAGGTTGTGATTTATTTGCTTGGTTTTTTTATTGTTGTTTTTTATGTTCTAAGTTAGAAAGGGTGTTGTGTCGTAATGTGTGTGGGAGGCTTTGAAGAGGTGGGATGCTTTGATTGGGTGCCTTTTTCTCTTTCCTTTTAGCTAGGAAACATCTCCTCGATCTATTGTTGAGCCTCTCTCTTTTCTTGGGATTTTTTTTTCTTTGGTGTATTTTTCTTCCCTTCTTCCTTTTACCCTTAGCTTTATGGAGAAAAGGTGGGATTGTTGTGGATTGGTGTTTGGGAAGGATGAAAAGTAGTGTGATTTCCTGGGGTGGCCACCCTAGTCCTTCTCAATCATCGTCCCCTACAGTTCCCCCCTTTTTGCGAAGGCACGAGGTTTGGGAAGCTTGTTCTCTGTTTGAGCCTCCCCTTGTGAGCTCGTACCCACGTTTGATATCTCTTTCTTTCATGTCGTTTTCTTCCCTTATTCCTTTTGGTCCCAAGCTTTAACGAGAAAAGGTGGGATTGTTGTGGATTGGTGTTTAGAAAGGATAGTGCAATTTTCCCAGGGTGGCCACCCTGGTCCTTCTCGATTGCCATCCCCTGTGGTTCCCCCCTTTTTGCAAATGCACAAGGTTGGGGAAGCTTCTTCATTGTTTGAGCCTCCCCTTGTGAGCTATAGCCACATTTGATATCCCTTTCTTTCATGTTGTTTTCTTACCTTCTTCCTTTTGGACCCTAGCTTTACGAAGGAAAGTTGGGATTATTGTGGATTAATGTTCAAGAAGGACAAAACATAGTGTGAGCTCTCGGCGTGGCCACCTTAGTCCTTCTCGATCATCCTCCCCTTCAATTCCCCCCTTTTTATGAAGGCACAAGGCTTGGAAGGCTTGTGCTTTGTTTCAGAATCCCCTTGTCAGTCGTTAGCCAAATTTGATCTCTATTTATTTCATCTTGTTTTCTTTCCTTCTTCCTTTCGGTCCCTAACTTTACGAAGAAAATGGTGAAATGTTGTGGACGAGTGTTTGGGAAGGATTAAAAGTAGTGCAAGCTCTAGGGGTGGCCACCCTAGTCCTTCTCGATTGTTGTTCCATGCATTCCCCACCTTTTGTGAGGGCGTGGGGCTCAGGAAGATTGTTCTCTATTTGAGCCTCTTCTTGTGAGGGGGTAGACACCTTTGTTTCTCTTTGTTTCATGTGTTTTGCTTCCTTTCCTCCTTTTGGAACCTAGTCTTACATTTCTCATGGGGGGTGCCCCTATTCTGTGTTGTGGTGGATTTGTTGGTAATACATGGAAATGACTCTCAGAAACGGATATCTCAGCTCTTGTTATGATCAATAATAGAGCAAAATGTGATACTTAGTGTGAATTGTAGAATCTTATGAATCATTGAGTTTTTGAATGCACTTTGCGCCCCAATCCTCAATTGAGGGCATGTCTATTTGGGCATCGCATCCCACTCAAACACGCTCCCAACAATATGTTAGGGAGCAACAAAACTAGTCGTTTGTGCCCAATGCGGTATGATTGGTTGAAATACCTCAAGCGATGTTTCATGTCATGTGTCAGCAAGCGACAATCTTGTCCCATTGGACGGGTAGTTAGAGTTAGATGATGCGGGCTTCGTGTGGCATCACTTGGACTTGCTTTGCTCTCTGTTGTCCTCCCATCGGGTAGGGCGGATTTAGCTCCACCTTGTGACCTTAGCTTAGGCAAGAACACCCACTGAGTTTAAGCATATAATTGAGCGAAGGAAAAGAAACTTACAATGATTCGCGTAGTAGTGGCGAGCAAACCACGGGGGATCCCAACATGAAAATCAAGCGGGAGCATCGCTTGAATTGTAGTTTGTAGAAGCATCCTTAGTGATGGACCTGGGCAAGGTCCCTTGGAAGTGGGCACCTGAAAGGGTGATAGCCCAACTAGGCCGAGACCTTGCTGCATCACGAGGTGTTGTCCGCGAGTCAGGTTTTTTTGGAATACAGCCCTAATTCGGTGGTAAATTCTGTGCAAGGCTAAATACAGGCAAGATATCAATAGCAAACAAGTAACGCAAGGGAAAGATGAAAAGGAATTTGAAAAGAGAGTTAAAGAGTGCTTGAAATTGCAGGGATGGAAGCGGATGGAGGTTGTTGATGCATCTTGGTCGGATATGGAACGGCTCAGGATGGTCCCCTGCTCGACTTGAGGTGCAAACCAAATTGGGTTGTTGCATCATCACAAGTGCGGATCCATTACTACCTGTTAGTTTTCCATTTTGATCGTTAAGGAATGAAGCATGTGCCATTATGGCGGGTCGTGTGCACCTATGCGTGCGTGGTGTTGGTTGGCGAGGATTCAATTTGACCCATCTTGAAAGAGGGACCAAGGAGTCTAACATGGGTGTGAGTCGGCGGGTTTGAAAACCTACAAGGTGCAAGGAAGTTGACAGGCGAGATACCCTCTCTGGGTGCATCATTGACTGAACTTGAGCTTATGTGAATTGTTTGAGTGTGAGCACACCTATTGGGATCTGAAATATGGTGAACTATGCCTGAGTAGGGCTGAAGCCAGAGGAAACTCTAGTGGAGGCTCGTAGTGATACTCACGTGCAAATCGTTCACCTGACTTGGTAATAGGGGTGAAAGACTAATCGAACCATATAGTAGCTGGTTTCCTCTAAAGTTTCCCTCAGGATAGCTAGAGCTCACTCGCGAGTTTTATCGAGTAAAGCAAATGATTATAGGCATTAGAGGTGTAATTCCCTCGACATATTCTCAAACTTTAAATAGGTAGGAGGGTGTAGCTACTCCATGGAGTCGTGCCATGGAATCGAGAGATCCAGTTGGGCCATGTTTTCTAATCATAACTGGCAATGCGGGATGATCCAAAAGTCGAGTTACGGTACTAAATTGCACGCTAACCTAGATCCAAAAAAGGGTGTTGGTTGATTAAGACAATAGGACGGTGGTCATGGAAGTTGAAATCCACTAAGGAGTATGTAAAAATTCACATACTGAATCAACTAGCCCCGAAAGTGGATGGTGCTGAAGTGTGCAACCTATAATTGACCGTTGAAGAAATTTCCTAGCTTCGATGAGTAGGAGGATGTGGGTGTCATTGAGAAACCTTAGGGGTGACCTTGAGTGGATCGGCCATCGGTGTAGATCTTGCTTGTAGTAGAAAATATTCAAATTAGAACTTTGAATACTGAAGTGGGGAAATGTTCCATGTGAACAACACTTGGACATGGGTTAGTCGATCCTAAGAGATGGGGAAGCCTTGTATCAAGGGTTCACTCTACATGAGCATCAAAAGGGAATTGGGTTAATATTCCCGAACTGGGACATGGTGGTGGGTAGAAACATTAGGAAATTTGGAGACATCATTGGGGGGCCTAGGAAGAGTTATATTTTCTTTTTAGCAACTTTCCCACCCTAGAATCGGTTCACCCAGAGATAGGATCCAATAGCTAGAAGAGCACCGAACGTCTTGCTGTTTGGTGTGCCCTCAAGGGCCCTTGAGAATACAGAGGTCTAAGTACCGTTCATGCCCGGTGGTACTCATAACTACATTAGATCTCCAAGGTGAACAACCTTTGGTCAATAGAAAAATGTAGGTAAGGGAGGAAGACATTGTCAGGTGGGGAGTTTGGCTGGGGTGGCACATCTCTTAAAAGATAACGCATGTGTCCTAAGATGAGCTCAATAAAAACATAAGTATCGTGTGAAACAAAAGGGTAAAAGCTCATTTTATTTTGATTTTCAATACGAATACAAACCGTGAAAGCATGGCCTATCGATCTTTAGATTTTCAGACTTTGAAGCTAGAGGGGTTAGAAAAGTCACCCTAGGGATAACTGGCTTATGGCAACCAAGTGTTGATAGCGACGCTTCTTTTTTATCCTTCCATGTCGGATCTTCCTATCATTGTGAAGCAAAATTCACCAAGTGTTGGATTGTTCACCCACCAATAGGGAACATGAGTTGGGTTTAGACCAGTGTGAGACATGTTAGTTTTACCCTACTGATTAACCACGCCACAATAGTAATTCAACTTAGTACGAGAGGAACCATTGATTCACACAATTGGTCATCGTGCTTGGTTGAAAAGTTAGTGGCGTGAAGCTACCGTGTGTTGTATTATGACTGAACGCCTCTACGTCAGAATCCATGCTAGAAGTGGTGCATGTCACTCTTGGACTATATCTCAACCCATAGTACAAGTGTCACTTTGTCATCCCCACGGGCCTATGTAATTTTAAAACTACGATCATGAAGCATCTCGGTTGGGGCAGCTTTTAAGTTCAATTCCAAACGGTCATTGAGAAGAATCCTTTGTAGATAACTTAAATATGTGACAGGGTATTGTAAGTGGTAGAGTGGTTTTGCTGCCATGATCCACTGAGATTCAAGCTTTATTTGCCTCGATTCAGAGCTTTTCTCTTGTCACACGTTATTCAAACAAATCTAGAAAACTCTCCCGCCTTTGCCTCTTCCTCCAAATGACAATTTTTTATTTCTCACATCTCAGAAATGCTTTGCTTGGGGGCAGGAAATTCAGGGTTTCCACGTCGCGACAGAAAATATGGTGAAGCCCAAGAAAATTGGTGTTTCCATGTCACACATCAATTCCAAAAATTTGGGGCTTCCATGTAGTGCCTCGACGACCAAAATTTAGGGATTCCATGTTGTGATAGAAAAGGTGTTGAAGCCCAGGAAAAATGGGGTTTCCATATCGCACCCCATCACCAAAAATTTGGGGTTTCCATGTAGCACCCCGACGCCCAAAAATTTGGGTTTGCATGTCGCACCCCGGCGCAAAAAATTTGAGGTTTCCATGTCATTCCCCGGTGCTCGAACTTGGGAAAACTTGGGTTTTCCATGTCATGCCCTAATGCCCAAACCTAGGGAAACTTGTGATTTCCATGTTGCACCACGACACCCAAGCCTAGGAAAATTGGGGTTTCCATGTTGTGCCACGGCCGAAACCGGTGGTGCCCAAGTCTAGGGAAACTTTTTGTTTCCATGTCCCACCCTTGATTGAACCACAAGTTTCCATATTTTATGGCACAATGGAAAATTTGGCTTTTCAACAAAGCTCCAACGCGGGGAACTTGGGGTTTGACAATGTAAACCATCTTGCCAGTTTGGGGAACTTAGTGTGTTTCAAAACTACTGCCCAAGTCTGAGGAACTTGTGGTTTCCATGTCGTGGTGTAGCCAAAACCATCGATGGAAGCCACCCAAGTTTGGGAAACTTGGGGTTTCCATGTCCTGCCACTGGCGCGGGGAACTCATGGTGTCCATTTTGGGGTGCGATGGAAACTGCTACCCAAGTTATTGGAAACATGGGGTTTCCATTTTGTGTCACGACAAAAATTGCTACCCAAGTCTAGGAAACACGGGGTTCCCATGTCGCACTATGGCTAAAACTGTCACCCAAGTCTTGGGAGTTTTGGGTTTTCATGTCATTGCATGATAAGGAACAACCACCCGTATTGTGATCTTTAGGTTTCCATGTCATCGTGTGATAGGGAATGACTGCCAAATTCTAGGTAGCTTCAAGTTTCCATGTCATCGTGCAACAGGGAACGTCCACCAAATTCTACCAAACATGAGGCTTTCCATTCTGTGGCATGTGATGGAAACTGCCCAATTATGGGAAACTCAGGTCTTCCATGTCCCTCCATGAAAAAAACTATGACCTCGGTGTAGGGAACTCAGGTTTCCATGCTACGAAATAAGAGAGAACCACCCAACTCCATGGAACCCAGGGGTTTCTAATTAGTGGCATGAGGGAAACCACCTAATTCTGAGAACCTCTGGGTCTCCATCTCCCGCCCAGGCGAAAACGCGGCCCTAGTGCGGGGAACTTGGGTTTCCATGTCACAACATGACTGAAATTGCCCATGTTTAAGGAAGTAATGGTTTCCATGTTGCGGCACGATGAAGAACCACCCAAGTCTTGCGAACTCGGGGTTTCCATTTCGCAGCGGGGTGGAAACCGCTTACCTAGTCTATCTCTAAAACTTGGGGTTTCCATGCCTCGTTGCGATGGAAGTTGTGGAAGTGTGGAAAAGTGGGGATTCCCTACCCCACCATGATGACAGGTACCCAAGTGCATGAAGTCTAGGGTTTGCATGTCCCATCACGTAGCGGGGCCTTGTGGTGTCATGTATTCGAATCGGGAGCGCCCAAGAAAGTTGAAAATTTGAACTCGTAGTACAGGCAAACCTTGATGTGCAATGGGCAGCCACGTTCAATTAAATTCTACTTGGGTGAGCATTCGGTTATATGTGACAACTTGGCATGGAATTTACTTATGTGCGATGGTGATGGGGGTGCGTGATGGGTAGGGCACCCACACCTTGATACATGCATGATGGGGGAGTCACCGGCAGAAGGTGTGCAAGCGACCCATGTTGGGTGGCTGGATGAAAGAGGTGACCTTGTGCAGACATGTGTGTGATGTGTTGCGATGGGTGTAATTGGCTAAGTGTTGGATCCGACCCATGGATGCGACAATGCACATGAAAGGATGTGACGATTCATTGGAATGGGGTGTGTCGAGGTTCTGTGGTAGGTTGGTCGGGCATGCATGATGATGTTGTCGACCCTTGTTATCCTTGAGAGACACGACCCTTGGGCGAAAGGATGCGTATAAGTAAGGAGGATGGAATTCAACCAAAGGAAATCGAACTAAGACTTCCACATTGGAGAACAAGTGCGAACGAAGGAGTTGGGCGAAAAGAGAAAGAAGAGTGTGGGTTTTAACCCCGTATAGAAATTACCTACATACAAATTCTAGAACATAGAAAATATACAATGTGAGAGAATAACACATAAAACACATATACATAGAGATTTTCCCTTGGATCCCAAAATCGGGACTACTAGATTGATTTTTCATTATGTTCCTTTCAATGTTACATTACATATTTATACAAGCCAAAGCATCCAATACCATGGACCAAAAAACCATCGCGTCCAAAACCATGGACCAAAAACCATCGCGTCCAAAACTAGGTGTAAAAATCATTCACAAAACCATAAGTAGGTCCGTCATACCTAACATAGGGTCCAAAACCAAAATTTCCCAGAGTGCTGCCCTAGACCCCATAGAGTTGGGTTACCTGCACCTCTCAAATCCCCTGTGACTCCGCTTGCTATGCAATCGGCATAATGAAGGGGGGGCTCTACCCCCCTTCTAATCCCCTGGTTAACTACATGGTCTAGTCATGGAAAGAATATAACACAACCCAACATTCTCCCATTTGTTGTTTTATTTCCATAGGGGGCCACAAGAGAGCTTAGTCATTTATCCATCCCTATAATTCCCATTGTTTCTCTACACTGAGAGAACTTCTCAGAGCTGATAGAGTTTGTCAATGCATCTACAGTATTCTTCAAAGTGTCCACCTTTACCAGCAACACCTTTTTGTCTTCTATCATATCCATCAGAAAGTGATATTGAACATCAATGTGCTTTGTCTTTGAATGGTATGCAAGGTTCTTTTCCAAGAAAATTTCACTTTAGCTGTCACATTCTATCCTTATAGCTAGCTCTACTAGCTCCATATTTGAATACAATCTCAGCAACCAAACTGCTTCCTTGCTTGCATGAGTGGCTGCCATGTATTCTGCCTCTGTAGTTGATAGTGCCACCACAGATTGTTTCTTACTCATCCAACTGACTGCACCTCCAAATAGGTTAAACACATACCCACTTGTAGATCTTCTCTAATCCAGATCTCCAGCCTAGTCTACCTCAACAAAGCCACAAATATCCAACACTCTGTCTAATCCTAGTCTTCCTTGGGAGCATAAACCATAATCACTAGTGCCATGCAAATACCTAAAAACCTGCTTCATTGTTGTCCATTGCTTCTGTCCTGTTTTTGACATAAACCTGCTCAATACTCCCACTGCATGTGTAATGTCTAGTCTAGTACAGACCATCACATACATCATGCTACCAGCTGCACTTGCATATGGAACACGAGACATGTCCTCTTCCTCTTCTTGTGTCTTGGGACACTGTTCAATAGATAATTTTACACCTACATGAATAGGAACCTTCACCGATTTACTATCCTGCATATTAAACCTTTGCAATATTGTCTTGACATACTTCCTCTGGTTTAACTAGAGTTTCCTCTTTGCCGGATCTCTTTTAATTTCCATGCCCAAAATATAGTTTGCAGCACCAAGATCTTTCATGTCAAATTTGGAGGACAATTGGGTCTTCAAATCCTGGATAATTTCTTTCTCATTTCCAACCAGCAACATATCATCCACATACAATACCAGAAAAATAACATGGTCACCAATTAATTTAAAATACACATAGTGATCTCCTTTTCTTTTGATGAAGCCAAGTCCCCTTATAAATGTATCAAATTTCTGATACCACATCCATAGTAAGTTTTTTAACCCATATAGAGACTTCTTTAACTTGCATACCAGTTCTTTCTTACACTTCACCACAAAGCCTTCAGGTTTCTTCATGTAGATTTTCTCTTCCATATCCCCATGAAGAAATGTTGTCTTCACATCCATATGTTCTATACCTCAAAATCAAAAGAAGCAGCAACAAATAAAAGTAATCTAATAGAAGTTACCTTGGCAACAGGAGAAAAAATATCACCAAAATAAATCCCTGACACGTGGGAATAACCTTTTGCTACCAATCGAGATTTTTATTTCTCCACCTTTCCTTATGCATTTGTCTTCTTCTTGAACACCCATTTGCTGCCAATGGGTTTCCCTCTAGCCGACAACTCCACCAGATCCCAAGCCTCATTTTTGTGCAAAGATGCCATTTCATCAGCCATGGCCTCTTTCTAGAGTTTTCCATCCTCTGAATCTACTGCTTGCTTCAAAGTATTGTGATCATCATCAGTAATATATAAATAAAAATTTGAATAGAAAGAAAATGGACTATACCTTTCTGGCTGCGTTCTTTCTCGAACTAATCTTCTCACACGCGGAGTTTGTGGCTCTTCATGTTCTGATTCCTCCTCTACTGTAGAGTCTGATTCTTCCTCCTTTAGCTCAAACTCTATCTTCTCAGGTTCCTCTGGTTGGACTTCATGTTTAATAACATCTTTCACCTCTCTGAACACCACATCTCGGTTGTATACAAGATTCCTTGTTACTGGGTTCCATAGCTTATAACCCTTTAAACCATCCTTATACCCAATAAAGATGCACCTTTCAGATTTACTATCCAAGTTCATTCATTTCTACTTTAGAACATATACATATGCATCACATCCAAATACCCTCAGATTTGAAGGAGAGGGTTTCTTACCAATCCATACCTCTTGTGATGCCTTATCCTCCAATGCTGATGAAGGTGATCTATTGACCAGGTAACATGTTTTCTCCACTGCCTCTACCTAGAATTCCTGTCCAAACCTAACACCATTGAGCACACTTCTTGCCCTTTCCATCAACATCTTGTTCATTCTTTTTGCAACTCCATTTTGCTAAGGTGTATATGGAGTAGTCTTCCTTTGTGCTATACCACACTTCTTACAGAATTCTTCAAATTCCTTACACAAAACTGTTATGAAACCAGCTCACAAAAGATAGAAAAGAGAGATCCACGCCTTAGAATTCAGCCTCTTCGAGGGGGCAACCTCCTTTACAATACATAAATGAACAATTCTTGGATGATACAAATGACAAAACCTCCTTTCTATATATAGGAGTCTATGCAGTCACAATATAATCCAGCCGACCTAACAATAATAATATAAAGCCACAAAAATAACAATAGAGGGATTCTATGGGCACATTAATAACAATATGGGGGTAATGGGGGCACAACAATATAAATAAGGGGTATAACTACAATAGTAATGGGGCAATCACTAGTATTATAGGGACCCAACATGCCCCTCTCCTTCAAAAAAGTGTTGTCCTCAATGCTTGAGTAGTTCTGGATACTTCTGCATAAAATTCTCATCCTCCCATGTGGAATCCTCAGCGGATAAGTTCTTCCACTTGATAAGGTACTCAGAAATTGATCGATTTCGTAGCTGTCGAGTTCTTGTTTCTATAACTACTTTCGGTTCCAATATAATTTTTCCTTCCTCGTCAAGTTCTGGCAATATTGTTTGAACTGGGAGCTTGTCGCCTATAACCTTCTTTAAGCATGAAACATGGAAAACTGGGTGCAATCGAGAAGCTGCAGGAAGCTCCAATTTGTATGCCATAGTACCAATCTTTTGCAACACCTTGTATGGACCATAATACTTTGGTGATAATTTATTATCCTTCTTAGCTTGCTTGAGGGACATTTGCTTATATGGTTGTAGCTGTAGGAATACCCAATCACCTACATCAAAACTTTTTCACTGCGATGTTGATCTGCCTGTTGTTTCATTCTATTCTGTGCCAACACGAGGTTATCCTTTAAGAGTTGGAGGACTTGTTGTTGATGTTCAATGTGATGTTCCACTGCCTGAACCTTAGAATTTTCTCTTAAATATGATGTGATGGATGGTGGTTGATACCCATAAAGTGCCATAAATGGGGTCATTTTTGTTGCTGTATGAAAGGAAGTGTTATACCACCATTCAGCCAGAGGAAACCATTTGACCCATTGTGTCTGTTTATCAGATACAAAGCAACGAAGATATCCTTCCAAACATTTGTTTACTATCTTAGTTTGCCCATCAGATTGAGGATGATAAGATGAGCTATGAGCTAACTGAGTACCAAGACAAGAAAATAATTGTGTCCAAAAATTTCCAGTGAAAATGGGATCTCTGTCACTTACAATAATCTTTGGGTTTCCATGTAGCTTTTGAATTGTTTCCATAAATGCAGTAGAAACTGTACTAGCTTTAAATGGACGTTATAGTGCACAAAAGTTTGCATACTTAGTAAGTCTGTCAACTACCACCATGATGACACTCTTTCCCTCGGACTTGGGTAAACCTGTGATAAAATCCATTGATACCTCCTCCCAACGTTGGCTTGGAATGGATAAAGGTTGTAATAGACCTGGTGTCTTAATTGTTTCAACTTTATTTTGTTGGCAAACCAAACATTCTTCCACAAACTTTTGAATATCTGATTTAAGGCCATCCCAAAAAAATTCCTTCTTAACTCTGTGGTAAGTTTTTAAAAATCCTGAGTGTCCTCCTAAGGGAGAAGTGTGCAATTCCATAAGAATATTTTGTTTTAGCTGGGAATTCTTACAGAGGTATAAGCGATCTTTGTACCATAACAAATCATTTTTGCAGCTAAATATATCTGACGTACTAGAATCTTGTTGTAGCTTTCGAATAAGTGCCCACAATTCTTCATCATTCTTCCATTCCTCCCTTGCTTCATTTATCCAATCTGGTTGGATGATAGAAATAGCACACAACAATGCTTCCACATCCTCATCCTTCCTTGAGAGTGCATCTGCCACCACATTTTGCTTCCCTTTTTTGTAGATGATTTCAAAGTCATAACCCAACATCTTTGTGACCCACTTTTGTTGCTCTTTAGAGGATAATCTTTGTTCTAAAATGTATTTAAGGCTATCATGATCCATTTTTACCTTGAAGTGTCTTCCCATTAGGTAGGGTCGCCATTTCTTAAGTGCATGGAGTATTGCCAACATTTCCTTCTCATAAATAGCTTTGCTTAGAAACTTTCCCTTGATTGGACGACTTTCAAAAGCAATGGGTCTTTCATCTTGCATTAGAACAGCACCAATTCCATTTCCTAAAGCATCACATTCCACAATAAAGTTTTTTGTGAAGTCCGGTGTAGCTAAGACCGGTGCTTGGCACATTGCCTCTTTAAGACGTTCAAAGGCCTTTGTTGCTTCCAGAGTCCATGAAAATGCATCTTTCTTCAATAATGTCGTTAGAGGTGCTGCTATTCTCCCATAATTCTTAACAAACTTGCGATAATACCCTGTCAACCCAAGAAATCCGCGCAAATGCTTTATGGATGTGGGGATTTTCCATTCCTTAATGGCTTTAATTTTGATAGGGTCTACCTTAACTCCTTCATGAGATACAATATGACCCAAATATTCCACCTCCTGGACTCCAAAGAAACATTTGGATCTTTTGGCATATAATTGTTTCTCTTCCAATAGTTGTAGCACCCTGTCAACATGTTCAACATGATCCTTCCAAGACTTGCTGTAGATAAGTATATCATCAAAAAATACTAACACAAATTTTCTAAGGAATGGTTTGAAAATTGAATTCATCAAACCTTGAAATGTTGAAGGTGCATTGGTAAGGCCAAAAGGCATGACCAAAAATTCATAATTACCCTCATGAGTTCTAAATGCCGTTTTCAGAATGTATTCAATCTTCATTCTGATTTGATGATATCCTGAACGAAGATCCAACTTGGTGAAGTAAATTGGTCCATGCAATTCATCCAGTAATTCATCAATGACAGGAATGGGGAACTTATATTTAATAGTGATCTTGTTGAGCTCCCTATAATCCGGACACATGCGCCATGATCCATCCTTCTTGTGCACCAATACTACTGGAGCAGAGAAAGAACTTTGACTCGGTTGAATTATACCAGCCTCTAGCATTTCTGCAACCATACGTTCACTTTCACTTTTTTGGACATAGGGATATCTGTACGGCCTGATGTTTGGAGGAACACTTCCTGGAATCAGATGAATAGCATGATCATGATCACGCATAGGTGGGAGACCTTTGGGAGTCTCAAATACCTTGGAATGATTGTCCAGGACTTTTTGGAGATCTAGAGAAATAGATGATTCTAATGTGGAAACATCTAGCGAACATAATTGTGCAATTACACCCCTTTTCTCCTTTTTTAGAAGCTTTGTCATACCATTAGAGCTGATTATCTTTCCTGGTTTCCCTGCAATACCCCTTAATTCAACTTCCTTTCCTTCCATAGAAAATTTGATGAAAAGTTCTTGAAAAGTAAAAGCTATTGTACCCAAGGATTGTAGCCATTGGACTCCTAGTACAACATCAGCACCTCCCATTGGAATGGAAAGCATTGGGCTAGTCAATACATATTCTCCCATGGATAGCTTGATATTATGGCACTTTCCAGAGCAATTTATTGTTCCTCCATTTGAAATCATCACTTGACACTCTGGTGCTGGATATAGGAAGCAATTCAATTCTTTTGCTACCCTACAATGAATAAAATTGTGGGTGCTTCCTGAATCAATCAACACTATCACCTTTTCTTCTTGATTTGTCCTTCTATCTTGATGGTTTGAGGAGTGGTAATTCCCGCCAATGCATTACAAGATATGGTCAGATTTATTTGTTCTTCATCTAGGCTTTGTTCCTGGAACATATCCTGTTCTTTTGACCTTTCTTGCTCCTTTTCTTCTTCCTCTTCACAATCTATGTAGAATAATTTCTTCTCAGCACACTTATGAGCTTTAGTGTATTTGCTATCAAAACTATAACAAAGCCCTTTTGATCTTTTTTCTTCCAATTGTTGTGGTGTCAACCTTATAGGTTGTGGAAGACTAGGGGCAACTGCACTTCTGTCTTTATAGTTGTGAGTGGTATGCTTCCTGGTTGCCATAATTTTGCTTTCCATTTTTCTTGCTAACCTGAATGCCTTCTATAATGAATCAGGTTCCCAAAGTCGAACATCATGTTGGATATTATCCTTTAAAGACCCTATGAACACATCAATCCTATGCTGCTCTGGAATATCTTTTACCCTTATGTTCAATTTTTGGAACTCCTCAATGTGCTCCATTATTGAACCCTTTTGTTTGAGACTTATCAATTGGCTAAAAAAAGTGTTGCTTTTGTATCCTCATAATGTGCTATCAATTCTTCCGTAAAAATTGCCCAATTGATAAATTGTTTACGAGAGCAAAGCCATTGATACCATACAAATTGATTTGGTTCCAAATATAAAGTTGCCATATGTACCTTTTGTGTGTTTTGCACATTATTGAGATCGAAGAACTGCTCCATCTGTAATATCCATGTGGCGGGATCCTTGCGATCAAACTTCCTCATATCGATTTTTGGAATATGGTGGGTCTTCGATCCAACATTAGAGTCTATGGAATCATGATTAACATTTCTTTTGTTCACATCATGAGTTTCCTTTACAACCTTTTCACCATTAGTAAGTATTTCTTGTAGAAAATTTGTCAAATCTGTCTTCAAATCTGCCATGTCTGTCTTCAAATCTGTCCTCAAATCTGTCTTCATATCATCCATCTTAGCTTCCATGCCCTTTATCTTAGATTCCACGCCATTTATCTTAGCATCTGTTAGCTTTTGTGAGCGTGACATTTGTTGCACTTGTTCTTGTAATTTTGATATATCATATAACATTTCTTCCTCTTCTTCATGAGTCATGCTAGAGCTTTCAGGTTCCTTACTAGGTGTTTACATTTTCTTTCCTTGGGGCATCAGTTACCGATAATAATGTTTTACTATGCCCTTTGAATTCCTTCAAACCAAGCTTATGCAAAAATAAAAAATAAAAACTACACACCTTTTTTTTACTTTGTAGAAGCCTGATATTGAATCTGATGTATCTCTGTAATTTCAAATCATCTAGTTCTGAAATTGTGATCTGTAGTAGCCTTCTATGTCCTCTTTCCAATTCCACTAGTCTGAACCAAATTGGATTCTCCAAGAAAGAGTTATGCCCAATCTCCCGCAGTGACCTGATTATAGACTAGTTCAGTAGAGGGAACTTGTATGAAGTGTCACGTGTCACGGTTTCAACCTTTGACTATGAAAAATATATAAAAGAAAACTACAGTCCATCCTCTTTCTTCACCTTCTTACGAAATTTCAATCCGATGCTCAGAAAGAAAGTTATGACGATTTTCCCCAGGTCACCTGTTTTGAGTGTAATTCAGGAGTCTGCAAAAAGACCAACTTCCTGAGATCATATCTCCGAAAATATCACGTTAAAAGCTCTGAAATGTGGACCCAAGGTTCCGTGAGATTTCTCCTCACATGGGTTTTTCTTGCGACTTCTGAAACGTCACATAAAAAAAGTTATAGCAAAAATTCCACGATGACCTGTTTGGAGCAGCGAAACCCTAGAATCCAAAGCTCTGATACCAAATGTTATGAAACCAGCTCACAAAAGATAGAAAAGAGAGATCCACGCCTTAGAATTCAGCCTCTTCAAGGGGGCAACCTCCTTTACATTACATAAATGAACAATTCTTGGATGATACAAATGACAAAACCTCCTTTCTATATATAGGAGTCTACGTAGTCACAATATAATCCAGCCGACCTAACAATAATAATATAAAGCCACAAAAATAACAATAGAGGGATTCTATGGGCACATTAATAACAATATGGGGGTAATGGGAGCACAACAATATAAATAAGGGGTATAACTACAATAGTAATGGGGCAATCACTAGTATTATAGGGACCCAACAAAAAATATCTGCCATTATCTGTCCTTAGCACCTTTATCTTCTTCTCTGTCTGGTTTTCCACCAGAGCCTTAAATTCTTTAAACTTATCAAAGACTTTAGGTTTTTTCTTAAGGAAATATATCCATGTATTCCTTGAGAAGTCATCTATAAATGATACATAGTACACAGACTTACTCAGTGATGGAACCTTCACAGGTCCAAACACATCACTGTGCACAAGCTCTAATATCTGTTTTGCCCTCTTACCACCAGAGGGGAAACTCACCCATTTCTACTTCCCATATACACAATTTTTACAGAAATCAAAATCCAAAGAGCTATTACTCATACCTTCTACCATACCTTTACCATGAAGTATTTGAAGGCCCTTCTCTCCAATGTGTTGAAGCCTTTGATGCCACAACATGGTCGTCTCTCCAGAGACCACTAGACTTTCTACTCCACTTTCAGGAACCACAGAACTGTTACACCCATCAACAACATTGCCACCTTACAACTTGTATATATTTCCAATACAAACTCCCCACATCAATACTAGTTCTCCCCAAACCATCTTGTAGGTATCCTTCTCAAACACTTTTTTTACACCTGCATAATCTAGCTTGCTTACAAAAATCAGATTTCTGGCCAATGCATGAATATGTAAGACACCTGGAAGTGTTCTAACCCTTCCACCTTGCAACTTCAACTTTACTTTTCCATGACCAACAATTCTAGCCTTCCTATCATCCCCTAGGAAGACATCACCACCACCATATTTCTCATACTCGCAGAACCAATCTCTATGGGGAGTGAAGTGAAAGGATGTACCTCAGACAATCAACCATACCTCATGATCTACATGTGTACTTGAAGAAGCGAACTACACGTCCCCACCTTCATCTAAGGTGGTTTTCACCTCTGCAGAAAGAGAATCATCAAATCCCTTTCCCTTGCCAGGAGCTTTAGATTTATAGTCCCTTTTGTAATGCCCTTCCTTTCCGCATTTCCAGTACACCACCTTTACAGGGTTTCCTGGAAATTTAGATCTCCCTCTAGATTTAGATCTCCCACTCAATGACTTATTTTTGTTTCTATTTTGGGACCGTCCTCATATAGACAAGGCATCACCATTCTAGATCTCCATATTTTTTTGTCTCATCTCCTCCATCAGCAAGGATGAGACTATTTCATTAAACTACAAGGCAGTTGAAATGATACCTATTGCAATAACCAAACTATCCCCCGAATCTCGTAGAGAACACAACAAACTAATGCACTTATCTTCATCAATTTTTTTTATATCAAGAGACGATAAATGACTTACCATAATACTAAATGAATTTAGATTCTCTGTCACCAAGTCTCCATCTTTCATCCTCAGGTTATAGAGATTTTTCAGTAGGAACAACTTATTTACCAGACACTTAGATAGGTAGAAAGTCCCTAACTTGTTCAACAAAGCCTTCGCCATAGCTTCCCATGATACATTGAACAATACTGAATCTGAGACACACAATTGTATTGTGCTATTTGCCTTCTAATCCAACTTCTTCCATTCTTCATCAGATACTCTCATTGGTTTAGTACCCAGATCTACCGCAATCCACTGATCTTTATCCACTAACAGATCCTCAATCTTGAGTTTTCACAACTCAAAACTCTAACCATTAAATTTATCGATCTCTATCTTTCCACTGCTTTCCATCTTCTTTCACCACCAGAATCGATCCCGTAGATCTCCCACTGAACATGGTCTACCACAGGCCTAAGTGAAACCCCTTAGTAACAAAGGAGTCCCCTTGAAGCCAAAACAGGTCTGATACCAAATGTAGGTTTTAACCCCATACAGAAATTACTTGCATACAAATTCTAGAACACAGAAAATAAATAATGCGAGAGCATAACACATAAAAATTATATGCACAGAGATTTTCCCCTGGATCCTAAAACTGGGACTACCAGCTTGATTTTTCATTATGTTCCTTTCAATGTTACAATACATATTTATACATGCCGAAGCATCCAATACCATGGACTAAAAAAACATCGCATCCAAAACCATGGACCGAAAACCATCGTGTCCAAAACCATGGACCGAAACCCATTGCGTCCAAAACCATGGACTGAAAACCATCGCATCCAATATCATGTGCGAAAATCATGCACAAAACCATAGGTAGGTCTGCCCAACCTAACATAGGGTCTAAAACCAAAATTTTTCATGGCGTTGCCCCAGACCCCATAGAGTGGGGTTACCTGCACCCCTCAAACCGCCTCTGACTCCCTCCACTATGCAATTGGTGCAACGAAGGGGGCGCTTTTCCTCCCTTCTAACCTCCCAATTAACTACGTCGGCTAGTTGTGGAAAGAATATAACACAACCCAACAAAGAGAACGCCTTAGGTAAAAGGGTTGCACCGGGAGATGGATTACAGGGGATGGGTCATACTTGGTAGTGCAGATAGGTAGAGTGGGTCGGGTTACCAATGAAAGGCTTTTCCTCTCTGAGAGAGAGAGGTTTTTCCCTAACAGGGAGCCAATATCTTGTGTTCTTTTTCTTATGCTTTTGGCACCAATTTGATGAAGTAAACATGCATGCATCAATAAGAAGAGAGGAATATTAAGCTAACAAGATAAATTGTGAAGGTGCTTCACAAATTGTTTCAAGTCTAGAAAAATCCTACTATACCCCATTGCCCCAGATTCTTCAACACGATATAAGAGCTAAGGTGACACATCAAGGAAAGGGAATCTCAAGAACATCTATGAGGTTGAAGCATCAAGCCAAGAAGTCTCAATAGAATCAAGGACAGGAAGGAATATCATCTATCATTCATTAAGGAATACTACAAATAAAGAAGAAAAGCCTTGTATAAAGGCACCTACAAGAAGAACAAATCAAAGAGGGAACTACATCAAGCTACACCATCTCCAAAAAGGAAAGGAACTATGAGTCAAGTCGTCAAGAAAATCTCATCATCAAGAATGTCCATTTGAAGAAAGCAACTTGAAGAACATCAAGATCTAAGGAAGGTAAGTCATCAAGTCTTCAAGAAGAAAGAAATTTCACTACATCTCAAACTCTATGAAGTAAGTATATGTCCCCTTCTAAGTGTATCTCAATGTCTTTTGCAAGGAAAGTAACAAATTGTTTGGGACCACTACATGGCCAAAGTCCAATGATTTGGATGCCAAGAATATGGATGCCACAAAAGGAATTGTCCTAAACCTAATAAGGACAACAAGAGAAAGTGAAAAAGGGAAGAGGCTCATGTTACTCAAGAAGTTAAAGAAGAAGAAAAGAAGTAGAAAAAGTAAGATCCTCCATATCTCTACTATCACTAAGTCAACCTCTTTTCTTAAAGTCTTCTTTCAAAGTTTTGAGTAGTATAGGAGCATATAGAAATATAAAATATTGCATGGTTAAAGATATCTTCTAGATTATAGGAGCATGGTGTCAATATAGCTCAAGATATTCATAGAGAAGGAGCATACCTATTATAGGGCCTCATCCACAATGAAAGAATGATTGATCATGATTAAAATTCTTAGAAGGCCTCCATCATCAAAGGAAGAAACATTTGAAAGATAAGGTTCTTCAATATCCTCTGATAAAATCGTCAAAATATGGTTCATACATAAGGGCAGATGTCTCACTAGGAGTCCCATTTATGGGATTCAAGAAAGGATGGTATACAAGCGAGAGTAGATGAAGCAATAAAGGCTACACCAATCAAGGAGAACTATCAAATAAAGCTGAGATGATAAAAGCATAATCAAGATGAGGTATGTATGCATGAAAGTTTAAGTCATGTCATCATATATATTGTGTCATGGGGAAAGTTCTAGAATAATGATCAAGAATAAAAGGATCTCTTTCCCTGACGATATGCTCGGACGAATATACTACAATGAAATAAAGGTCAACATGAAGAGGTGCTCTCATAAGGAGGATAAGGTGGTTGACTAATCAATCCAAGAAGAAGCAAATGAAGAAAGAGATAAAGCATGTGAAGAACATCATGGTCATAAAGAATCACTATCTAACAAGATTCCTCAACATTTCTCAAAAGAAGGCATGGCAACTTTGACAAAGGAAGAAAAATATCAAATGAACCTTAACACCTATGAAGGCCTTAGAGATAGTAAGGTTCGGATAACCGATTCAACTCTACAAAGATATCATGATGAAGAATCCATCCAACAAAAGCATCATTTGATGTTGAAGCAATATCGTGACAAAGTCATGAAGGGTTACTAAATCAAAGTATGGGAACAAGAAAGTACAACTAAGCATCCATGTGATAAGTATTATGAAGCATATACAAGATGACAAAGGAGTAGCTAGATGACAAAAGGACCTGATATATATCAAGGAGGCCACTTTCCACAAAGGGAGCACTGACATGACAAACCAGGAGGGAAAGTGATCGATGGCTAGTACCCTACAAAGAAGAAGTTCAAACAAAGACTTCATGACATCGAAGGAAAAAAGGGGATCAAGTAGCTAAAGGATGCATGAAGAATAAGTTGTTGATGAATAGACAAGTCCCTAGCTAAAAGGGAGTTCTAACAAGTTCCCAACTACAAAGGAGCTTGGGAAAGTTTGTTGTCAGAGGAAACTTAGGCATGTCTTCCTCAATCAAGGGGAAGAGATAGACACAACATTATTGTCTTCAATTGGAAAAAACAAATGGGAGGATTGGGTAATCATCTGGCATCTGATGCTCTTTGCGTATGCTTAGGGCATCCAAGACAATAGTAGGAAAGAGAACCGATATTCTTTGAGGGCTGGGAAGCCAAGACAAGAATTGTTGTAGAAGGTCATACTCAGGGAACACTTGGGTGGGTATGTACCTTGAGAGACAATGAATAGGGTGTTTATAAGCCAGGGTCTCACCAACGTTGTGCTCTGATCTTATGAGAGATAAAGTTGTTATTCAAGGCCTTGCTATGAACAATGTTGGCTACTATGATGCTATAACAGACAAATTTCCAGTTTGGTTCCTCTTATGTCAATTATTCAAGATTGAAAAATAGACAAACACCTTGTAATGATTGATGAATACCTCTCTAGTTAAGAGGGGGTGTTGAAGAAAGTGTAACTAGGTTCAGCTGCCATAAATGTACTTTTGATATTTGTATATATATATATATATATAACATCAATGAGTTTCTTGCTCATTGAAATAGGCCTAGCACAAGTTAAAGTGCTATAGGTGAGTTGAAGAGTCAAAAGAAAATGTTGAAGACCTTAAGGGCATGTTACACCACGTATATTTATGTATTAGAGTCAAATATATTTCTAGCCTTGTGCCTTCGTTCGGGTCATGGACCCATGCAATCCCGAAACTTCATTCTAGCAGGTCGGGTCATGCCGTTTATGGATGCACAAGCACACGTGGTCGTGTCAAAAATGCTAACTCATCACCACCCATTACTCTTCTGCATGTTTGTGCAACCACTTTTCTTGATGCTCCCTTTTGCCTTCATCCAGGTCGTGCACCCATGGAAACCCCAAATTTCATTCGGGTGAGTTAGGTCGTGTTGTGTGTGGGTGACTGTGCAAATGCATTCCGGCAGACTGGGTCATGTCGTGCCATATGTGGGCACTCGGGCACTCATTGACGTGCAAAAAATGCTAAGTTGTGACCGCCCATGTGTCTTCTGCATGTTAGTGTCATGCATTTTCTCGATGCTCCCTTGTGCCTTTGTTCAGGTTGTGCACCCATGGAAACCCCAAATTTTGTTTGGGTGGGTCGGGTCATGTCATGTGTGGGTGCCCATGCAAATGCATTCGCGCGAGTCGGTCGGCTCGCCGAGGGCGGGTCGGGTCATCCTATGTTGTGTGTGGGTACTCAGGTACATGTGGTCATGCAAGAAATGCTAAGTCATGACCGCCCATGTGTCTTCTGCACATTCATGTGGGCCGTTTTCCCAAGACTCCCTCATGCCTTCGTTCGGGTCGTGCACCCATGGAAACCCCAAATTTCATTCGGGCAGGTTAAATTGTGTTGTTTGTGGGTGCCCATGAAAATGAGTTTGAGTGAGTCAGGTTGGATCGGCTAGGGCTAGTCAAGTCATGTGGTGTCATGTGTGGGTGCCTTGGCACACGTGTCCGTGCCAAAAATTCCAAGTCATTACTACCCATGTGTCTTCTACATGTTCGTGCGGTCTGTTTGCTCGACGCTCCATCGTTCCTTCATTCGAGTCATGCACCCATGGAAACCCAAAATTTTGTTCAGGCGGGTCAAATGTTGTCGTGTGTGGCTACCCATGCAAACATGTTCAGGCAATTTTTGTCAGGTCGGGTCATTTCGTATGAGGGCACCCAGGGTAGGTCGGGGCGGGTCATGTGAGGGCGCTCAGGGTGGGTCAGGTCGGGTCGGTTCTCCAAGATTGGGTCAGGTCACTCAGGCCGGGTTAGGTCGTGTTATTTGAGGGAAAAGCAAATGATTACAGGCATCGGGGTTGTAGTTCCCTCCACCATTTATCAAACTTTAAATAGGTTAGAGGGTGTGGCCACTTCATTGAGCCATGCCATGGAATCGAGGGCTCCAAGTGGGCCATTTTTGGTAGGCAGAACTGGTGATGTGGGATGAACCGAAGGTCGAGTTACGGTGCCGAATTGTGCACTAACCTAGATCCCACAAAGGGTGTTGGTTGATTAATACAACAGGACGGTGGTCATGGAAGTTGAAATTTGCTGAGTGTGTAACAACTCACCTGCTAAATCAACTAGCCCCAAAAATGGATGGTGCTAAAGCGTGCAGCGTATACTTGACCATCAGAGCAATTTCCTAGCTTCGATGAGTAGGAGGATAGGGTGGTTGTTGAGAAACCTTTGGTGTGATATTGGGTGGATCGACCCCAGGTGTAGATCTTGGTGGTAGTAGTAAGTTTCCAAATGAGAACTTTAAGGATTGAAGTGGAAAAAGTTTCCAGCTGAACAACACTTGGACATGGGTTAGTCGATCCTAAGAGATGGGGAAGCCTTGTATCAAGGGTGCACTTTGCATGAGAATCGAAAGGGAATTGGGTTAATACTCTCAAGCTGGGACACAGCGGAAGACGACAACGTTAGGAAATCCAGAGACGTCGTCTGGGGCCCTGGGAAGAGTTATATTTTCGTTTTAACAACTTTACACCCTGGAATCAGTTCACCTGGAGATAGAGTCAAACACCTAGAAGAGCACCACACATCTTGCAATGTCTAGTGCACCCTTAGTGGCCCTTGAAAATTTGGAGGACCGAGTACAGTTCATGCTTGGTCGTACTCATAACTGCATCAAGTCTCCAAGGTGAACAACCTCTGGTCAATAGAATAATGTAGGTAAGGGAATCAACAAAATGGATCTGTAACTTTGGGAAAAGGATTGGCTCTGAGGGCTGGGCATAGTGTTATGTGCCCTCAACTCATGGGCTATCGGCAGTCTGCTCAAGATGCTCTTGCGCTGAGGGTAGGCAGTCATGTGCCAATTGGGCTATGGGCATAAAATTACCCCTACCAGGGGATTTTTCCTAGGCGGCAAACAATAAACTCAGAACTAGTACACACAAAGGGAATATGACTATTTAATTAAAACAAATCATTGCAATGGTCCCCATGGATCCTAACGCAATGTGATTTCTACCTAGTGCTTTGAATGTTAAAGTGAAGAAATTCAACCAAGCATGGGTAAACGACGAGAGTAACTATGAATCTCTTAAGGTATCCAAATGCCTTGTCATCTAATTAGTGACGTACATGAATGGGTTAATGAGATTCCCACTATCCCTATATACTATCTAGCGAAAACACAACCAAGGGAACGGGCTTAGCAGAATCAGCAGGGAATGAGGACCCTATTGAGCTTGACTCTAGTTCAACCTTGTGAAATGACTTGAGAGGTGTAGAATAAGTGGGATCCATTTTCGACACAAGTGAAATACCACTACTTTTAACATTATTTTACTTATTCCCTGGGGAGGAGACAGGGAACTTCCCTATTTTTGGACCTTAAGGCAAATTTTGGTAGGTTGATCTACGCATAAGACATTGTCAAGTGGGGAGTTGTGCTAGGGCGGCACATCTATTAAAATATAATGCAAGCATCCTAAGATGAGCTCAACAAGAATAGAAATATCATGTGGAACAAAAGGGTGAAAGCTCATTTGATTTTGATTTTCAGTACAAATACAAATGTGAAAAAGTGGCCTATCGATCCTTTAGATTTTCAAAATTTAAAGCTAGAGGTGTCAGAAAAGTTACCACATGGATAATTAGCTTGTGGCAGCCAAGCATTCATAGTGATGTTGATTTTTGATCCTTCGATTTCAGATCTTCCTATCATTCACAGTTTCCATGTCGTGGCGTGGCCGAAACCACCGACGGAAACCACCCAAGTCTGAGAAACATGGGATTTCCATGTCTCGCCCCTAGCACAGGGAACTTGGGGTGTCCATTTCGGGGTGTGATGGAAATGGCTACCCAAGTCTGTGGACACATGGGGTTTCCATTTCACGTCACGACAAAAATTGCTACCCAAGTCTGGGAATCATGGGCTTCCATGTTGTGTCGTGGCTAAAATTATGGCCTTCATCTGGGGATCTTCGAGTTTCCATGTCATTGTGCAACAGGGAATAGCCACCCAAGTCTAGGGAGCTTCAATTTTCCATGTCATCATGTGACGGGGAACGACCACCCAAGTCTAGGGAGCTTCGGGTTTCCATATTATCTTGCGATAGGGAATGGCCTCCCAAGTCTACCAAACATGGGGCTTTTCATTCCGTTGCATGATGGATACTGCCCAATTATGGGAAACTTGGGTCTTCCATGTCCTGCCATGACAGAAACCTTGACCTCAGTGTAGGGAACTCGGGTTTCCATGCCGTAGAATGATAGAGAACCGCCCAAGTCCACAGAACCTGGGCACTTCTATTGCATGGCATTAGGGAAATCACCTAATTTTAGGAACCTCTGGGTATCCATCTCTCACTTGGCTGAAAACCATGTCCCTGGTGTGGGGAATTTGGGTTTCCCTGTCGTAACATGACCAAAATTTCCCAAGTTTATGGAACTTGTGGTTTCCATGTTGTGGCCCGATGAAGAATCACCCAAGTCTTGTGAACTCGGGGTTTCTATTTCACCGTAGGGTGGAAACTGCTTATCTATTATGTCTCCAAAACTTGGGGTTTCCATGCCTCAAGGTGATAGAAGCCAATTAAGTGCAAGGAAAGCAAGGTTTCCTTGCCCCGTTGTGATGACAGTTGCCCAAGTGTGCAAAATCTAGGGTTTCCATGTCCCATCACATATGGGGGCTTGGGGTGTCAGGGATTCGAGTTGGGAGTGCCCGAGAGAGTCAAAAAATTGAACCCATAGTATGGGAGTGCCTTGATGTGTGATGGGTGCCCGTGTTTAGTTAAATGTGAGTATGGTGAGTATTTGGTTATATGCGATGACTTGGCGTCAAATTGGCTTATGTGTGACAGTGATGGGCACGCCATGTTGGGCAGGGCACCTGCCCCTTGATACGCGCATGATGGGTTCGTCATTGGTAGAAGCCATGTGGGCAGCCCGTATTAGGTGCCCGAATGAAAGAGGTGACCATGTTTGGATGAGTTAAGATGTGGTAAGTTTTTCGACGTGCGGCGATGGGTGTAATCAACTAAGTGTTGCAGCCGACCCATGGGTGTGACAATGCACATGAAGGGACACAACGATTCACTGGAATGAGGTGTGTCGAGGTTATGTGGTAGGTTGGTTAGGCATGCATGATGATGGAGTCAATCCTTATTACCCCTGAGAGACATGGCCCTTGGTCGAAAGGATGCATATAGGTAAGTAGGATGGCATTTGACCAAGGGACATTGAAATTAGACTTCCACATCGTAGAACAAGTGTGAAGGAAGAAGTTGGATGAAAACAGAAGGAAGAGAAGGCCATGAGTAAACGGGTCGGACTTGGTAGTGTGAGCGGGCAGAGCGGGTCAGGTTACGGATTGGGGTAGGTAAGCCACATTGCATGTGGGCCATGCGCCCTCACTATGGCCCACACCGATGGGCAGAGTTTGGGCACTGTTGTTTTGGGAAGTTTCAGTGTTTACAAATAAATGCTTAAACCCCTAGACTAGTAGCTAATTCTAGAACAACATTGCAAAGCATTCTCTACTTTTTCTATGACCAATAGATTAAATAAGAGGTAAAGAAGCCTACCTGAAGATTTCTCTTACTCCTTATATCCCTTGACCAATTCTATCACTCCTTTCCGTACTTAATATGCTTGAAGAGTACCTGCACACTTACAAAAGACAAAAACCGATCAAAGCATATGATAATGATCTATTGATTAAACATAGCATGGAATCAAGTACATAGTGCACATATGAAATCATCAATGAATAACACAAGCATATGGAAAAATATTTGAACACTTTATTAGTAAAAGGAAGAGTTACGACCCAATTTGATTGATTCAACATCACTCCTCCATTTCAATCCCATCCTCTCCTCATAACAAGCAAGACATTTTGACATCATTACGATACTTAAAATCAACTCAAGTCTCATACTAATAGCATCTCCCTATAATTCAATGATTCCCAACCCTTGATCAGTTAGATGAGTGGTCTTTTTATAGGTGAATGAAGGAAGTTATGCCATAAATGGTGATAATGAATGCCCTCCCAAAAATAGGATTTAGCTCCATGGAGGAAGGGATAAATGGATTGATGTTCCTTAACTCCCTACCTATTCCAAATTCGAGCTCAAAGGAGTAGATAAAATTGGAAAACTTCTAGATGCAACCAATGGATAAGAATATTCCCAAACCCCAAAGAAATTTCTCTCAAATTTACCCAGCGCAGGCCAAAGAGGGCTCAAGTTCACTGCTAGCACCCTAGCAGTGTACTGGACTGCATTGTAGTGCACCCTAATGAAATCATGTACGCACTGATATTCTTAGAGGTAGTTTTTGGATTATTTTAGTCATGGAACTCCTTGGGAAGCTAGGCATTCTGATGGTTGACTTCTTTAGGGCATGTAACAACTGACGTAGGGTTTGCTGGGACCTAATAGTACTGATCTATAGGTTGGTTTTGATGTGCCCAAATGGATCTATAACAGTTGCCCCTAAAGCATGAAGTCGTAAATATGTATGTCAAGTGAAATGCTTTGTCATGTGGAGAGGAGGTTTCGAAGCAGAAGATGACTTGCATAAATTACAATACATATATCATGATAATTTGATTTTTTTTCTCATGAACTTGTTGAGGGAAGGCATGCCCATTCTCAACTTATAAACTTTCATTACATGTACAAATATAAGTGTCTACAAATATAGACCCATGAATGGATGACCATGAATGTAAGGCCACTATACATTTGATTTAGTACTCCTAAAAATATCGTAGCCCAAATGAATGAAACTAGATCTGGGGTCTTCAATCTCATTCAATATTTCTCTTAAGTACAAGTCTAACCATGTCAATAGATGATCTGAAGTCAAACATGACAAGGCATCGTCTGATTACCATCCAATGATGTAAGCAATTAAAAGACCCGAGAGGAATTATCAATAATGATAATGACCATCAAGGTACTATAGTACATTTCACATGGTGTGAATAAATGATTTGATGTCAAACACCATACAAAGTCTTTCGGTTGAAGGTCAATGATGTCAACCTATCATCGGAAGCGAAAAACCTGCCATTTGATGTATGCAAGCCTCAAGGTACTGAAGGGGTGTTTCTAAGTCAAATTATTGGATGATGTGCTGATGTCAACAAGAAGCGACTCATCGCAGGAGGGCCTTGATGTATCCCACAAAAATGACATGAAACAAGGTAAATGATTTTGGGGATGAAAAATCGACTGACGACAAAAGGTTCAGGAATGGAGGTCATGAAAATGAATGTTTACGGTTTTGAAAAGGATGAACTTTGAACTGAATGATTTATCTTGAACATGTCAATGACACTAAAATGAATTGGTAGCATTGACCCAAAAAAAGGTAATGGATGGTATGATAGGCCAAAGGTGTGATAACCATCAAGCTGAATGACCCAACCCACATAGTCATGGTCATGAGGTGAAAGAGTCATGTTCAAGAGCAACTTGCTACCATAAAGTGTTTCCACCATGTTATCACAAAATCAGGTACTAAGGGCTGCAAGTTAGCAAGATTTTGTGTAACTCTTTCAAACCAGCCTTTAGACTAAGGCTTAGCCTCCTTAGTCAGAGAGGGCTCTCTCACAGATTATGAATATGGACTAATGACAAGGAAAGATGGCTAACTCTTTAAAAAACACATGAAAAATAAGCTGGCTGGACAAATATCAAATTGTTTCCCATTGGGCTTATGGAGTCTCACACATCTCAGCAAACAAAAACACTATCTTTTCATAGAAATCAGGGCTCTTTACATCTAATGTTCAAACACAACTTATATAAAACACAGATTGCCAAAGCATACAGGAAGTCAGAGCATGATACATGAGTTCTGAGTGATTATGCAATAACAAGACTGTAAAAGAACACTAAGAGAATAAACCACCATACATTTGAACAATAAGATCTATTGAGAATCCTGAGAAGAAACCACAGTCATTTGCATTACTGAAATCTGCTTTACATAAACCAAAATAGACTTGTCTTTTGTCAAAATCTCCAACCCCAATTACATCCAAGTCTGATCCATATATAGGAATACATTCTTAACCAGCTCAAGCGAGCTCGAAGGCTGCTATTAACTACTCCTATCTACTGTTTAACTAATTCATTAATTACATAAGTGCTGAACTGTAATTACAAAGGGTCCTAATTTATTCAAAATTCAAAATTTGTCCTCCTCGTAGCATGATTCCTTCCTGATTCTTGACACCTGTATACTTTCTGTTTTGGCCGAGATATGTTGGAGGAGAATGCAATGAACAAACTGGCTTTGGATACTGGTTGCGTAGATGGCTCATTAATCAATCAAGATAAGTGCCCTGTTTTCACGGTCCTTGTCTCCCATCATTCTTCACTACTTAAAGAACATGTTCCCAGCTCTTTAATTCTTCAAAAACAACGCATATCACCATATTCCCCAATGAGCTGGAAGCCTTGTGGACTGAACAGGTGTACAAACCAAAATCTCCGGTAACCCTAACCAGAACCCTAACAATTCGGTAATAAAGTACCTTTAACAAAGCTTTAGCTAAAAACAAAATATTTCACCTTTTCCAAAATGCACACCTGTCATTCTCTGAATAGCTAGGAGAGTCTTGTATGGTCTCCCTTATGTTCTTGAGGCATTTCTTTCAAAAATTTGCTGACCCCATCATTAAACTCTTTGTTTTTCTTATAAAACAACACCTACAGCAGTTTCATAGCGCGCTACGAAACTGTTGTTTTTGCTAAAACAGAGTATATTTGCACTAAAGCGTCTTTTGCTTGAACTTATGACTCTTCAAACTTCTTCTACAGGTGTCAAAGACTTAGGTGACTTCAAAATAGTGGAGCTTAAACAAAATTGAGCAAAACTAAGAATATCACCTTTTCCTCAAATCAGTGGGCTAGTTGACCTAGCTGTGTCTTCAAATTTGCAATCTCCTTCTTCAAAGCTTTGTTTTTAGCTCTCAGGGTCATGTTCATTTTCCTGACATGTTTAGCTTGTTTGAGGGCTGGAACCGTCCATGTATACACATCAGCCACTGAATCTACCTGACTCACTAGGCTTTTGCTACCCTTTAACACAGCTCTTCTATAATTGGCATAACTAACTGCACGCTCCTTAGTGACATTCTTTGCTGGGGCAACTTCATCTTTTGCTGTTCCTGCTTGATTCTTTATAGCTATGACATTTCCTCCTTGGGTAATGATAACTTTTCTGTTCTTATCTTTATGCTTGACTGCCTCCACTGTTTTGTTCAACACTTCAATTACCTCTGTTCTGGGCATATTTACGGCTTTCTCTCATTTATGCACTTTCTCAGCTTCTTTAACTTGCCTCCTTGTAACCGGCCTTCGTGGTTTGAACATAAACTCCTCACTAGGCTCATCAAACCTTAATCTCTTCGAAGCTTTTGATTTCTTAGTGCTTTCAGGAGATGATTGAGTCAAATCAATATGCATGGGTTCAAGATGCACTGGTTCTTCCTGCTCAAATTCAATGGCCTCAAGTAAATCACTTAAGCTGGCCTTTGAAATTGGACTTTCCTCAACAGCTACTGATTTACCTTTCTCCTTGCTTAATTGACCCCTTGTTTTAACTCTTGATGCTCTTTCGGACCCAGCTGATCCATGTACATCTTTCTTGTGTTTGACCTTTTCCTTTGATGATGACTGAGGTGGCTGAGGTGGCTCTTTAATAACCAAGGGCTTGACTGGTTTGTTCAACTGAGATTTAACTTTCTTTTTCTCCCTAGCCTCCTTCCTAAGCTCAGCTATTGTAGGTTCTTCCATTGATTCTTCTCTTTCTCTAACCGGCTGTGGGGTGAGGCCTGTCTTATTCTGAAAACCAGCCATATAGATGAAAGAATTCCAATCCCTGCCAATTTTTTGAAGAGCATCCAGCACTAACAGTTTGACTAGACCATGGTGAAACAATGATGTCTCACAATCATCTTTCTTCAATTGAACCTTGTCACACATCTTGCTGAGGCTACGAAACAAGTAAAATGGGAGGTCTATAGATGCTTTACCCGTAAAATGGAGCAACAACTTGAAATGATAGGAATAAACCTTGTTATATCTGCCCTCACAAGTTAAATACTTTTGAATACAAGTAAGAAGCATAGCATAGTTCTCCTTAACATAACTTCTAGGGACAGCCTTGGTTAAATCTTCATTCACATAGGCTTCCTTCAAGAATTCTTTACAGGGGCTCATATCAAATTTGAAATTTTTAAACCACTCCTGCCCCCCTCCAGGAATCTCAGTTACACTAGCAATAGCCTCTGGAAATACTGGGAATTCTAACATAGATACCTTGGAATTTAAACCTGTAAAATTCAAGGCAAACTCTTTTGTTACCTGAGTGTGGCCTCCCTTCAGCTTTTCACAGAAACTCCAGCAACCAGCATCTTTGAAGGCCTTTTTAACACCTTCATCCCTCAATGCAAGGTCCAATCCTTCAGGTTCTGCCCTTTGACACCTTCCAGACCGATGCTCCTTCTTCTCCATTCCGCTTTTGAAATCTTTCACACAGCAAAACACCACCAGCCTCAACTCGAAAAGCAAATTCAAATTTTAGAACGCAGGCTCGCTTGCAATCAGGCTCTCTTGAAGAAGAAACTCGGGTTCATTTCAATTCAAATGTCTTAACATATAAGCTGGCCACTTCATGCAATGTTAACAAAACATCATAACACAACCATGCATGACAAAACCGTTTGAATGAACTTAATGTACATGACTATGAACCTATTGGTGGAATGATGGCTCGTAAGTGCTTGGAAGGTACACCAACTGACAATAACCGGACGGACACAATGTCTCATCCCCAAGACATGACACCTAAAGGATCTGCGCTGCAAAATCCCCGAATCCGCGATTTCGTAGCGCAGACAGTTATAATTTAGCGACATGTGCTGCGAAATGGCTGGCGCTACGAAAAGGCTAAAACATCATTGCGCTGCAAAATCAGCCAATCAAACTGCGCTGCAAAAATACGGAAAGGACAAATTACGTATACGAGATAAGACATGCCTTATTCAATCATGATGGAGGATGACTAACGGTTTTGAAAATGATTCACACCAATATCATTGAAAAACATGACCCCTAAGTGGTAAACATAGGATAACAATAACCATTTGACACCCATTTTAGACAATGAAACTTTGGACAAATTTATGTACATGTGACTGCAGTTCTAGGTGATAACACACCATTTCCCAATTTTCCCCAGTCATTGCTGACCAATGCCTCTTTATTTTTAATCAAGATTGAGGAGGATAACATATTCTTGTTGTATAATTTCACCCTTCGAGTTAATCCATAGCTATTTGATGTTTTAATGAGTCTAGGGAAGGTGAAACTCGGTCCTGTCTAGATGGACAACTTTGTCGCTATTTGATGTTTTTAATGAGTTTAACTACAAAGATAACTCGGTCATTTTCATGTTTAGAGAGTTTGAAAAGGGACAAAAAGGAAACTCCAAAAGTTATTTTTCATATATTAATCTCTCAAGTCTGAAAAAAGCGTAAAATGATACAAGAGAGATATCGTTTCCAATCCTTTAATGAGCTGGAAAGGACAAGTGCTTGGAAATCATTTCATTTTTAGAGAGGCTGAAAAGATCTTAAAGAGGATTCCACTCTGAGTAACAAGTGGTGTCTAAGGTTGCAACTGGTTCCGGTGATGTTGGAACTTCTCAAAACATGTTGAACTATGTGAAGAGGCTAGCTAATAAGACCACTCATTGCAACTGTTCCTCAAAAAAGATAAAACAACCAAGTGAAAGTGTATGATCAGCCAAAGAGATAGTGGCAATGGGATGAAGAAAACCAATGCTCAACTAAATAAAGAGGCTGATAGAGTGGAAATCACGAGGGTTAAAAATGGAAATGGGTTCATTTTTACACAAGCTTGAACCATAAGAATTATGCTTGGATTCAGTTTCATGTTTATACAAGCTTGAAATGAAAAACTATGCTTGAATTCAGTTTCATGTCTATAGAAGCTTGAAATGAAAAAACTATGCTTGAGATTGGTCTACATGTCCTCAGCATGTTGAAAGGGAGAGTCTCTTGTAACCAGATGGAAGTAACTGCGATGAAGCAGGACGGTTATCCAACACCTTTTTGGCTTCGTCCAGATGGGAACAAAGGTGAATGGGGTGATTCCCTTCACATAACCTATAGGGAAACTTAAATTTACAATTAGGTGCATTCCCCACAAGCTCCATAACATTCACCTAAGTAGACTACTCATGGCTATCAGTTGGATGGAATGAAGGTTCATTTACGAGATCAAGTGAAAGACTCGACTGGGATTTTACGAGATCTATTCAAAGACTCGACTTGGAACTTAGGACCTTGTTTCGTTTTTTGATGAGCTTGACATAAGACAAGGAACTCTACTTAGATTCCTTGTTTCATCTTTTAACGAGCTTGACACAGGACAAGTAACTATGCTTGTGGGAGTTGTTTCATTTTTTAACAAGGTTGACACACTAAAAGAACTATCCTCATATTCCTTGTTTCCTTTTTTAATGAGTTTGACATAAGACAAGGAACTATCCTCATATCCTTGGTTTCATTTTTTAACAAGGTTGACACAAGACAATGAACTCTTCTCATGGACCTGTTTCAATTTTTAATGAGGTTGACACAGTAAAAGAACTATCCTCCAAGAGTTGTTTCATTTTTTAATGAGGTTGACACAGTAAAAGAATTATCCTCATAGACCCTTGTTTCATTTTTAAACGAGGTTGACACAAGACAAAGAACTATCCTCATGGACCAATCACAACCCATAAGGGGTCATGGGGGAGAGATCTGGTTCCAATGCCCCCAGTACATGATGTACAACATCATTGAAATGATTGTCACTTGATGTAGGTATGGAACATGTTGCCACATAATTGACCTATGGTGGGGATGATACCATTGGTACAAAAAGACCATTTAGGGAAGATGGTTGACTAGATGCCATATTTGAACTAGGAAATGAAAGCTGGTCAACGATGACAATTCAACCTTCATGCGGGAAACAAATCACTGGAAAGAGTGTTGAAACAATAGCTCCCATGTCATAAACATAGTCGCGCCCAATAAGTAAATTGTAATCTAAAGGTCTTGGGACTACCATCACATTCAAATAAATGGTTTTTCCTCCCAAAGTAATAGGTAACTGAGGGAGGATCCCTAATGGTTGACTGGTTCCTCTGTTAAAAACCAAAAAATTCTAGGTAATAGGAAAAAGTGGTGGCGAACCAAGAGCTTGACAAGAAGTTGAGAAAAGGATACTCACAAATGCACCTTCATTTATAATAGTGCCCGATACAATCATATTACAAACTTGTACGATGATCTAGAAAGGCACATAAGAAGGAAGATAAAATCCTTCTAGTTAGTGCCAATCAAAGGAAGTGACTAGACTACCTAGAGGGGGTCCCATAGAAATGGGAGAATTAACCCCTTGAGTTATGAGAATAGGGGGATTTTCCTCTTGTCTTGATGGAACAGGCAAATTTCCCCCAAGCTCATTTGAATCTGAAGAAACAAAAAGAACTTGAGTGGTGTTAGTGCCTAGTGTTATAGACATTTTTGGGCACTGCAACCCCAATCATAAATGTCCATAAACCAAGGGCTCTTAAGTCCCTAAAAGCATTGATCCAACCTCTAAAAGAACAAGGTCAACTGATTACATCTTCTCCCAGAATTTCTTCATGAAAAACTACTCAGAACTGGTCAAAACTGAACCATCTCACCTGTTCCATGGTCAAAGTGCACTGCGTCCCACCTAAATGCACACGAGAGGTGTGATGGATATTGAAAAGCCCTTCTATGGGGTGCGATGGGCGAGAGTGGACAAATGGCAGGGTCAATCTGCAAGGTGGAGGATCATAGAATCTTCTAGAAACTTCTCTTGTGACACTTTCCTCTCTGCATTCGCCCAGGGATGAGTAAGAGATCATCAATCTCCAAGTTGAATCAAGAACTATCAGAGAAAGGACACTAATCAAATCTAAAAAGCTGACTCACCCCCCTTGCGAACATCTATATATGGATCCATCATCCCAGAGATCCAGAGGCTGGAATTTTGTATCTAGTAAGGAAGTGCTGCTGGTTTCTTGGTGTAACATCATAGTGTTGGGTGATCTAAGATTTTCATGAGGTGAAGAACGGCTTTCTTGTTGAGAGGATGATGCTGGGTCAGAATAATTGGTTGTAATCCTCTTTGCTATTCTTGATTATTAATAAAGCTATTCAAGTTTCCATCCACACTCTTGTATGATTGATGATTTATGAATTTGTGTGGTCAATATATATCTGTTCCTATATTGTTTATGATAGTAGATCTATGTTCTTGGATAGTGTTATGCTTCTTTGATCCTATAGGTTCTCTTTGAAGCTGGGTAGACGAGGAAGCGAGTGGCAAAGATCTATTAGAAGGGAGAGGAATCAAGCGCAAGAGAGAGGTTGGTCTCCTTCTTTCCCCTCTTATCTACTTCTCATAAAGGAAAACGAAAGTGGTTTTAGTTTGTTTGTTTCTAAGGTAGCTACCAGCATTAGTGGGACTAGCAGCTCTGCATCGACACTAGATTTCCCGATAACAAAATGGCAACTCCGTTGGGGAGCGAATAGATTGTTTGTTTGTCTATATTTGTTTACTTTATAAACTTACAGATGGAGCCTGAAGTCAAGCCAGCTAGCCTTCGAACCGCATTTGCTATGCAAGTGCAAAGTAGATGAATGTTGCTTCAGTCTATCTATGGGTTTTGTTTATAAAATGAACAATCAATTTACAAACTCTCTCATTTCCCTTGTGGTGGCTCTAGTAAGCTCCTTAGATCTACCCCTGTGATTTATTTACTGATTACCACTTTCTCGGCCTAAATCCCTGAACTGAGCTGCAAACTGTGACCCGGAACCCAGTTGAAGTCTCGTCCCTGGACCATCGCACTATCTCTTCTTTGGAATATGGATGCATCACACTTCCCGAGTGTAGTAGGTGCACTGCATCTCACTTTTCCTATGTTACAGGTGCGCTGATCGAGCAAGACCTCTTCTGCTCTTAGATTTTGGTTTCTGTGTTCACTCTTTTTAGCTCTATTTAGGATTTTTGCTATCTGTAGTCGGTATACCTCTGTTGAAACCCCCTTCCTTACCATTATTCCACCTCCATTGTGCAAAGAACTGTAAATTTTTTTATGTATTGTGATCCATTTTCAGTTCTATTTTACAAAGAAGTAGTGTAATTGAACCATCGTTTCTTGACTTTAAAGTGTCGCAAGTGTCGTTTTCAGTCATAGAAGAGAATCTGATTGTTCCAAATCGCAAAGTGTCATCATTGTCTTCATTTTGTCTTGAAAAGAAACTTGTTAGTAATGTCGCTTTGAAAAATAATTCAGGTTTGCGCTTAGCTTTCTTTTTTATCATTCACACGTTAAGAAGGCTAAAAACAAATACATGCATGTGCATTTGCATTTAGACTGTTTGTTGGTTTGATTTAGGATAGTGCATATAGTGTGTGCTCTCTGCTCTATGTTGAAAGAATTTCATCTCTCTTTCCTTAGTAGCTAGGATTTTCATTGCAAAAAGAAGATTAAACGATTGTTTATCATCTTATATTGCATTTTAGGAATTGTATATCTAAATCACGCGGTGAACTTGAAAGGCAAATTTATTAAGCAAGATCAACTGTAAAATAAATTTAATGAATCTAAAAACGCTTTGGAACCTAATGCACAACATTTAGAAGTCTAGGCTAGAGACGTATTCTGGTGTCGTAAAGCCTGGTAACTATTGTTTTCATTGCTGGTTGGGTGATTCCTCCACTTTGAGACGATAAGTGCTAGTACGGACTTGTGCTCCCACATACCGTCGAGTATATATTTGGAGACCACAATAGGCTTTATCCTTTATCCATAGGAAGCCGTGTCTGCCGCCCTATCGATCACAATACATTGAACACAGCATTCGAGAAGATTGACTGCCATACTGTAAAAAGTATTCTGCAGTTTTGTGATTGGTTTGGTAATCCCTCTGTCTAGATTTCTAGAGTAGTCTCTTTCATTCCTTTTTAGACTCCTTAAAGGAAAAGGTCCATCTGAGCACTTGTCACTTCAGGCTCATTAAAAATCGAAGGCGACTAGAGTCATCTTTTGTTTTTTCTCGACTCTTAAAAATTGAAAAAACAAGTTGTGTCAAAGCGTCTAAAATTTATTTTAATCGGAATTAACATCACCTTTCCTACGTTGGTCTTAGTTTGAGAAAAATGGAGTCCACTGACCAAGGATTTCCCCTTGGAGGAAATCCTAGTCCTTTCTCCTCTCTGGGAGATGTTGGTGCACCCATATGGCCACATTGTCACTTCCGGGATTGACAATCGGCTTGCCCGTATGGATCTTCTTGACCTCCGTCGTTCAGAACACCGTGATTCCTAAATAATCAAGTCAGCAACTAAATGATACCAGAGTTACCCCCCAACCTTCTACTTCATCCAATTCTTCCTCTCCTCCTTCCTCTTCGCTTGATGAAGCCGATAAATCCAAAAATCAAGTAACTGAGAAGAAGAAGGGGAAGAAGAAGAAAGAGAAGAAGAAGAAGGAGCCAAAGGCGAAAAGGGGCAACCAAGCATCGTCTAGCGAAAATCCACACACTCCACTGTCTAGGCCTGAATTGCCATGTGTCATTTGCAAAGGAGACCACTATCATCGATATTGTCCTTGCATCCCTCAGATCTTAAGGGACTGGTCTCCTCATTTGCACAATCTGGTGTCATCAACCTCTGATGATCATGTTGAAAATACACCGTCGACTAGTGAAAGTGAAACCCCTGGACAAAAAGGAAAATGTAAATTTCCTTGTAAACTGTGTGAAGGCGATCATGTCGTCCACCGTTGTCCCTTCTTAGACGAGGCTAAAAGAGTTTTGGACGACCGTTCGGTTTCACCATTACAACATCCTCCTGGATATAAGAAACTCTTGCCGAGTTCGTCACTAGTTGAAAATCCGGCTGACGCGCCATTGTGGTCGGCCGAAGCGCCTATCATTGAAGATAAACCATCTGAATCCACACCAGATGAAAGTCAAAAGGTTGAGGCGGTAGTTAACCCGGTCTTGCCTTCAGAGGATCCATCTTCAGATGATACAGTCACCGGAGAGAACAAGAACGACACCGTCCAAATTCTCTTTGTAAGCACAGACTCTAATGAACATGGGGGCAATCTACCCATTCCTTTACCACAGGAAGGAAGTTCGTCAGAGTCATATCCGGCCGTCTATTCGGTCCCACCTCCAAGCAACCTAGTTGTTTCATTCGATTGGAATCTACTAGGCAGATCCCGCTTATCGGCTAATGTACCATTTTGAATCATTTCTCAAATATACAGAATGGTCATGGCTGGTACCGTCATAGATGAAGGGGCTTCTGTGAGTATCCTTTTCTCAACTGCTTGGAAAGCGCTTGGTTTGGCCACCGCTTTTTCCTGAAATGAGAAATCTAACAGGCTTTGACAAAGGAACTAGTCGAACATTAGGGATCCTTCCCAATGTTCCGATAACATTGAGAAGGAAAACCGTTCACATGAACATAATGGTATTCCAAGGACCCCTGGATTATAATCTTCTCCTTGGACGTGACTATATTTATTGCATGGGAGCCATTGTCTCCTCACTCTTTAGAGTAATGTGTTTTCCGCATGAAGGAAGAGTGGTCAAGCTCATAGACCAGCTTTCATTCCCCTGTTCACACATAGCGAATAGTCATATACCATCCCTGAATGGTCTTTTCACGCAAGGAATGTCTCATCAATCCCTAGTCCGTCCTCCTGATGAGTGCGAGTGATTCAGAGGATATGACTGAAACCCAGGGGGCATTCACCCTGGCCTGTTTCGACAGCAAAACCTTAGGTATAAGGTAGGTTTCCGCGAAGGATATATGACTGGTTGAAACACCCATCCATTTAGGAAAATGGGGTTAGACCGGAATACGATACCTTTGTTAAAAGGCAGGCCTTTCCCGATAAAACAAATGTTTTGTCTGCAAATTGAGGGGTAACCTGGAAACTTTACTTCACTATACCTGGGGGCATGCAAGTGAAGAGCGACCATTTATTTTTTTAAATTTGTAGGTCCTCTAACCCTTTAAACTCATAGGATTGGTCGTTTCCTAACTTTCATAAAGAAAGGATGTGGGGCAAAGCTATGAAAAAATGCCATTTTTAAATGAGACATCCTTATTATATGATTGGATCGAGCAGTTTTAACGCGGAATTCAAGCTCGTTAAAAAATAAACATAAGCAATGAACAAATGTTCCCCCCAGAGTTTAAGCTCATTAAAAAATGAACCAATTTCTAGTAAATAACCACCGTGAATGTATTATCATCAGCGTTTGAAGCCTTGGTCGTGTTCTCATCATCACCTCCACTCTATATCGGCCGATCATTCACCTCAATTTGATTGTTTACCCTTTTTGAGGAACATCTGTGAAGAGTGATCCTGCTAGCCATCCTTGTGACACTGCCGTGATTGGAAAATTCCAAACCTTACTTGGAATTAGCTGCTACATGAATTTATCGCCGGTTCCTTGAAAAACAAGTCTCCTTTAAGCTCTTTTCAACTGACTTGTAAAATATGAAAAGATTGCTGAGCAATTGGCCTCTCCAACTCGTTAAAGTGACCGGAAGTGCTATCCCTCCTTTAGATTTTAATCTTTTTGGACTTGAGGGATTTATTACACAAAAAGATCGAGCGCTTGTTTCGTTTGGCTCGTTAAAAGTACCGAAAATTCATCCCTTTTGTATTGTTTTATACTTTTCAGACTCAAGGGATTATATGACAAAAAAGGATTATTGGAGTTTTCTTTACATCCCTTTTTGAGACTCTCTAAAATTGAAAAGGACCGAGTTATCCTTGTCATTAAACTCATTAAAACCGAATAGCGACAAACTTGTCCATACAGACAAGAACGAGTTTCACTATCGCTAGACTCGTTAAAACATAACGATGGGTTTGCCCGAAGGGAAAATTATAGAACAAGAATATGTTATTCTCCTGAAGCTTGACAAAAATAAAGAGGTACTGGTCAGCAATGACTGGAGAAAAATTGGGAAGAAAAGTTGAAGAAACTTTATTGGTAGCAAGTCGCTCTTGAACATGACACTTTCACTCCGCATCCGAGTCGAGTTGGGTTGTTCTGTTCACTGGTCATATCACCATGGGTCCATCACACCATCCATATATGGGGTTAACGCTACCAATCCATCATGTCAGTGTCACCGATATGTTCAAGAGAAGTCACTCAGAGAATTCACCTGTGTCTCATCCACTGCAATACATTTACGCTCCATTCTATCATGACCGCCACCCTGAACCTTATATCATCAGATCATTTTCACCTCCATTAAAATATTTTGCTCCGTTCTGTGTCATTGATGTGGGATTCACTAAGGCCCTCTTATGACGGGTCGCTTCTTGTCAACATCAGCTCATTATCCAAGAAGTCAATCTAGGAACAACCCTTTCAGTACTTTGAAGCTTGCATGCCTCAATGGCAAGTTTCTCACTTCCGGCGACAGGTTTACATCAATGGCCTTCGATCGAAAGATTTTGCGTGGTGTTTGACACCATGTCCCTTTATTCACACCATGTGGATTGTACTGTAGTACCTTGAGGGTCATCATCATTATCGGTGATTCCTCTCGCACCTGTTAACAGCTTACATCATTGGCAGGTAATCAGGCGATGTCTTTCCATGTTCGACTCCAGAACATCTCTCACATGGATCGACTTGTACTTTGAGTGAAGATCGAACGAGATTGAAGATCCCAGATCTAGTTTCATCCATTCAGGCTACGATATATATTCAGGAAAATAAAGACATCAAATGTACATCATTACTGCACAGATAATCATCCAACCTAAGGGATGACTGCTCTACCAGAATCATCAGTCTACACTCAGACGATTGTCTGTCTTATGTACATGAAAATGAATTTATAAAGCCGAGCATGGGAATGCCCGCCTCCGCTAGATCATGAAAATATTATGAAGATAATGTATTGTATTGTATCTTATTACAGGTCGCCTTCCAGCTCGCAAAAACTTCAGATCCTCATGATAAATCATTTCACCTGACATCAACAGATTAACGACCTCATGCTTTAGGGGGCAACTGTTATAGACATTTTTGGGCATTGCAACCCCAATCATAAATGTCCATAAACCAAGGGCTCCTAAGTCCCTAAAATTGTTATTCCAACCTCTAAAAGAACAAGGTCAACTGATTACATCTTCTCCCAGAAGTTCTCCATGAAAAACTACTCAGAACTGGTCAAAATTGGACCATCTCACCTGCTCCATGGTCAAAGTGTGTTGAATCCCACATAAATGCACACAAGAGGTTCGATGCATACTGAAAATCCCTTCTATGGGGTGCGATGGGCGAGAGTGGACAAATGGCAGGGTCAATCTGCAAGGTGGAGGATCATGGAATCTTCCAGAAGCTTCTCCTGTGACACTTGCCTCTCTGCATTCACCCAGGGATGAGTAAGAGATCATAAATCTCCAAGTGGAATCAAGTACTATCAGAGAGAGGACACTAATCAAATCTCAAAAGCTGACTCACCCCCCTTGCAAACATTTATATATGGATCCCTCACCCCAGAGATCCAGAGGCTAGAATTTTGTATCTTGTAAGGAAGTGTTGTTGGTTTCTTGGTGTAACATCATAGTGTTGGGTGATCTAAGCTTTTCATGAGGTGAAGAAGGGATTTCTTGCTGAGAGGATGATGCTGGGTCAGAACAATTGGTTGTAATCCTCTTTGCTATTCTTGATTATTAATAAAGCTATTCAAGTTTTCCTCCACATTCTTGTATGATTGATGATTTATGAATTTGTGTGGTCAATATATATCTGGTCCTATATTGTTTATGATAGTAGATCTATGTTTTTGGATAGTGTTATGCTGCTTTGATCCTACAGGTGCTCTTTGAAGCTGGGTAGAGAGGAAGCGAGTGGTAAAGATCTATTAGAAGGGAGAGGAATCAAGCAAGGAACCAAGCGCAAGATAGAGGTTTGTCTCCTTCTTTCCCCTCTTATCTACTTTTCATAAAGGAAAAAAAAAGTGGTTTTAGTTTCTTTGTTTCTAAGGTAGCTACTAGCCTTAGTGGGACTAGCAGCTCTGCATAGACACTAGATTTCCCATTAACACCTAGATCAACCTCAGGCTGAAGGGAGGCAGGTCTAGGGTCTACAAAAATGCGCTACGTGCCTGGGACGTGCTACGCACCTGGGAGGCGCTACGCACCTGGCAAGGTTTTCCTTTGTTAACTTTCACTGGTGCAATGCACCTGGTAGCCAAGCCCCAAAATGCTCCAAAATCACTCAATTTTCCTCAGAACTCTCAAGTTACCTCTTTGCAAGTAAGTACATTTATCTTTCTTGTTGAAAAGGGTTTTCATCAAGTCTTGGTGACTCTTTCACTCATAAAATTAAAACCCTAGTTTTTATCATCCTCTCCATTGTTTTACTAACCTCATCTTTTCCATTCATCCCTAGAACAAATCCCATTCCCTCTCCCTAAACCATCAACACTATCCCTAAACCCTACCCCCATATATACCCTATCCTACATATACCCTCTTCCCACACATAAAGCTCCCAAACCCTACCTCACATACACAAACTTTACACTCTCCCTGAAATACTATTCCCTAAATTCCCAAAACCCTACTCATCCCCTTCATACCCTATTCCCTCAAACCCTACATCACATCAAATCTTGCTAATATCCCTATCTCATCCAACTCATTCCCTTTCTTTTGAAAATCTCTTCATACTCATCATTCACCCACACTACCTTTCTTTCCTCACTAGCATTTACAGTAAATCAAGCCAATGTGTTATAGACATATTTGAGCACTACAACCCCAATCACATATGTCCTAAAAGTGTTGTTTCATACCCTAAAGGAGCAAGGTCAGCTGATTACATCATCTCCCAAAAGTTCTCCATGAAAAGCTACTCAAAACTGCCCAGTGCTAAAGGTGCAATGCATCTCACCTGCTACATGCAAAAAGTGTGATGCATACTCGAAAGCCCTTCTATAGGGTGCAATGAGTGATAGCATACAAATGGCATAAGCAATTTGCTAGCTGCAAACCCAGAGAATCTTCTAGAAACTGCTCATTTGACACTCGCCTCTCTGAGTTCACCGGGGGATGAGTAAGAGATCTAAAATCTCCATGTGGAACTAAGAACTATCAGAGAGATGACACTAATCAAAATCCCAAAAGCTGACTCATCCCCTGCAAATATCTATAAATGGATCCCTCATCCAAGAGATCCAAAGGTTGGAATTTGGTAATTTGCAAAGAGATGTTGCTTATTTCTCTTTGAAGACATTGTTGGGTGATCTTGCTTTGTGTGAGGTGAAGAGCGTTTTCAAGCTGGGAGGATGGCACTGGGTCAGACCAAGTGGTTGTAATCCTCTCTTCTATGAATTTTACTAATAAATATATTTGATTTTTCCTCCATATTCTTGTGTATCTCTGAATACTGTGTTTGTTATATGCATTTGTATGATCAATATATATTTGATCCTATATTGTTTACAGTGAAAGATCTCTATGCCTTGATGGTATTATGCTGTTGTGAATCTACAGGTGCTCTTTGAAGCTGGAAAAGTAAGGAAGTAGTGGCAAGATTCTATCAAAGGGGACAGGAAACAAGCAAGGAGCCAAGCGGAAGACTGAGGTTGGTACTCTCTGCTTCTTTCTCATCTCTCTCTCGTAAAGGAAAAACAAGTGACTTTAATCTGTTTGTTTCTAAGATAGCTACCCATCTTAGTGGGACTAGCAGCTCTGAATAGACACTAGATTTCCCGATAACAAAATGGCGACTCCACTGAGGAGCGATTAGTTTGATTGCTTGTCTCTATTTGTTTGATTCATAAACCACAAATGGAGCCTGAAGTTAAGCCAGCTGGAACTGCATTTGCTATGCAAGTGCAAAGTAGATCAACGCTACTTCAGTCAATCTCTAGGTTTGTTTATGAACTGAACAATTGACTTGAAAACATCCTAAGTTCCCTAGAGGTAGCTTGAGTAACCTCATTAGATCAGCCCTATACTTTGTAGTTACTGACTATCATTTTCTCGGCCTAAGTCCCTGAATTAAACTGCAAACTGTGACCAAAAACCAAGTTAAAGTCTCGTTCCTTGACCATCGCACCCTCTCCTTTAGGAAATCTAGATGCATCACACCTCTCGTGTGTAGTAGGTGAGATGCATCCTTATTTCCCTGTGTTACAGGTGTGATGATCAGACAAGACTAGATCTGCCTCCAGATTTTGGTTTTTTCTTCACTGTCTTCAGTTTTATTCAGGAGTTTTGCTGTCAGTGATCAGTATACCACTGTTGAAACCCCCTTCTTTGTAGCATCCAACCTCTATTATACAAATAATTGTGAATGTTTTTATATATTGTACGCCATTTACAGTTCTCTTTTACAAAATAGTAGCTTAATCGAATTGTCGTCTTTTGATTTGGAAGTGTCGCAAGTGTCGTTTTCAATCAAAGAAAAGAATACTTCTCTTTTTGATAGTTGATTACACTGTTACTCTTGTATTTGATATAAATTTATAAGTATTTCAAGAGTCAAAAGCAGTTTTGAATTCAAAATCGCAAAGTTTCATCTTGCCTTCCTTTCGGTTTTTGAAAAGAAAATCATTAGTACTGTCGCTTTGAAAGAAGAAATGATTCAGATTTGTATTTAGCATTCTTTTTGTCATTCACACATTAAGAAAGTGGAAAACAAATACATGCATGTGCATTTTCATTTAGACTGCTTGTTGATTTTGATTTAGGACAGTGCATCTAGTGTGTGCTCTCTGCTCTATGCTGAAATGGTTTCATTTCTCTTTCCTTAGTAGCTAGGATTTTCATTGCGAAAAGAAGATTAAATGACTATTTAGCATCTTAGATTGCATTTTAGGAATTGTATATCTACATCACACAGTGAACCTTAAAGGAAAACTTCTTAAGAAAGATCAACTATAAAATAAATTCAATGAACATAAAAATTCGTTGGAACCTAACGCACAACATCTAGAAGTCTAGGCTAGAGACGTATTCTGGTGTCGTAAAGGCTAGTAATTGTTGCTTTCATTGTAGGTTGGGTGATTCCTCCTCTTTTAGACGATAAGTTCTAGTACAGACTTGTGCTCCCACATACCGTCGAGTATATATTGGGAGATCACAATAGGCTATATCCTTTATCCTTAGGAAGCCGTGTCTTCCGCCTTATCGATTGCAATGCACTGAACACATCATTTGGGAAGATTGACTGCCATACCGTAAAAAGTATTCTGCAATTTTGCGATTGGTTTGGTAATCCCTCTGTCTAGATTTCCAGAGTAGTCTCTTTCATTCCTTTTCAGACTCCTTAAAGGAAAAGGTCCATTTGAGCACTTTTCACTTCAGGCTCATTAAAAATCGAAGGTGACTAGAGTCACCTTTAGCTTTTTCTCGACACTTAAAAAGTGAAAAAGCAAGTTGTGTCAAAGTGTCTAAAATTTATTTTAAGTGGAATGACGTCACTGTTCCCTCGTTGGTCTTAGGTTGAGAAAATGGAGTCCACCAACCAGGGGTTTCCCCTTGGGGGAAGTCCTAGTCCTTTCTCCTCTTGGGGAGATGTTGGTTCACCTCATATGGCCACATTGTCCCTTCCAGGATTGGAAATTGGCCTGCTAGTATGGCTTTTCTCGACCTCCGTCATTCAAAGCACCGTAATTCCAGAACAATCGAATCAGAAACTAGATGATACCAGAGTTTCCCCCCAACCTTCTACTTCATTTGTCTCTCCCTCTCCTTCTTCCTCTTCGCTTGGTAAAGATAGTAAAACTAAAAACCAAGTAACTGAGAAGAAGAATAAGGGGAAGGAGAAGAAGAAGAAGGATCCAATGGCAAAAAGGGGCAATCGTACATTGTCTAGCCAAAATCCACACACTACACCATCCAAACCTAAATCTCCATATGTCATCTGCAAAGGAGACTACTATCACCGAGAGTGTCCTTCCATCCCATGTATCCTAAGGGACTGGTCTCCCCACTTGCACAATCCAGTGTCATCAACCTCTGATGATCACGTTGAAAGTATGCCGTCAACTAGTGAAAGCGAAGTCACCGAACAAAAAGGAAAATCTAAATTTCCCTGCAGACTGTGTGAAGTTGATTATGCCCTCCACTGTTGTCCCTTCTTGGACGAAGCTAAAAGAGTCTTGGATAATCATCCTGTGTCACCACAGCAACTCCCTCCTGTGTACAAGAAACTCTTGCCGAATCCATTGCTAGCTGAAAATTCGACTGACCCACCTTTGGAGTCGGTCGAAGCATCTATCATTGAAGATAAACCCTTTGAGTCCACATTGGACCAAAGTCAACAGGTCGAGACAGAAGTCGACCCCATCTTGACTTCAGAAGATTTACCTTCAGATGATATAGTCATCGAAGAGAATGATAACAACACCATTCAAATTCTTTTCGTAAACACAGACTCTAATGAACATGGGGGCAATCTACCCATTCCTTTACCGCAGGAAGGAAATTCATCAGAGTTGTATCTAGCCATTTATTCAGTCCCACCTCCAAGCAACCTAGTTGTTTCCTTCGATTGGAATCTACTAGGTAGACCCCGTTTACCATCTAATGTACCATTTCAAATCATAGTGCAAACTTACAAAATGGTCATCGTTGGTACTATCATAGATGAAGGGGCTTCTGTGAGTATCCTTTCCTCAACTGCTTGGAAAGCATTTGGTTCGCCAGTGTTTTTGCCTGAGATGTGATATCCGACAGGCTTCAACAAAGGAACTAGTCAACCATTAGGGATCCTTCCAAGTTTGCCTATAACTTTGAGAAGGAAAATTGTTTATCTGAATGTAATGGTAGTCCAAGGACCTTTAGATTACAATCTACTCCTTGGGCGCGACTGCATTTATAGCATGGGAGCTATTGTCTCCTCACTCTTTCGAGTAATGTGTTTTCCACATGAAGGCAGAGTGGTCCAGCTCATAGACCAGCTTTCATTCCCTGTTCACACATAGCTAATAGTCAAATGCCATCCCTAACAGGTCTTTTTGCACAAGGAATGTCTCATCAATCCCAGTCTGTCCACCTGATGAGCGCGAGTGATTCGGTGGTCAAGACTGAAACCTAGGGGGCATGCACCCTAGCCTGCGTCGACAGGGAAACTTCAGGTATAGGGTATGTTTCTGGGGAGGATATATGACTGGTCTAACATACCCATCTATTTAGGAAAATGGGATTAAACCGGAATAAGATACCTCTATTAGAAGGTAGGCCTTTCTTGATAGAAAAGTTGTTTTGTGTGCAAATTGAAGGGTAACCGGGAAAGGTAGGCCTTTCCCGATAGAACAAGTGTTTTGTCTGTAAATTGAGGGGTAACCTTGGAAACTCTACTTCATTATACCTGGGGGCATGCAAAATTTTTGCGTGAAAGTGAAAAGAAACCATTTATTTTCTTAGTTTGTAGGTTCTTAACCCTTTATACTCGTAGGATTGGTTGTTCCTAGCTTACATAATGAAGGGATTCAGAGCATAATTTCGAATGGTGCAAGCTCCCTAAAAGATGAACCTATCGATGAGACATCCTTATTATATGACTGGCACGAGTAGTTTTACGCGAAGTTCAAGCTCGTTAAAAATTAAACCTAGCAATGAGCATATGTTCCACCAAAGTTTAAGCTCATTAAAAAATGAACCCATCTCTGGTAAATAACCTTTGTGAATGTATTATCATCAGCTTTTGAGCCTTGGTCATGTTCTTACCATCACCTCCACTATGTTGTTGCCGATCATTCACCTCCATTTGATTTTTTACCACTTTTGAGGAACTGGTGCGATGAGTGATCCTATTAGCAACCCTTTTTACACTGCCGTGATTGGAAAGTTCCAAACCTTACCTGGAACCAGCTCCTATCTGAAAACATCACTCATTCCTCAAAAAACAAGTCTCATTTAAGCTTTTTTCATTTGACTCGTAAAATATGAAAATATTGCCAAGAAATTGGCCTCTCCATCTCGTTAAAGTGATTGGAAGCGCTATCCCTCCTCTAGATTTTAATCTTTTTGGACCTGAGGGATTATTACACAAAAATATCGAGCGTTTGTCTTGTTTGGCTCGTTAAAACTATTGAAAAGTCATCCCTTTCGCATTGTTTTATACTTTTTTGGACTTAAGGGATTATATTACAAAAAAGGAATATTGGAGTCTTCTTTCCATCTCTTTTTAGACTCTCTAAAATTGAAAAGGACCGAGTTATCCTTGTTGTTAAAGTCGTTAAAACAATAGCGACAAACTTGTCCATTCAAACAAGAGCAAGTTTCACTGTTGCTAGCCTCGTTAAAACATAGGAACGCGTTTTCCCAAAGGGAAAATTATAGAACAAGCATATGTTATCCTCCTTAATCTTGACAAAAATAAAGAGGTACTGGTCAGAAATGACCAGGGAAAATTGGGAAGAAAACTCAAAGAAACTTTATTGGTAGCAGGTCACTCTTAAACATGACACTTTCACTCGATCACCATGATTGAGTCGGGTTGGGTTATTCCATTCACCGGTCATATCACTATTGGTCCACCGTACCATCCACTTTTGGGGTTAACACTACCAATCCATTTCAGTGTTGTCGATATGCTCAAGAGAAATCGCTCAGATAATTCACCTACCCAGCTTGTGTCTCATCTACTACAATACCTTCACACTTCATTCTTTCATGACGGCCACCCTGAACCTTGTACCATTAGATCATTTTTACCTCTACAAAACCATTTGCTCCATTCTATGTCATAGATGTGGGATCCATTAATGCCTTCCTATGACAGGTCACTTCTTGTTGACATTAGCTCATTATCCAAGAAGCCGACCTAGGGACAACCCTTCCAATACTTTAAAGCTTGCATGCATCAATGGCAAGTTTCTCACTTTTGGCGACAAGTTTACACTAATGGCCTTCGACTGAAAGACTTTGCGTGGTGTTCGACATCAACTCATGTATTCACACCATGTGAGTTGTACTACAGTACCTTGAGGGTCATCATCATCATCAGTGATTCCTCTCGCACCTGTTAACAGTTTACATCATTGACTGGTAATCAGGCAATGTCTTTCCATGTCCGACATCAGAACATCTTTTCACATGGATCGACTTGTACTTCAGGCGAATATTGAATGAGTTTTGAAGACCCCGGATCTAGTTTCATCCATCCGGGCTGCGATATAATTAGGAAAATAAAGATATCAAATGTACATATTTGTTGCACAGATAATCATCCAAACTAAGGGATGATGGCTCTACCAGAATCATCAGTATGCACATAGACGGTTGTCTATCCTATGTACATGAAAATGAATTTATCAAGCTGAGCATGGGAATGCCTGCCTTAGCTAGATCATGAAAACATTATGAAGATAATGTATTGTATCGTATCTTATTACAGGTCACCTTCCAGTGCAAAAAACCTCGGATCCTCATTATAAAGCATTTCACCCGACATCAAAAGATTTATGACCTCATGCTTTAAGGGGAAACTGTTATAGACATATTTGGGCACTACAACCCCAATCACATATGTCCATAAACCAAGGGCTTCTAAGTCCCTAAAAGTGTTGTTTCATACCCTAAAGGAGCAAGGTCAGCTAATTACATCATCTCCTACAAGTTATCCATGAAAAGCTACGAAAAACTGGTCAAAGCAGGACCATACAAACTGCCCCGTGCTAAAGGTGCGATGCATCTCACCTGCCACATGCAAAAAGTGCGATGCATACTGGAAATCCCTTATATATGGCGCGATGAGCGAGAGTAGACAAATGACACAAGCAGTTTGCTAGGTGGAAACCCAGAGAATCTTATAGAAACTGCTCATTTGACATTTGCCTCTCTGAGTTCACCCAGGGATGAGTAGGAGATCTAAAATCTCCATGTGGAACTAAGAACTATCAGAGAGATGACACTAATCAAAATTCCAGAAGCTGACTCAACCCCCTGCAAATATCTATAAATGGATCCCTCATCCAAGAGATCCGAAGGTTGGAGTTTGGTAATTTGCAAAGAGGTGTTGTTGGTTTCTATTTGAAGACATTGTTGGGTGATCTTGCTTTGTGTGAGGTGAAGAGGTCTTTCAAGCTGGGAGGATGGCACTGGGTTAGACCAAGTGGTTGTAATCCTCTCTTCTATGACTTTTACTAATAAAGCTATTTGAGTTTTCCTCCATATTCTTGTGTATCTCTGAATACTGTGTTTGTTATATGCATTTGTATGGTCAATATATATCTGATCCTATATTGTTCACAGTGAAAGATCTCTATGCTTTGATGGTATTATGCTGCTATGAATCTGCAAGTGCTCTTTGAAGCTAGACAAGTAAGGAAGCAGTGGTGAGATTCTGTCAAAGGAGAAAGGAAACAAGCAAGGAGCCAAGCGGAAGATTGAGGTTGGTACCCTTTGCTTCTTTCTCATCTCTCTCTCGTAAAGGAAAAAAAAGTGACTTTAATCTGTTTGTTTCTAAGATAGCTACCCGTCTTAGTGGGACTAGCAGCTCTGAATAGACACTAGATTTCCCAATAACACAATGGATAGTGATTATGGGGATTTTGTCCTTGTCGACCATGAGGTGATAGAAGAGGTGAGTGTCATGGACTTGGATGCTCAAAATCCAAGGAGTGTCAAATATTTTATCATCAAGGAAAAATATTTGTAATGCAAGGACAAAGAGGCTAAAGACCAAGCTAAGAAAAGTTTTGAGGAGAAAGAAAGAGCGAGAAAAACTCAAGATCTTGGGTGAAGCTTCATTGGCCCAGCATAGCACCTAACATAGATCACTCATGCCAAATTTCAAGAAATTTAGTAAACTTTTTTGACATTTTTGAATTTTTCATGGAAAAAATAGGTTTTTTCTGGCAGGTGTGTAGCGCCACCTGGCGCTCACTTTTGATGGGGACCTCCATTTGAAGAAAACTTGGAATTTTTGGATTCCTTGTGAAAACTTATGCATGCTCAAAAATTAATACAAAATTTTGATGTTGTGTGTGGAGCATGATTGTTCAGAGGTCTTTTGTTTCAGCCGGATGTATACCCCAGGAAGTTTGTAGTCAACCTGGGCCATTCATTAGGCCGATGATCTGATGGTAGAACTTATGTTTAGTTTAGGGTTTTTTTCCCTAGAAGGCAACCCCTCTCTTGATATGAGGGCATTGTATTTGAGGCTGTGAAACTAATGTGTATTCTTGTAGCGAGAAACAAAGAGGTGAGACTGTGAGAGAAAACGGAGGATATTACAGCGGATTTACTGTAGGTTTGTCACACGGAATCTGTCAAGGGTGCGGACACGACTGACCTTCCTAGAAGTCTAAGACATTCTAATGACAAACAAGACAAAATGGAGTGATCTTTCTCTAAATACACCTTTTACAACATGAAAACTACAAGTGTTTAGGCTTACCTTATTCCAAAACGCTGTTGTTGAAGTCCGTTCTTGACGATCCGGATGAGCTCCTCCTTCAAGTCAATTCCTGCAACCACAAACAATCAAACAATTACCAAGCACTTGCATTTCATATAATAAAACATATATTCAACATGCAGACCAAGGAACACATGAAATAACTCATTAACACAAGCTATTGAGAAAAATAAACCAGTTTGTATTAATAACGAAACAAAGAAACTCTTACAACCTGGCCTTGGTGTTGTGCAAGTTCCTCCCAGGGTCCATCAAGGGTTTTCCTCTACTTTGACAAAGCTCACCCTCTCCCAAGTAGAATCAAGTGAAGACAATCTCTCCTCACAAAGGCTCTAATGGAAGACCTAAATCCTGCAGCATTTACCCAAAGAAAATGTATAGCTCCAACCTCCTCTCCTTCTGGCTCAATGCCTTTATTTATAGTGCTGTAAAGAGGTTATTCAGGTCCACTATCAATGGGATCATCCCCCTCTTTGGGTGGGATAGCTCCCTTATTGATGGGATAAGTTCCCCCTTAATAGAGATACATGAACCAACTGGAGGCGCATCCATTTCATCAAACCGACCTCTAGAATGTTCTAGAAGTAACCACAAGTAACTTTTTCAAGATAAAACTCGCGCATTTTGCCTTTTACAGAGGGACGCACCTGTCCCTTAACATACAGAGCGTCCATGGACGCAGATTTTGTGAACATGGTCAGCGTCCCCGCAGGTAAGGCTAGAGAGAACCTGCGACCCCAGAGATAAACATGATTTTTACAAGACTTTCTCTCTTCTTTGAGTTTGAGATGGATAACAGAGGCATGAGACTTGCCTAAGAGGGTAGCATGACTTGTTGATTTGAGCCATACTAACTGTAAGTAGTCAAGGTGACATTTTTTAGTGTAACAGATTGCCCCCTAAAGTGCGAAGCCTGGAATAGAATAGGGTTTTGTAATTCTAGGAAGGGTGAAGCGCTTTATCATTTCAAGGATTGCCTTGTGGATGGCCTGGTTGGAACCTGCAATTTTCAACACAAAATACATGGATAAGATTATATCATCACTGAGGTAGGCATTCCCATACTCAGATTCAAAACTTTAACTAATGGACTAACTATCCTGATACAGGAATGATCTTGCAGTACATTATTTTTATAGACTTTTGTAGACACAGTATGGACGCAGCCATCTGTTTATGATAAGTCTACATAGACAATGAATACAAAACTCCTCGCAGCCTGGATGGTAGAAACTAGATCCAGGGTCTTCACTTCTACTTCCCGAATTGGTACGATTCTAGCCATGTGACTAAATGATTCGATGTCGAACATGGTAGAAACCACTTGATTACCAGTCAATGATGTAAACTGTTAACAAGCGTGAGAGAAACCACCAGTAATGTCAATGGTCCTCAAAGTACCAAGCACAACCCGTGAAATGTGAATAGATGTTTTGATGTCGAACACTTCACGGAATCCTCTGATCGAAAGTCAATGATGTAAACTGACGTCAAAGGCGAGAAACCTGCCATTGATGCATGCAGACTTCAAGGTACTGTCGATTCCTAAGTCATCTTTCTAGATAATGTGTCGATGTCGATAGAAAGCGACCCGTTGCAGGCAAGCCCGCAACACGAAATCATTGTTCAAGTTGAAGAAATGTTGCTGTAAGGACTGACTCAGGGATGGTCAAATGGATGACAAGTATTTTGCAGATGAAAGTTTTGCTTGCAGACCTCTTGAACACATAACGACACAACAGATGGTTTGGTGACGAATAACTCAAAGTTGATCCCTGAACCCGGTTAAAGATTTTCAAAGTGATTTAGCCAACTGTGAGGTAAAAGATTTCCCAACCCAGGTGAATGAAAAGTGTCGTGTTCAAGAGCGGTAATAAAGTTTCTTCTGAGGCAAAAGGTGACAAATAGGTTCATTCTTCTCTTTTTTCCCCCACCATTTCTGGCAAGTACCTCTTTATTTTTAACAAGCTTGAGGAGGATAACATATGCTTGATTATAAGCTCATCCTTCGGACGAGTCCAACCTAGTTTAAATGCGAACCCTAGGAAGGAGTGGTTCGTTCCTGTTTGTAATTGAACAGGTCCTTTACTGTAAAAGTTTAACGAGCCCAGTATAGGAGAAACTCGGCGTTTTTCATTTTTAGAGAGTCTGAAAAACTTAAGGAAACTCCACGTTGAACTTTTTCGTATATTTGTGTCCCTCAAGCCCGAAAAAGTATAAAATAATACCTGGGGGAACCGCTTGATCTTGCGACCAAGGAGTACTTTCATAATAGTGTCGTTGACCTGAAAAGTAAAAAGCGATCAAAGACACGTCGTTTTATTTCCTTATCGAGTTTGAAACGACAAAAACCCGGCAATCTTTTCCTGATTTTGCGGTCAGAAAAGAGCTAAAAGGGGACCGTCTTTTAATTCCGTTTTAACGAGTGAAAAAGAAACACTCGGCGATCTTTTCATGTTTTAGGAGTCAGAAAAGGGCTTAAAAGATGACTCTGAAATTTTGTTTGTGAAAAATTACAATTTCCCTCGAAATCCCTTCGTCCTGCACAAAAGCGACACATTACTCATACCTGTTTAAAATAGGCAAAAATACATTTGAAAACATCTTTTCATGGTAAAAAATGAACTAATTCATCCAAAAAACCTATAAAAAGACCTTTTACCATGTCATTTTTACCGTTTCACTGTTGAGGTTGAAAAAGGAGCTTTTGACAAGAATCTTCCCGTGGTTGCTGCGGAAAATCTGACCGTCGGAATCGAACGCCGCTTCACCGAGGTATTTTACACATCCCACTCTTCATTTTTATCCGTTTAGTTTTTTGTTTTCGGTCTCTGTTTCATTTTTTGGGGGGGTTTTGGGTTCAAAATGCGCCCCTCGGCGGACGCAGGTGCCCTTCGGGTGACCCGCGTCCCCCGACTTTTTCTCACACGGGAAAAAGGTCGGGGGACGCAGTTCGCCTTCAGGCGAGCTGCGTCCGGACGCCCTGTGCTACAAAGCCGGGGTGCGTCTTCCGCAAAGGGCGCATTTCAAAACCCTAGCTCTCTCAAAAAACCACCAAATTTGCTCAAATTAATTTCTAATTGACTCTTTTGATGTGCAGGACCTTAAACATGTTAGACTGGAGAGAGAGAGAGCACGTAGAGGACGATGAAGCTGCGATTAACCACCAACCCTCTCTGGATGCCTTAAGAACATGTGGATTGTACAAATATTGGACCATACCGGGCATGAGGGGCCAGGTAAGATTTTTGGAATGGCTGGTTGAGCGATGGAACGTTCAAGATCAATGTTTTTACATTGGAGGGCACCAGCTTGAGATAGAGCCCTCGGATGTATACTTTCTCACTGGCTTGCCAAACAGAGGTGAGCAACTCAACCTTGCGGGGACCAGGCCGGGTGGCCAATCCCTTGATGATCTCCGCGAGGAGTGGTGCAGACCAGGGACTCGCCATAAAAAAGGCGTGGAGATAAAGCACATCGCTCTGGCGGAACTTAGAGTTATTGCATTTACGGTCACTAGGATTTGTGGCGCGGCCGCCTTGCACATTGCCTCCGGATCCCAAATGCGGATGGCAGTTGACTGTTACCAAGGCACCATCTTCAACTGGTGCGAAGCTGTGTCGGCTCATATGAAGAGCCAACTAACCAAGGCAAAGAACGGACGACTAAAGACTTTTGGATATGGGCCTCTAGTCGTGAGCTTTGCCTTGGAGAGAGTTCCTATGCTGATCCCTCAGCAACTCACTGTTGATGACTTGGGTCCTCGGGAGCCAAAGCTTGTTCGATGGGTTGCGGTGATGGCCCGGCATCCTGACGAGGGTGCTGCAGTGGTTCGATTCTCAGACAGTTACTTCGACTGGCTAGAGGGCCAGCTTTTTGTGATACAAGACTTTCCATATGCCGGAATGGATTTCAGAGGTGATCCGGACATGGTTCTTCCACAGGGAGAACAATGGGATGACAGAGGTACTTTCATTTTCACAAGTTTTCTAATTATGTATTTTTTATTTTTCATATATATCGTCTCAAAGTAACAGTAAAATTTTTAAAAATGCAGATGTTGGACCACAGCGTCCAGCCAATCTCCGGCCTTACGACAGACGACATCCAGCTGCACCGGCACCGGCCCTACAGGATGCGACAGCAGAAGTACTAGCCGATTTGGAGCATGATCTAGAGCGTCTCACGGCAGATATACCTGAGACTACTATGGATGATATTCCAATGAGGCTTCAGCGCTTCGTGGTCGCGGTCCCTGGACCGTTTAGGAGATTTCTGCGCAAGATAGCCCGCGCAGTGGTGTCGTACAGAGAGCACCACCAGTGATTGACTAGTCACTTTTGTAGTCACATGTGACATTTTTGACTTTTTGCACTATCATTTTGCCGATCATAAGGTGTGTTAAACCTATGATCGAAGACGATGTATATATTTTTGGACACACTTCTATCTATATCTATATATCACTATTACCGGCTTATCTTGTTTAACATGTATGATGAAATGTCTTTAAATTTACTTGCATGATTATTATAAATGTCTGTCCAACACTCGAGAAGCAATTGCATCTGCTAATGTATTCAAAGACCTTGGAATATGTTGATATTCAATGTAATCAAATTCACGTTCCAAGAGACGCACTCTCAAAAACAACCTTAATAACACAGGATTTCTAATGGCATAAACTCTATTAAGCTGTAATACAACAAGTTCAGAATCTAACCTCACTATCAAACGTCGAATTCCAAATGAAATAGATTCGGATAATAATTCAACCACTGCACTGTATTCTGCAATGTTATTCGTTGTTTGACCGAGGCTTACCCCATGCATAGAAACTAACTCGTCAGAGGGTGAATAGATAACCCAAGCTGCGGAAGAGATATTCCGTGTACTACGACAAGCACCATCAGCAAATCCAATGTATGTTTGGAGAGGCGTCGACATCTACAATATCAAAAGTAAAACCAAGATGAGCCAAAATAATGACGAAAAACCACACTTGCTAAGCTAAGCACACTGACTAAACTAACACACTTGCTAGCTAGAAAGGAAATCTAACCTATCTAAAAATTTCTCCATCCATCATTTTAAGCATAATACCTCTTTAGGTAAAGTCCATTTCTGGGTTTGCCCAAAGAGTCCCCATCAAAATCAACTAACTCATAAGCCCCTTTTGCTAGCTTTCGCTTTACAATGTAGGGCCCATGCCACATGGGAACGAATTTTCCAGCACCTAGCTTATCGTTCGCTTGATCATATAATAGTACTAGGTCTCCTTCCGAAAAACTTCGAGGGGTTACATTTTTATCGTACTGAGCTTTCATTCGTTTCGCGTGAGTCTCGATAGCTAAAGTAGCGTCACGTCGAGTCTCATCTAATTTAGCTAAGTATAACAACCGTTTCTCCTCTTCGGAAGTAGCTGGAAGTAATTCGACAGCCATTTGAAGTGATGGGATTTCGCACTCAATAGGTAACACAGCTTCTAAGCCATAAACTAGCTGAAAAGGGGTGAAACCTGTTGAATTTTTTACTGAAGTTCGATATGCCCATAGCGCCGAAAATAACATGTTATGCCAATTCGTTCGATGGATACCAATGATCCGTCGAATCATGACGACTAGAACTTTGTTGATTGACTCAACCAAACCGTTGGCTTGCGGATAATAAGGTGTAGAGCTATCGTGGCGCAAACCAAGCTGGCTTGTAAGCTCAGTCATCATGACATTTCGAAAATGGCTTCCATGGTCCGTAATGATTGCTTGTGGGACACCAAACCTAGTTATGATATGATTGAATACGAAAAGTGCAGCTGTCTTGCCGCTTGCGTCGAATGTAGGCATCGCCTCGGCCCACTTAGTAAAATAATCAACCGCAAGGATGATATACGCATGCCCCCCGGCCGAGTGAGGGTTACAAGTAATAAAGTCAATGCCCCATTTGGCGAATGGACCAGCGGCAATTATAGGGTGGAGAGGAGCAGGTGGAGCGCGCATCTTGCGATCAAACACTTGACAGTTGTGGCATTTTCTGACGGCAAGGATACAATCTTTAAACATAGACGGCCAGAAATAGCCAGCGCGCAACACCTTCTGAGCTGTGGCATACCCAGACATATGACCGCCACATGCTCCAGAGTGACAATCATTCAAAACTCTCTCAGCCTCATCGTGAGTTAAACAACGTCGAAAAACTAAGTCTGCCCCCAGGCGATAAAGTGTATCTCCAATAATTCTGTATTGCTGGGATTGAAACCGAATTTTTCGACGGTTTTCCTTGGAAGTTTCAGGCCGAAAGGTTTGGGTTTGGAGATAGATGATTATATCCCCATACCACGGATCTACAGTGCTAATAAGAAACAAAGATTCGTCCGCAATGGACTCCTCTGCCACAGTCTCTGTGTCAGCACTCGGGAAATCACACATCAATTCCGCGAAGACTAAAGATTTCTTAGACTTGGACTTCTCAAACTCCAAGTCGAACTCTTGCAGGATGACGATCCATTTAGAGTACTTGCCCCCTAGCAGTTGTTTTGTCAATATATAAATCATAGGGTTGCAATCCGAAATAACAGTAGTTTTGCGGAGAAGAATGTAGTGACGAAAACGCTGGACAGCTTGAACGGCTGCCAGGGCCAATTTCTCCACATGTGAATATTTTAACTCAGTTGGATTTAAGGTTCTGCTAAGGTAATATATCACATGCTCTGCCTTGAATTCATCTTCTTGAACTAACACCATTCCAATGGTGGAATGCGAAGCTGCGAGGTATAAGAAGTAGTCCTGGTTGTAGTTGGGAGGATGCAATAACGGTGCATGGGTCAACGCGTGTTTCAGTGCATCAAAAGATTGTTGAGCAATCTCGTCCCAAAAGAATTGTACGTTCTGTTTCAACAACCGTGTAAAACCTTTAGTGACCTCGGCGTAGTTAGGGATGAATCGGCGTAAAAAGTTCGCTTTCCCTTGCAAACTTTGGAGTTGGCGCAAACTCGAAGGAGGAGGCAATTGGATGATAGCCTCGACTTTCGAGGGATCGACGCGAATGCCGGTTTTGGAAACAACAAATCCCAGCAATCGACCTGTTTCTATACAGAAAACACACTTGTGGGGATTCAACCGAATTCGATAATGCCTACACCTCATAAAGATTGCTCGTAAATGGACAAGGTGATCAGCTCGGTGTAAAGAATGAGCAGGCAAATCATCGAGATAGGGTTGCACAATGTGCTTGATGTCATGAAATGCATAAGACATGGCCCGTTGAAAAGTAGGACCGGCATTCTTAAGGCCAAAAGGTAATTTGCAATAAGCAAATGTCCCCCATGGACAAATGAATGCCGTTTTTGGTTGATCGGCAGGTAGAATATTGATTTGATTATACCCGGAGAAACCATCCATGAAGGAAAACATCTCACTTCCGGCACAATCATCAATAATTTGATCGATATAAGGCGTAGGATAGTTGTCTTTTGGACAAGCTCGATTGATATCCCTATAATCGATACAGATTCTTATTGTTCCTTGTTTTTTATTGACGGGAACAATATTCGATACCCAATCCGTTAACGGGATCGGATAAATGAAACCTGCTTTCAACAGCTTTTCGACTTCGGCTTTGATTGCAGCTGCTTTTCGAGGGTGAATCTGACGCAACCGTTGCCGAATGGGTTTAGCATCCGGGTAGGTTTTGATTTCATGAACAACAATGGCAGGATCAATTCCCGGCATTTCTTCGTAAGACCAGGCAAACACGTCGCGGAATTCTTGGAATAGGGCCTTGTAAGTTTGGATTTCTTCTTCAGTACATGCGGCACCTATATGAATGTTCTCCTTGATTCCGGGCTTCACTGAAATATCAATGGGAATAGTACGAGAAATATTCCCTAAATTCAGCTCTGAATCAGAATGTTTCGTTGGATCCTGAGCGTCTTTGACATATTCAGCGGTAAAGATAGATGAAAAATCATTTTCAAAGGCATCATCCTTAGGTAAAAACGAAGATCTGTGATGGAGATCGTCCCATGGTAGATCATCTACACTTAGGATTTCGCGAAGTTGTTCGTCAGATGACACTTCTTCGGGAAACGTTATCCGTTCTAAGGGTGAGGTGAAAAGTGACTCTTCACTGACCACATTCATTTGGTCGGTTGAATGAAAATCGGTAAAAGACATAAGAGCTTCATAAGCAATCTCATACGGACTCAACGGCATAACATCACCGAGTGAGTCTAGCTCAGAGTCAGAGGGAACATACCAAGGATCATCATAAATAATGTTTTCTGACGTGATCATATGAATTGTTGCGAACGAAGGGTCTGCATTGAGTGGAGGGAGAGGAAAAGTTCCCAGTAAACCGGAATCCTTAACTAAACCTACACCAATGTCCCTATAAGGGATTGTCGTTTTACCAACATGCTGGATAGTTTCTAAAGAGGTTGGGTCGGATGAAAAGTATGTCAGCTGATCAATAGTCACGATCTTACCGTTATGTGGAAACTTAATGACTCTGAAGACCGATGAAACGACCGCTGTCATAGCATATGACCAACTTCGACCCAAAAGAAGGTTGTAGTCTAGAGGGGCATCAACCACTTCCACATCCAGACTAACGGTTTTACCTTCGACCCCTATAGGCAATTCTTGTAGAATACCAAACGGACGGAACCCACGGCCATCAAAGGCCTTAAGGATGGTGGGGGATTGGTTCAACGAAGGAGAACCAAGCGATCTCCAACATTGAATCGACATAATACACGTAGAAGCTCCCTCATCAATCACAGTCCGATGAATAGGCCTGTTTTTGACTATCACTGGAATTTGGAAAGCCATTTGATGGGGGAGACGCGGTGTACTACTTTCTAGATCAAAGATCATTAGGTTCGGGTCCTGAACATCGACAGCTCCAATAGCCGACAAAAGCAATTTTCGTTGCGCTGGACATGATTGCAGCACTTCGAGTGCCGACATTGCTGAAGGTGAAACAGCTAAGTCTTCAACAATGTTGTAATTCTGGGCTGCTCTCGCATGTGGATTGAAAGCAGACCTTCGAAGTACACCCTTGGCGGGCGGCTTAATCACTAAGTCTGGGTTAGGTTTTTCGATCTGTAGTGGATCGGAACCAGGAGCTGAGGTTGATGGGTTAGAGTTAGAAGATTCTGCTTCTTTACCATCAACAGGAGCCTTACTACCATAATCTTGCGATCGAGTCGCAATCCTGACATGAGACATCATCAAAATGGGTTCTTCACTGGCATTCGAAGAAGAACCTATCATCTTATTTTCCTGCTCGGGGAATGGATTCTTTAACACAGCAGGAGTGGGAGAACCTTTAACTATTTTCACTACCTCGGCCCGATGAGGGCAGTCTCTCGTAAAATGATCTTCTTCACAAATAAGACAAGGATAATGAGGTTTGCGCTTTTCGTCATTGGTTTCCGACTTTTCCGTTTTCTCCTTTGGAGCCTTGTCTGCTTTAGCCTTCTTCTTTCCTTTCTTCTTTCCACCGTTTTTGGATTTGGCCGTAGATGACTCTACAGCGTGAATGTCGGCGGTAAGTTCAGGAGGAGAAGACTCTCCTGTCGGAGAATCAGGCAAAGTGATAATTGGAGTATTGGAGGTCTTGGAAGACTTCTTCTTACTCTTCGTAGTCACGATACCGATCATACCATCAGCGGCATGAGATCCCGAAGGAGCAGCAGCGATTTGGTTTGACTTTGGAAGATCCGGAATTTTCTCGTGTAACGTACCCGACTGAGTGTAAACTAAGTCAAGGTATTGTGCCTGAGCAATGACTTGCTCCTCAGTAACTACGCCGGCCTTAGCTACATCTTCAGTAATTCTTGGTAATAATGATTTTACAAACCATTCAGCTAAAATTTGGTCCGGGATAAAAACTTTCACTAATCTTCTTCGACGTCTCCACTCATGGATGTGATCAGAAATGTACGTGGATGTCGATTGTTTTAGCGAAGTTAATAATTCCGTACCATTATCGTATCTGACTGGTAACTGAAAATGAGTTAAGAATGAAGTAGCTAACTGGCTAAAGTTGTAAAAAGAAGCCCGTGGCAACTCAATGTACCACTTGGCTGCGAGACCAATGAGTGTACGCTGGAAAAGACGTAAGCGGATAGAATCATCTGAGATGGAATTTGATGCACACCAGAGGTGGTAAGTCATCACGTGATTAGACGGATCCTCTCCAGACTTACCTTCGAACTTGGGTATATCGCTGGGCAACTTATTTGGCATTGGCGGCCAAAACGGAAGATATTGAATTGGATCGTTCGTTAGGCGCGTCAAGTCGGGTAAATCTAAAGTTGCAATAAATGGTAACTGCCGGTTAGGATCTCTGAAACTCTGAGTCACAATACCAGCCCCAGGAGGAGGATATCCAGGATAACTAGGAACAGGATTTGCATTGGGGATATTATATCCTCCTGGAAAACCAGGATTAACCGGACCGTACTGGGGTTGTTGAGGTGGTTGATAATTGTACCCAGGATACGGTTGATACTGGTAAACCGGTTGTTGGGCAGCTTGCCCAGGTTGATACTGTCCCTGGTACGGAGGTTGAACAAATTGAGGTTGAGTAGTAACAACCGTACTTGTACCAGGTTGGCCTGCAGGCATCTGGACTGTGGTTTGAACCGTGGGTCCAGACAACGGTACAGATGTCTGAGGAGCGGTTACAGGGACAGTAGAAACCGGAGCTGCCGATACTCCAGATGTAAGCATGGTAGATGAAGCGGTAGTTGCTGCAGCCGTGTGAGGTGGAGTACTCGGTGCAATTGGCGGCTGAGTAACTACAGAAGTTACAGGGGTCTGAACACTTGACTGGACAGGTTGCGGTTGCTGGGGTGGACCAGGAACTGCAGGTTGTCCTGCTTGAGGTACCGACTGTATACTTGGTTGCGACATCTGTTGACCCTGTGACGGATCCCATGTTAACATTCCAGGGTATTGACTCGTAACAGGTTGAGGATACTGAGATCCATAGCCGTATTGAGGATAGGGTTGATAACTGTAAGGTGTAGTCCCATATGATTGCCCTTGAGGTGGTTGATAACCTTGACCAGGGTATTGACCCGTAGGTTGATAACCTTGAGGTAAATACGAATACTGGGGTTGACCTTGACCTTGAGGTTGGTATCCTTGAGGTTGATACCCTTGGGGTTGATACCCTTGGGGTTGCCATCCTTGAGGTTGATACTGATACTGAGGTTGACTTTGGGGTACGTATTGAGGCTGGGGTTGATACCCTTGGGGTTGATACCCTTGAGGTTGCCCCCCAGTCACAAATGAAGTACCTTGAGGTTGCCCCCCAGGCATTAACGAAGGTTGCCCCCCAGGCGGTAATTGGCCACCTTGAGGTTGGTTAATGGGAGTTGAACCTGACATCATATAAACTTCACCTATACTCAATGGTACATTACCACTGTTTCCAACTAATAACCCATGATCAACAGGTTGAGGAGATGCTCCCGCAAAGGTACCAGAAAGTGATTGATACCCAGTAGGAACAGAAGGACCGCCATGTAAAAATGATTCAGGACTTGGTGAAAACACAGATGACTGACCAGACATATTTACAGGAGAATGAATTCCTCTAGGTGGAACCGGAGTACGAGGTGTAGAAAAACCTACTGAGTTGTCTAAAAAATTGGTTAATGCAAGGTACCAAGATTCACTTCTAGGAGGACTGTAAAAGATGGATTCACGCTCCCTTAGATCAAGGGTAATTAGATCTTCAGAATCAGAAACGCCTATTTCTTCCTCTGGAACAAGTTCTTCTATAGCAATTAATCCAACAGGAAGATTTTCGGTGATAATTCTTTCTATTCTTGGTGAATCAGGAACACTAGGAGTTGGAGTAACAGGTTCTGAAATTTCAGGTTCTTCGCCTGTTTCACTGGCAGATGAAAAACTACCAGCAAGCTCGGAAACTGTAACAGCTTCGGGATTGTAACCTGTTTCTAATCTTTGGTAATCTGGATGGACTACCAAGGAAGATTCTCCTTCTTCAGGTGAACCTACTCTACTGCCACTAGGAGGAGTTACAAGGACCTTTAAACCCTCTAAATAACTGGGGTCGTCTCGAGGAGGTGAACCCCTAAGTTCACGGGATCTTCTCAACAATTCGGCCACAGAAACAACTTCAGGAGACTGGCCCGCAATGCGACGGGACCTTCTCGGTAATTCCGCCACAATTAAAGATTTTAACTACAACACACGAAATCAAAGTAAAAAATTTCAAATCAAACCACCTAAAGTCTTCTAAAGAACCAATCAAATTTGAAGCACACGCCTAAATAATCTAGAGCGTCAAACCACACACAAACAGAAGTCTTCCGGACCAAAAGCGCTAGTTGGTGATTAGGCCCAACCTCGCAGGATTCAGTACAGAAATAGTGGGTGGAACAGTTACCCCGGCAACCTGCTTAATGAATAGACTGGACCAAGTTCCTCCACTTTAACCGTCTCGAAGTGAAGCGAACCCCCCAGAAAATCCAAGTGAGTATAACCGACGTCTGCTCCAGGTACAGTGGGACCTTCCCTCCACCGTCACCTTGGGTAGAATCCTAGATATTATGGCCACTAAGGTTACCAATCACAACAATTACACCTGGGGGAACAGTCTAAACTCCGACAGCACGCAAGGGCAGAGTAGCAAGCTCCAATCCCCTTACCGGCTCCTTGACAACAATCCAAGGTTTACCGATAAGTGACCCCTGGCTCCTCGACAATGGTTAATCCGAGGTTTACCGTTTGTAATACGTACTGCCTGGCGTCGTTCCCAACGAGGGAGGAATGATCCCCTCACTGGTTCGGACACGAGCTCGTGTTTCTCCTTTAAGAGGAGCTTTCCCAGAATGTAACTGAAACAATTGGATTTGTTCTACTCAAGATAGACTATCTGTTTGGTTTTGTAGTCTTGGAGAGTTAAGTACTCACCTACTCCAAGACCCTAGCCTAAGCTATGTTGGTGCTTCAGAGCCCTAGAAAAATAAAGATTACTAGATTGATTTTAATTTAAGCGTTACTTTTAAGGTTGTTTCTTAAGTCAAAAGGTGATGGAAGTGAAACTAGTGGTGTGTTGACTCGACTCGAAACCACTACAAAATGCACCTAAAATGATTTATCCACTACTTTACTTTTTCGATGAATTGCTTAACTAAAAAGTTGAGAGAATGCAATCTTTATAAAAGCAACTTCTTAATTGAAGACAATCAAAGAAACAATTCGTTTTTCTTTTCCAAGCATAAAAACATAACTTCTCTTTACATGCACGAAAAAACTCTTTTCTTCTTTTGAAAACAAAAAGCTACTTGAAACAAGACTTTTTAAGAAGATGTTTTTGTATTTTTCTTTTAATAAAGCAAATAAATCTAATATAACCAAAAAACAATCTTAACAACTCTTAAAATCTATGAAAATGCACTCATAAGCAAACTAAAGGCAAATTTACTCTAAGCAATCTTAACGAGGCCAAAACTAACAATGATTATTTCTAAGGTGTTTTACTTGATCACAATCAAATCAAGGACTAGCTTATTGCAGAACCAAAAACTAGTCAAAACAAAATTCTAATCTTTTTGTCCTTTTTGAAAATGGAAATCAATACTTTAAAAACAAGCAATTCGAAATTTGACCCAAAACAACTCAAATGACAAGTTGCTCAAACAAGGAGACTTTACGGCAGGCTCAACTTCTAAGAAGGTTGACTAACCAGAGATATCTAAGGCTGGACAACTTTCTAAGCTCAAAGTCACTACAAAGCCTTTCCAAAAATCAAACCCTAGGTCTAAACTTCGTTGAAAACCACTAAAACACTCAAAGCTCACAAAACGAGTTCAGGTGAGAATTCTTGACAGGGTACTAAAGGATCTGGGCAGAAAACACTAAGAAAAAACAAAATCTAAAAGTAATTTAAGGCAAAAATGGAATTTTCTTAACTTTTACAGGAAGACGCAGGCCACCCGTTGTCACAGGTGCGGCCCCGCACTGTGCAGTCGACAACAGCGCGTCCAAGGACGCACTGTGCAGCACACAGAGACTGCGTCTTTCTGGAAAAAGGAAGAAAAACTAAAGCCAACTAAATCTACAGCTAAGCCACCCAAATACTAATTCTCACAGTCAAAAACCAGAAAATAAAAATGATTTTCTCAAAGCAAAGTTCATATAAAGGAAAAGACTCTCTCATTAATGGATTCCCCAGCGGAGTCGCCAATTTGTCACACGGAATCTGTCAAGGGTGCGGACACGACTGACCTTCCTAGAAGTCTAAGACATTCTAATGACAAACAAGACAAAATGGAGTGATCTTTCTCTAAATACACCTTTTACAACATGAAAACTACAAGTGTTTAGGCTTACCTTATTCCAAAACGCTGTTGTTGAAGTCCGTTCTTGACGATCCGGATGAGCTCCTCCTTCAAGTCAATTCCTGCAACCACAAACAATCAAACAATTACCAAGCACTTGCATTTCATATAATAAAACATATATTCAACATGCAGACCAAGGAACACATGAAATAACTCATTAACACAAGCTATTGAGAAAAATAAACCAGTTTGTATTAATAACGAAACAAAGAAACTCTTACAACCTGGCCTTGGTGTTGTGCAAGTTCCTCCCAGGGTCCATCAAGGGTTTTCCTCTACTTTGACAAAGCTCACCCTCTCCCAAGTAGAATCAAGTGAAGACAATCTCTCCTCACAAAGGCTCTAATGGAAGACCTAAATCCTGCAGCATTTACCCAAAGAAAATGTATAGCTCCAACCTCCTCTCCTTCTGGCTCAATGCCTTTATTTATAGTGCTGTAAAGAGGTTATTCAGGTCCACTATCAATGGGATCATCCCCCTCTTTGGGTGGGATAGCTCCCTTATTGATGGGATAAGTTCCCCCTTAATAGAGATACATGAACCAACTGGAGGCGCATCCATTTCATCAAACCGACCTCTAGAATGTTCTAGAAGTAACCACAAGTAACTTTTTCAAGATAAAACTCGCGCATTTTGCCTTTTACAGAGGGACGCACCTGTCCCTTAACATACAGAGCGTCCATGGACGCAGATTTTGTGAACATGGTCAGCGTCCCCGCAGGTAAGGCTAGAGAGAACCTGCGACCCCAGAGATAAACATGATTTTTACAAGACTTTCTCTCTTCTTTGAGTTTGAGATGGATAACAGAGGCATGAGACTTGCCTAAGAGGGTAGCATGACTTGTTGATTTGAGCCATACTAACTGTAAGTAGTCAAGGTGACATTTTTTAGTGTAACAAGGTTGTGTCTCTTCATTTTGCTGGATAATAGAAAGGAAGGACTCGCTGTTCGGGGTGGACGTAGCCCAAACTGGGTGAACCACATATATCTGTCTCTCTCTTTTTTTATGCGTTTTCTGTGCTTATATTTTTGTAATATTTTATGTGTTCCATTGCTTCGTAATATATAATTTTCTAACAACTGGTATCAAAGCCGAAGGTCTATTTGGCTGATAAACTTGTAGGAAAGAAGGGTTCGTCATTCGAGTGGGAGAAATGGCAGAAGATGGTAAGTTTAGAGTCGATAAATTTAATGGCCAAAACTTCTCACTATGGAAGATGCAGATGGAAGATTATTTGTATCAGAAAGATCTGTACCTACCATGGAGCGGAAAAACAAAGAAGCCGATGGCTATGACAGATGAAGAATGGAACCTTCTCGATAGAAAGGCACTCGGAACAATACAGTTGTGCCTCACTGCATCAGTCGCCTTCAACATTTCGAAGGAAACAACGACAGGGGGTTTGATTCAGGCATTTTTGAAACTATATGAAAAACCCTCAGCCTCAAACAAGGTATTTCTTATGAAACGGTTATTTAATATGAAAATGTCGGAAGGTGGATATCTTGTAGATCATTTAAATTATTTTAATATAGTTACAAGTCAGTTAAGTTCTGTAGGGGTAAACTTTGAAGATGAAGTTAGAGCTCTGTTATTCTTGTGCTCATTACCAAAAAGTTGGAATGGTTTAGTAATGGCCATTAGTAACTCTGTCTCTGGATCTAGTACTTTATAGTTTGATGATGTTTTTGGTGCTATCCTTAGTGAGGAAATGCGACTGAAAAGCTCTGGTGAGACTTCGGGTAATGCTTTAAGTGTAGAGTCTAGGGGAAGAAAAATGGAAAGAGGAAAGAGCTCAGGATATTGCAGTAAATCAAGGAAAGGCAGATCCAAGTCCAGATCGGGGATAGTGTGCTAGAAATGCGGAAAGAAAGGAAACCTAAAGAAAGATTGTAGATCTCGAAAGGGAAAAGAAGGAGATGCACAGCAAGAAAACAATCATGAAGCAAATGTGACAGGTGAGGTGTTACAAGATGCTTTGATTCTTTCTTTTGAAAATATTACTGATTCCTAGGTGGTAGATTTAGGGGCCTTGTTACACAGTAATTCGTCACTGTCTTCCTACCAGTCTTCCTACTGTGTCATGAGTCCAAATCATCCATGCTCATGCTCTCTAACGTTGCCAAATGACCCACTTTGCCAAAGTTTTTGCTATCATCGCGACTGTTGTCAAAATAAACGCGCTGATGAGCGCTCCAAAACAGACTGAACGCGCTGCCAGTGTGGAAGTACACATGATTCCTGCGCTGGTCGAATTTCATGAGACAGCGCGACTGTTGATTATATTTTATCGCGCTGACATGAATTTCTTGGTTATTCAGTAGCGATTTCAGTGCTCCAGTGCAGTTAGGCGCTCGCGATGATCCAATCTGGGCGAGTTTGTTCTAACAGCCGGCCTTCCAGATGACTCCAGACCTGGTTGTTGGCCTTGTATGTGTCGCCATCCCTTCTCTGACATGTCTGTTTTGTCATTTGAGCCACCTTCCTTGGAGATAAGCTCATCCTCCCACCATTCATGGAGACTCCTCCTCCTATTTAAGCCTCCACCATTGCTATGAGCTGCTAGCTTGGAATTCATAGTGTTTGGAGTGTTGCTGATAGTGTGTGAGCTTGATAGGTAGCTGGTGTGACAAGTGTGGGATTGTTAGAGAGCTTAAGGAAGGTTGTGAAGTGTTTTGATCTTGTGTAAACTTGTGTGAGAGAGAGTTTTGTCTTGGGAGATCTACCTTCAAGGGTGAATGCTTGAGGGACTTGCTGGCTGGATCCTCTTGAGAAGGATTTGACATCAGAACTATGGTTGTATTCTTCTTTTTTTATCAATAATAGATGACTATCATTATGGTTCCACTCTTATTGTCTTTATGATGGTGTTTGAGTTATATCCTTTCTGACTGATATATAGTTTCATCTATTGGATTTATCCTTGTGTTTGTATCGTTCTTTGCATGTGCAGGTTTCCGTGCATGAGGATCGTGAGGATTGTGAGCAGCCGGGGCAAAGGAACGGGAGCATCAACTCTTCTACAAGTACTAGCGTTGGAATCCAGGTAGGCCTTCATCATTGGTATTTCATTTGAAATTAGGAACCTGCGTGTTAGCGTTGTTTGATTGTTGCTAGACCCTATTTGGACTAGTAGGAATCGCCTATGTCCGCAGAGGGGATTTACCTCCACAACAGGCCTCATTCCATGCCACACTTGATAAGAAATACTTTCATGACTATGTTCAAGGAGATTTTGGACAAGTTCGTTTGGGTGATGATAAACCCTATAAAATTGTTGGAATGGGTAAGGTTCTTGTAAAACAACAGAATGGAAACCAATGGCTACTAAAGGAGGTAAGGCATGTTCCAGATCTAAAGAAAAATCTGATTTCAACAGGGCAGTTAGGGGTGAAGGTTGTGTGACAACTTTCACAGATAAAGCTTGGAAGGTCACCAAAAGAGCCCTGGTAATAGAAAAAGGCAAAAAGGTTGGTACATTGTATTTATGCAATGGTATTTCTAACTCTGTTAATGCTTTAACTTCCAAAGGAGCAGATGCAGTATTCTAGCATCATAGGCTCAGACACATGAGTGAAAAGGGGATGAATATTCTTCATTCAAGGAATTTGTTGCTGGGTTTGAAGAATGTTGATTTGGACTTCTGTGAAATTTGCTTTTATGGAAAACAGAAGAGAGTCAGATTTATATGAGCTGGGAAATAAAAGAAGAGCGAAAAATTAGAGCTTGGGCATACAGATGTATGGGGCCTTGCTCAGGTATCATCTCTCAGTGGCTCTCATTATTATGTTACGTTTATTGATGATGCAACTAAGAAAACTTTGATTTATTGTATTAAGAATAAATCTGATGTATTTAATACTTTCAAGAAATGGAAAGCTTTGGTTGAGATTGAGACAGGAAAGAAATTGAAGTGTCTTAGATTAGAAAATGGAGGTGAATATTGCAGCAAAGAGTTTGATAGGTACTGTTCAGAGCATGGAATTCACAGAGAGAAGACAGTTCCAAGAACACCCTAAGAAAATGGTGTGTCAGAAAGGATGAACAGAACATTCATGGAGTGTGCAAGGTGCATGATATTGCATGCAGGATTGCCTTTACAGTTTTGGGTAGATGTTGTAGATACTGTTGTTTATCTAATAACAGAGGGCCTTCAAGTTCCTTGGATGGTGGTGTTCCAGAGGAAGCATGGACAGGTAAAAAGGTAAACTACTCCTTTTTAAAGCCTTTTGGTTGTGAGGCATTTTTCCATATTGATAAAGAAAATAGAACAAAGCTTGAGGCAAAGTCAAAGAAATGTACCTTTATTGGATATGGTGTTAATGATTTAGGTTATTGCTTATATGATTACGAAAATCACAAAATCATTAGGAGCAGAGATGTAATATTCAATGAAAAGATCTTGTATAAGAATCAGTTGCAGGCAAAGAAGCAAGAAAAAGAAAACAAAGAATATGCAGTTCTTGACGAAATCACTGAAAATGTAAAGGTGCCTGAAAATAATAATAATCAACAATCACAACAACAACAACAACCACAATAGCAATAGGCACCCCAAACGCCTGAAAGTGGTGTTAGACGATCTACTAGGATAAGTAGACCCCCTGAACAATACTCTCCTTCATTATATTATTTATTATTGACTGATTCTGGTGAACCCGAATGTTATGAAGAAGCAATGCAGGTTGAAAGCAGGAGGAAGTGGGAGGCAGCCATGGGAGAAGAGATGGACTCCTTAATTCATAACCAGACTTGGGACTTAGTCAGGTTGCCTGCAGGAAAAACTACATTGAGGAATAAATAGGTTTACAGGCTAAAAGAAGAAGATGGAGGAAAACAGAGGTACAAAGCTAGACTTGTGGTGAAGGGGTTTGCACAGAAGAAAGGTATTGATTTTGATGAAATATTTTCTCCTGTTGTTAAAATGACTTCAATCAGAACTATTCTAAGTCTAGTAGCAGCTAAAGATTTGCATCTTGAGCAGTTAGATGTAAAGACATCCTTTCTCCATGGGGATTTGGAGGAAGAGATATATATGCAGAAGCCACAAGGATATGAGGTAAAAGGGAAGGATAAACTAGTGTGCAGGTTGAAGAAGAGCTTGTATGGCTTAAAATAGGCTCCAAGGCAGTGGTATCTAAAACTTGATAAGTTTATGTCTGAACAAGGTTATACTAGATGTCACTCTGATCATTGTGTTTATCTGAAAAAGCAAAATGATGGCAGCTATATTATATTGTTATTGTATGTATATGACATGCTTGTTGCAGGGTCTAACATGTAGGAAATAAATGTGCTCAAAAGAAAATTGGCAAATTCATTTGCAATGAAGGATTTGGGAGCTGCAAAACAAATCCTTGGTATGAGAATAACTAGAGACAGGAAAAATCACAAATTAACATTGTCTCAGAATGAGTACATACAAAAGGTGTTGAAAATATTTAATATGCACAATGCAAAACCAGTTAGTACACCTTTTGCTAGCCATTTCAAACTTAGTAAGGAAATGTGCCCAAATACCCAAGAAGACATGTATTATATGTCTAAAATTCCATATGCATCAGCAGTTGGAAGCTTAATGTATGCAATGGTATGCACAAGGCCTGATATTGCACATGCAGTGGGAGTTGTAAGTAGGTACATGAACAATCCAGGAAAGGAACATTGGATGGCAGTGAAATGGATTCTCAGATATTTGAAAGGTACCACAAATCAAGCATTATGCTTTGGTGGTTCAAACATTTCTCTACAGGGATATGTTGATGCAGATATGGCAGGTGACAGAGATAACAGGAGGAGCACTACAGGATATGTATTTACTGTTGGTGGAATAGCTGTCAGTTGGGTTTCAAAAATCCAAAGTGTTGTTTCACTTTCAACAAAAGAAGCAGAGTATGTTGCTGCTACAGAGGCTAGTAAAGAAATGATTTGGTTACAAAGGTTTATGGGTGAATTGGGTAAGGAGCATGATATGGGCATGTTATACAGTGATAGCCAAAGTGCCATTCATCTTACAAAGAACTCAGCATTTCATTCCGAGACTAAACACATATAGCTCAAGTACCATTTCATACGATTAGTGTTGGAAGATGGAGAGTTAAAGCTGGAAAAGATACACACTAGCTAGAATCTTGCAGACATGCTAACAAAAGTTGTAACCAGGGATAAACTGAGAACATGCTCAGTTTCAATTGGCCTTCAAGGATGATGATGAAGATGAGGAATAGCCAAGTCCAAAGAGAAGTCATTGTCTAGCAAATGAAGCAGCGGTGGAGTTGCTACAATCATTCTCCAAGTGGGAGATTGTTGTGTGTGGAGCATGATTGTTCAGAGGTCTTTTGTTTCATCCGGATGTATACCCCAATAATTTTGTACACTCCTCCACGCGGGGGGGACTTATCCCCCCCGTGGGGATCTGGGGCGACCGATCCCCCCCGACTGGGGGGTACGAGGGCCAGTGGTCCCCCAGCGGGGGCTCGTGGGCAACGCCCCTGAAGCCAAAAGTAAATGTAAAATTGCCTTGTAAAAGTATAGTAATTTCTAGTCAATATGGGCCGTTCGTTAGGCAGATGATCTGACAGTAGAACTTATGTTTAGTTTAGGGTTTTTTTCCCTAGAAGGCAACCCCTCTCTTGGTATGAAGGCATTGTATTTGAGGCTGTAGCGAGAAACAGAGAGGTGAGACTGTGAGAGAAAACAGAGGATATTACAGCAGATTTGCTTTAGGTTGTGTCTCTTCATTTTGCTGGATAATAGAAAGGAAGGACTCGCTGTTTGGGGTGAACATAGACCAAACTGGGTGAACCACATATCTCTGTGTCTCTCTTGTTTTATGCGTTTTATGTGTTTATATTTCTGTAATATTTTATGTGTTCCATTGCTCCATAATATATAATTTTATAACATTTGACGAGTTTTGGATCTCCAAAAGGGCCAAAAACCCCCAAACGATGCCCTTTCTGCCACTTTTTGGACCCATAGGAAGCAGTGTTGGGAGAACTGATTTTTTGAGGGGCAAATGGACACCAAATTCAAAAATTACACTTTTCCTAGAAAGTAGACAGACAGAAATTTCGAATAAGCCAAATTGGAGCAAATTTAGTGAAGGAGATGGCCTCCAAATCCAGGTGGGAAAAGGAATTGCGCATCAAGAAGATTGCGCTGCGCATCAGGCACAATTTGCTCAATTTTGCTCAAAAAACAAAATTTTCACTTAGTTTTCTCTCAATTTGATTTTTTTCTCTCATATGATCAAACTCATGATGTAAATTGTTGTACTTTGATGTAAAAATGATGAAAATTAACTCAAGGAGGTAGATACATCATCTATAGGTGGTTTTAAACTGAATGAATCAGTTTCCAAAGTTTTAGAGGCAAGCTATTCCACTGCCTATTTTTCAGTTCCTAGTTTAGATCTAGTTGAAACAGCTCCTAGACTCATGGATTCAACCCCTAAAGGCTAGAATCAATTGTTTTCTACCTACATCTTGTACTTTCTTAGTCATTTTTCAAGTTTGGACTCTTGTGAATGCTTTGAGCATTACTATACATTCATCTCTACAGTTTGGCAAGGAAATAGACCAGGGTTTGCAGCATTTTGTGGGATTCTTGTGGCAAGGTGATTTAGTATTGTTTTTCCTTTTGTGATTCAAGTTATCATATGTTTATGTGTGCCATTATCTCTCTCTTTTCTGATTAACTAAATAAATCAAGTATAAAGGTGGGAATCATTGATGTTGCAGTACTCTACCTTAGGGTTTGTTTAGCTTTACATGTTTTCTACTGTTTGAAGAGGACTCGTGACACTCCCATGCCCTCTCTAACTCCTCATCAGTCTAAAGACTATCGATTTCACGTAATTTCAAAGTACTGAAGCATTTTCTACCTCGCCCCACAGAAACCTCTGCAAGACTGAGTCCATTCCCTGGACCCAAAACTTCCTTTCACATTTGATCTAGCAAACCAACATAAAACTCAATCAAACTCCTCTGAGCATATACCTAGCCTAAAATTAGTCTTTACATCAGTCATATCAAGCCTCATTTGCTATATTTCCCTGAGATTGACAAGGAGAGAGCCCTTTCCCGACCTGGTAGGGCTAGCTACCAGGTTAAGCATGGTTTGATGTTACCCTAGACCTGCCTTTCTCAGCCTGAGGTAGATTTAGGCTATAACATATTGGCGACTCCGCTGGGGATGAAAATTTTGCTTGTTATTGTTGTTTTCTTTTTAGACTAAACACAGAGCCTGAAGTTAGCCAGGTAGCCTTCGAACTGCTCTTGCTTTGCAAGTGCATAAGTAGATGAATGTTGCTTCAGTGAATCTCTGGTTTAGTTTATGAACTGAACATCTGAACTAAAAACTATTACCCTAGCATCTTAAAGAAATTCTAGACATTAGATGATGAGTTTAGAATTTGATAGGCTGACAAATTGATAATGTCCATTTGAGTTTTGGGAATAATTCAACACACTGTCTTCTAGACGATACACCAGAGCCAATCCTGATCCTGATCCTCCACCAGTGTATGAAAAACCAAATATCATTCCAAGAATTCTTCAGCAATCAAGTTCTGTCATTCCCATTTTTAGTTCTCATTCATATCCATTTGTTTTTTAATACCTTGAAGATCTTGAGTTTTATGAACATTTTGATCTATCATTGTTTGAAACTAAATCTGAAAGTGTAGTTGGTTCTATTGTTCTAAATCGGAGTTTGTCAAAGATCTTGAAACTGAAAAGGCTAATATGATCAGTTGATCATTATATCTTGAATATTCAAAATTCCATTGTGGCTACAAACATTCCCGAGTTCTTATAATCTGCATCCGCAACTGTTGGTTCATCCGCTATTTTATCTAGTTCAGAGATTCCTACTGAAACTCCTTTTATCCCCATCATTCCCGTGCAACCCACTATATCTGATCAGATACCCCATGTCTCTTCTCCCCCATCAACCCCTTCAACACCTCAAGCATCTCATATTTCCTCTCCTCCTTCTACACCTCATACACCCATTACATCAACTGCTATTGTTTTTCTAACTACTCCTACATCCCCAAGGCTAGTTTCAAATCCACCTAGAGCAATGGCTGCCCAATATGCACCTCTCCTTTTACCACAAAACTTGGATGCTATGCCTGCTGATTACCAAAGCAAAATTCCATTGTTTGAAGGTACCCAAGGTACCACATCCTAGCAGCATGTTGATAAGATGAATGATTTCTTTTACCTTTATGAGATAGATGAAGAAAATGTGACCATGAGATTATTTCTGCAAAATTTTGGAGGTGAAGTGCAGAAGTGGTTCAGAGCATTGCTAGTTGGGACTATCAACTCATTGGAAGTTCTTCATCGACAATTTCTGGATCATTGGGACGTAAAGGAAAATGCACTTCAAATTCTTTCCGGATATGAAAACATAAAGAGGCATGTTGGTGAAAGTGTCCAGGATTACTGTGTTAGATTCAATACTATTTATAATGCAATTCCAGCTGATATAAAGCCACCAATGGGACTAGATTTGATTAAATTTCCTGATGGCTTTGATCCCGACATGGCATATCAATTGAGAGAAAGAGACCCAGCCACATTGGAGGATATGCAGAAAATTGTAGTGAGCGTGGAGGAAAATCTGCTAGCTAAAAGAACTAGAATGAAGACCGAGAAGAAAGTGACCATAAAGGAGGAAGCTTCTTCCTCAGATCACTTGCTTCACAAGATTGAAAAGATGTTTGATAGACTCACTATTGCAGATAAGCCTGAGACGTAGATCAAAAACCTAAATGTCTGTGGTCAGCAGCAGCCACAGTTCAGGATTAAACAACGGGAGAAAAACAATCCTAGAAGAAGAATCTGACGAATATAAGAGGGGATACATGAATGCCTTGACAGCCCAGCAATGAAAATATTCACTCAAGAGTAGATAGGTACCCATCAATCCAATTCAAAAGAAAAAGGAAGCAACACCATCTAAGAACAGTTCTCCAAATGTGCGGAAAAAAGGAAAGGAGGCAGTAGATCCTACCACCAACAAAACACAATCAGAAAATGAAAAGTCAAATCGACCAAGTGCATCAAAGGAGAAGATTGAAAAGAAATATGCTCCACTCAAAGAGGTAGAAAAAACTACAACCTTTAGCTTAGATACTGAGATTACTAAGTTAAAAGTGTCGATACCTTTGACCGAATTAATGAAGAATAGCAGTTATAAAGGTTACGTGTCAAAGATTTTGAATTTAGATCCGTTACCTGATATGGTTAATGTGGAGGATGACCAGCCCGAGCTTATCTTTGGTCTGGCATTAGAAGGTCAATCTGAGGATAGCGATGTAGCTTGCTTTTACATCAGCCTTAGATTTCACGATTATGTCTTGCATAACGCCATGTTTGATTCAAGAGCATCTCATAATCTAATGCCAAAGGCAATTATGGAAAAATTGGGTTTAGACATCACTCACAAGTACCATGATCTTTATTCTTTTGATTCTGGTAGGGTCATATGTATTGGTCTCATCAAATATTTGGTTGTCACTTTAGATCAGATTCCAGCAAAGAATGTTCTTATGGATGTGGTTGTGGCCGACATTCCCCCTAGATTTGGCATGCTTCTATCTAGATCGTGGGGTGCAAAACTCAAAGGGACACTGTAGCTAGATTTCTCCTATGCTACTATTCCTATGTTTGGTCAGTTGAGGAAATTATATTTGGAGAAAAAGTTGAAGTATATGATCACAAGCAAGGGGAAACTTTGAATAATCCAATCAATTATGTACATACATATTTAGAATATTTTGTTCTATATTCTGATAGTTTTAATGATGTAAATAGTCAATTATTTGAAGTTGAAGATATTCTAGAGGTCACAGAAATTTTCAAATCCGTACTTGATCAAGAAAGACAAAGGCTTTATAATACTATTGAACAATCAACCTTCCACCAGCAGTAGAAAATTGATGGACAACAAGCAAAGGTAGATTTAGGCACTAACAAGTGGTATCATATTCACTCTCTTTACGAAATGTATGATTAGTTGAAAGTGAAATCGAGTCAACTGTCACCTTGACCTGTTGATTTGGGTTGGGTATAGACTCATAGGATTCACTTTCAGAGGGAGTGGGTTTGACTGACGGTTGATTTTGGTCAGTCAATTCATCAACTAGTGAAGGATTTAGGGAGAGTTTCCTGTAACCATATGGAAGTCATTGTGTTGAAGCAGGATAGTTATCCAACACTTTTTTGGCTTCATCCAGATAGGGACAAAGGTGAATGGGGTGATTCCCTTCACATAACCTACAAGGAAACTTGAATTTCCCCTTTTTTCCATGAACTTTACTTCCACTAGTTGATTGTGTGTCACTAGCATGATCTCTAGAAGTTGATGACACAGGATGATGTGAACAGGAAGACTCTTCTAAGATATGAGGAATATCTGGACCATTTTGAAGAAGATGGTCTCCTGCACAAAGTTTGCATGGATATCAAACTTTGTGAGGCTTGAGGGGTGGTTTCTCATCAGATGTTGCATTTAAGGCAATGGTTGCTTGGTTGCCCCTCTGCTAAATTTGCTTCTTCTTCTTCTTCTTCTTCCCTTTCTTCCTCTTCTTAGCCACTTGGTTACTAGTACCAACACTTTCACCACACAAAGAGGAAGAAGGGGAGGAAGAAGGCAAAGGGTCAACTTTAGGATCAACTAGAGGTTGATTTTGTCTAGTTGGTGTAGAACTTGATTGTGGAGAAATTATGAAATTTTGAGCCAAGGAGGTTGAACAAAACCATATTGGCAAGCCAATGGTAAATCCTAGAAGGGACAATGTAGCAATATATGTATCACCAATATTTTCAAAAGGAGGAAAAGGACTAGGATTCCCATCAAAAGGAATTCCTTGATCGGTGGACTCTGGATTTGTTGGCATATGTTTCAACCAAAGATCAACTAAGGAGTGAGCGTGGAGGATGTTATCCGTGGCAATTAATTTTATTTTAATAAAAGTAACATAACAGAACAAAAGAGGGATGATCTAGGCAAAAGGTTTACCAAGCAACTGTGAATTGCAGAATACCTCCTGGCGAACCAATAAGTATGGGCAGGAAATCTCCCCGAATGTTGTGTTTGGTGTATCACAATGTACAAGGTAGGTGACTCGATTACCTCAGGATGGATAGCAACCTAGTGTTTTCCTCCCATATATACCCGAAAGTACATGGAGGCCCAATCTGTATAAGCATTGTCTAATGCAAAACAACACAGTGAGAGCATTCCCATACACTTTACGTACTGTAACACCGCCCTATATACCCGAAGGTACGTGGAAGAGCTACAATATAATCACACACATGGAATGAGGTATCACACTTAAGATGTATTTCAGACAAGTTAGCGACAACTTCTTTGTTTTACGACGCTGAAACACGTCTCTAGCCTAGACAGCTAAATGTTTTTCTTTAGGTGACAATGCTCCATTAGGTAAATTCAGATAAATTTTAAGTTGATCTTCTTTAGAATTTTCCTTTTAGGTTCAGCACATGATGTATATTTTCAATTCCTTAAATGAAACTATCATGATAAGCATTCTTTCCATTCAATTTAACGATGAAAATCGTAGCTACTTAGGGATAGAGCAATCATATTTCTTTTGACCAAAGAGCAAAGAGAAAAATCTAAATGCAAATTCCCTAGTTGTTCCTTTCAAGCATTCACAAATTTTTCAATGCAATGTGCATATATTTCTTTTCAATTTCCCTTAATGTGAATGAACAAAAAGGAAAACTAATGCACAATTGATCAATAAACTCTTTTCATAAAAATGACGATTTTGCGACAACTTATTTTCAAGGAAAAGAAGACTTTACAACACTTTTGTTTTCAAAGAAATGAGGAATTATGACACTTCCAACGAAAATACTAATCATATGCATACATCAATCAATCGATCTTTCATGAATGAAGACTTGACAACAATTCAATTTTCGAAGGAAAAGATGATTTAATGACACTTTCTTTCGCTAAAGATCAATTGAACAAAAAACCTAACTTTCGACTATAGATTGAAAATGACAAAGTAAATAAATAAGAAACATTTATCAATCCTAGTCTAAGTAGGGCCAGTTAAGGAGATGAAAAGACTATTTTCAGAGACAAGACATCATTGACATTCAGCAAATCATTCAAGCAAGAGAAAATTGGCAAAAAATTTAGCTCCTAGATAGGAAACTGACCCTAAAGGGATCACCGCAGGCAATAGTGAGAGACAGTTCACTTCAACGCATTGGCTCTATGCGAGAAGTGCATTGCAGTGCATTGTATCCTTCATTGGGCTATTGGTGACAATAAGCCATTTTGATGGCAATTTTGACATAGTTTTGACTCAATTTTCAATGAAAGAAGAGTGAAATTCAATCAACAACCACAAGTATAGTATGTAGAAATGTATTAAGAGGCTGATAAGCTACTAATGTGGATGATCTTTCCCTAGTGGTGTGGATAATTTATTTTGGGAAGTTTTATTGTCTACAGATAAATGCATTAACCCCTAGACTAGTGGCTAAGCCTAGAATAACAGTGAAAAGAATTCTTTACTTTTTCTATGACCAATACATTAAATAAAAGGTAAGGAAGCCTACCTGAAGCTTTCACTTACTCCTTATCTCCCTTGACCAATTATGTCACTCCTTTCTGTACTTAATTTTCTTGAAGAGTACCTTCACACAGACAGAAGACAAACACCGATCAAAGCATATGATAATGATCTATTTATTAAATATAGCATGGAATCAAGTACATAGTACACATATGAAACCATTAGTGAATAGCATAAACATATGGAAAGATATTTGAACACCTTATTAGTAAAAGGAAGAGTTACAACCTAATTTTCTTGATTCAACATCACTCCTCCGGTCAATCCCATCCTCTCCTCATAACAAGCAAGACATTTTGACATCATTACAATACTTGAAATCAACTCAAGTCTCATACTAACAACATCTCCCTATAATTCAATGATTTCTAGAACCTGATCATTTATATGAGTGGTATTTTTATAGGTGAATGAAGGAATTTATGCCATAAATGGTGATAATGAATGCCCTCCAAAACTTAGGATTTAGTTTTTTGGGGGAAGGGATAAAGATCTTATTAGACACAGTTTTTGGATGATTTCAGTCATGGAAATCCTTGGGAAGCTAGGCATTCTGATGGTCGACTTCTTTAGGGCATGTAACAACTGAATTAGGGTTTGATGATCCATAATTGTACTAATTTGTAGGTTGAGTTTGATGTGCCCAAATGGATCTCTAACAACCGTGGAATGGAGAGTCAGATAGACAAGTGGTATACTTGGGTGTGGGTGACACCAGTTGGACTTCAGGTGTGGAGTTGTGTCGTGCAGGTCACAGGGAGTGCAGTACAACCACACGACACAATGGGATGAATAATAATTGAAGAAGATAAATTGATGATAAGTTATTTTCATTGCATTGTTAAGAATACTTATTGGAAAATTGACTAATTTTTGAAGTAGGTGCAGACCGTGTACTCAAATATTGCTAAACGGAAAAAGTACAATGGTGTGCACCTGGTTATGTGTGGTTGAAAGACTACCACTAGGATAGGGGCATGACATGGGGTCTCTCAATACCTCCTCGACAAAAGTCACCAAATTATGGGGAGCTCGAGGTTTCCATGTCCCACCTTGTCAAAAGCCTCCCACGTGTAGGAAATCTTGGGTTTCGATGTCTCGCACTGATGGAAATCACCTAGGTGTAGTAAAATTGGTGTTTCCGTGTCCCTCCTATGATGGAAGTCACGGCCCAAGCACTCAGACATCGAGTTTTCAACCTCACATCAATAAAAAGGCTCTATGGTTTCTTCATTGGTAAAGGATCTCACTAAGGATCAAATTTTGGAGTCTCTTCTAGAGCTAGTCTACCAAGGACTATCAAAAGTTAAAAGAAGGATGAAGTGCCAGGGGACAAAGTGCTATAGAAACAAAGTGAAGAGAGGAGGAAGGACTTGACTTATTCTTGGAGGATATTCTTTTCAAGTGTATAGGGTTTTGCAATGATCAATAAGAAGCTTCAATAAGAGAAATTTACGAAATGGTTTTCCTCTTTGAGAGGGAGAGGTTTTTCCCTGGCAGAGAGCCAACATCTTGTGTTATTGTTCTTAAGTTTCTGGAATTAGTTTAATGAAGTAAATGCATGTGCATTAATAAGAAGAGAATAAGATTAAGCTAACAAGATAAATTATAAAAGATCTTCACAAATTGTTATCAAGTCTATAAGAATCCTACTATACCCCATTGCCCTAGATTCTTCAACATGGTATCAGAGCTAAGGTGACACATCAAGGAAAGGGAATATCAAGAACATCTAGAAGGTTGAAACATCAAGCCAAGAAGTCTCAATCACATCAAGGACAAGAAGGTATACCATCTATCATTCATCAAGGAAGACTACAAAGAAAGAATAAAAGCCTTTTATAAAGACACCTAAAAGAAGAACAAATCAAAGAGGGACCTACATCAAGCTACACCATCTTCAAAAAGGAAAGGCCCTACAAGTAAAGTAATAAAGAAAATATCATCATCAAGCAAGTCCATTTGAAGAAAGAAACTTGAATATCATCAAGACCTAAGGGAGGCAAGCCATCAAGTCTTCAACAAGAAATCAATTTAACTACATATCAAACTCTATCAAGTAAGTATATGTCCCCTTCTGAGTATACCTCTATGTCTTTTTGCAAGGAAGGTAACAAATTGGTTGGGACCACTACATGTCCAAAGTCCAATGATTTGGATGCCAAGAAAATGGACGCTATAAAAGGAATTGTCCTAACCTTAAGAAGGACAACAAGACAAGAGAAAAAGGGAAGAAGCTCATGTAACTAAAGAAGTGAAAGAAGAAGACAAGAAGTAGAAAAAGGAAGATCCTCCAGATCTCTACTATGACTAAGTCAACCTCTTTGATTAAAGTCTTCTTTCAATGTTTTGAGTAGTATAGGAGCATATAGAAATAGAATATAATGCATGGTTAAAGGTATCTTCTAGAATATAGGAGCATGGTGTAGATATAGCTCAAGGTATTCATATAGAAGGAGAATACCTATTATAGGGCCTCATCCACAATGAAACAGTGATTCATCATGACTAAAATTCCTAGAAGGACTCCATCATCAAAGGATGAAACATTTACAAGATAAGGGTCTTCAATATCCTTTGGTAGAATCTTTGAAAGAAGGTTCGTACATAAGGGAAGATGCCTCATTAGGAGTCCCATTTATGGGATTCAAGGAAGGATGATATACAAGTTAGAATTGATGAATAAATAAAGGATACACCAATCGAGGAGAATTATAAAAAAAAGACGAGATGATAAAATCATAATCAAGATGATGTATATATGCATCAAAGATTAAGTCATGTCATCATATATATTGGGTCATGGGAAAAGTTCTAGAATAATGATCAAGAATAAAAGGATCTCTTTCACCAACGATATGCTCGGAGGCATGTACTACAATACAATAAATTTCAACATGAAGAAGTGCTCTCATAAGGAGTATAAGGTGGTTAACTAATCAATCCAAGAAGAAGCAAATGAAGAAATAGATCAAGCACGTGAAGAACATCGTGGTCACAGATAATCACTATCTGACAAGATTCCTCAACACATGTCGAAAGAAGGTATGACAACTCTGACAAAGGAAGAAAAATATGAAAGGACCCTTGATACCTATAAAGGACTCAAAGATAGTATGGAGTAGATAACTGATTCAACTCTACAAATATGTCATGATGAAGAAGCCATCCAACAAAAGTGCCATTTGATGTTGAAGCAATATCATGATGAAGTTATGGAGGACTAATAAATCAAAGTATGGGAACAAGCAAGTACAACTAAGAATCCATGTGATAAGTAATATGAAGCATAAACAAGATGATAAAGGAGTAGATAGATGAAAAAATGACCTGATATATATCAAGAAGGGTGCTTGATATGAAGAGGGCTAGAAGTTGGGGAAGAAGAAAAGTGTGTAGATTCTTTCTCTTCCCCATCTATCGGGGCAAGAGTTTGGTAATCTTGTGATTTAGTAGCCACATTAATGGGCTCACTAATCATGAACACTTGGGATCCTGAGGAAGCAAATGATTGAGGTTGGTCTATGATTTGGGTATGCTGAGACCGAAATGGCTCTTTCAGGATGGCTAGGGTCCCTTTGAGCAAACTACTAACTTTAGATCATCGGGGACAATCCTTGGTGTAATGATACTCCTCACAAATGAGGTAGAGATACTTAGGTTTCCATTGTGAAGATTCACTAGTAGACGATTTGGGAGGACCTTTTTTTGGGGCATCGACTTTACCCTTGCCTTTACATTTCTTCTTACCTTTCAAGGATTTTTCCATTGCAGTTGACTAGACAACATGGACCTTTGAGGTTCTACCAGGGCTAGGTGGATTTTGGGAAGAACTATTGGGAACAACATTTGAGACTGAATTTGATTGGAAGAATATTTAGCAGGGGTCTGGGATACTGAACCAATAACTCCATCGATAGGAATTACATCCTGTGACTTTGATGCCATGGGATCGGATGATGGCCATGGAGCATTGGGTAATTACTCATACAAAGTTCTAGACTGAGAGTAAGCTAGACCTAAGTACTAGGCACGAGCAATGGTTTGTTCTTTAGTAACGCATTCACCCATAGCTATATCGTGAGTAATTGGGGCCATGAATGATTTAGTGAACCATTCGATGAGAAACTAATCATCAATCTTGAACTTGATTAGGCAATGTATACATCCCCATTCATGGATGTGATTGGAGATGTGTATCACAGTGTCTTGCTTAAGAGATGTGGGAAAATAGGTGCTAGTTTCATAGCGAACCGGCAGCTAGAAATGCATGAGGAAAGCCATGGCTAAAGAGTTAAAATCAGGGTGAGTACTTTGAGGAAGCTCGATGTACCACTTGGCTGTAGCACCTGTGAGGGTCTGTTGGAAAATATGAAGAGGAATGAAATCATCAACGTAAGATTTCAAAGAGCACAAGAGGTGATATGTCATTATGTGGACTTGAGGATCTTCTTTTGCTTTTCCATCAAACTTTGGACAATTTCTCGGTATCTTTCACGACACCGGAGGTGAGTATGGCAAATGAAGAATTGGATCATTTGTAAGGCTAGACACATCTGGAAACTCTAGTTTGGCCAATAATGGCAATTGAGTATTAAAAGGCATAGGAGGTCAGTAAGCGGGTCTGAGAGGAGGAACCCATCCCTGCTGATAAGGATTTTGACCCCATAGTGGGGGACTTTGGCCATATGGAATTTGATGTTGTCCCCATTATGGGTTACCTTGGCCATAGGGAGGATTTTGACCTTGAATATCTTGGGACTATCTAGTCATAGGTTGTTGATAACCAACATACGGGTTAAAAGGTTGTTGATCCTGTTGACCTTGGACATATTGATCTGAAATGATCATAAACTAAATTATGATGTAGAATTGATTGACCATTAATGATTTGAATGTTACTTGAAGCACGTAAGTCAAGGAAAAGTGCTTGAAAAGAACACTTTACGACAGATGGATTAAACATAGAATCGATGCATAACAGAAGTACAAACAGTTAAAACACAATGATACCAAATAGAAAATTGATGACGGAGTTTGTCCCTGACGGACTACGTCTCTCCGTCTGCTTCCAAGATGGGCAATCATTTTTATTAGGAATGGGAAGAAATGAGTCAATTAGTTAGTGATTTATTTAGACTGAACTTGCACACAGGAAATTTTGACGTCTTTCATCAAATATTCCTCTAGACCAACTTTCCAACGCTACTTAAGATTTCAAAAACCGACCTCGGATGCTCCCGAAACACTGAAAACAAAATTGCCTATGTCCTCCAGAATTTGCATAAAAAAACCAAAACTACTCCTCCTTTCCTCCATGGGAAAAATTGCCTCTTATAGGCCTATGGATAAATGATAACCTCCTTTGACTACATTCAAGGTGAATTTGTTTAGGTTTAGATCAAATTTACAACTTGGTCTAGCCACTCATTAACACCGAAGGTTATTAGACCATGAGCTTTGAATTAACAACTACATAAAAACAATTAGAAAACACAAAAATAAACATTATGTTAAAACATTGAACTATAACAATTTTGGCAGTGTGGATTGGGTGGGCCACTGGCATGTGACCAAGCGGTCTAACCCTTGGTGTCCACCTAGAGGTTTTATCCCCGCAGTTTTGGCGACCAACCCATCGACGATTAATCCTTGTTGTTCACATGACCTGTTACAGTTGCGATAACCTAACAGTTTCCATGTGGCAGTGCTAACCCCGTGGTATAACCAAACACTGTTCACTTAGTTGTCTCCACTGATAGTTCTGACATCTTTTTCTAGCTGATAGTTAGTGACTGTGGTTTACTCCGGCAATGCCACCATTCAAATGTCCACGGTTTAAAAACCCCGATGACTTATACTCTGCCCGCTGCAGTTCTGAAACCTGGTTGTTTACACAACCGCTTTCCTACTCACATGCCAACATCTCCAATGCGGTTTGTGACTGGTCGTTCCTGATGGCTAACCTCCGACAGTTAACAAACATTGTTCACATGACCTGTCTCCACCGTGGTCTCCATACCCACGTGGTTTGGAGACTGTTATGTAATTTGTAAGGTTTTTGTTTGTTTAAACATATTTTTTCAAGGTTGAGGGTTATATGTCAAGGGTTTAGAACTTAGACTTTAGGTTACAACTTAGGTTTTAGGAATTTTATTAACACATAGTTGTGGTTAGGAATTAGGATTGTTGCAATAGGTTTGGAACATAGGATTAATGCATGATTCGTAGGTTTTTGAATGTGATAGGTAAAGGATTTAGGTCTTTAGGGTTAGATCTAGGGTTTTAAATTTTACATCAAGGGTAGAAACAACTTTTCTAGTCATTGTCACAAAGCGACATAAAACCACATGCATGTTTTTGACAAATGACGATATAAATCCTTTGCCACAACGACACCCATGTCAACACTAATCCTACTTGTCGAATGACAAAACACATGTCGTCGACCATTCCTAGCAGAAGTATTGATGAACTCAAGTTGACAACTAGGTACAATGCATATCAATTATATGCCATGAACACTATGAGCATTACCTGAATAGGCTGATCCCTAACCAACACTGTCAATTTTTCGAAGCTGAACTGAAGCGACAACGACACTGAACACTGATGATGACACTTGAACACTTGGACAATTGAATCAATGGAATCCTCCTGGATCATTCCTCTCCAATTGAAATCTTTTGGACCACAAGATTTTGACTAAACAAATAGTCGATGAGCGTATAAATCCCTCTCTTTCCACCTTGACCTAATGATGTACCAATAAATTCTATCAATCACCTGCAAGTGATGACCCTGATGATGCTGACCATGATACCTTTTGAGCTGGTGACCTATTTCTTCCATCCGCAGTACGAACAACTTGTGATGATGGGAAAACAACCTGTTATCAACATGGAAAATGAATTCTTTCCATGAAGAATCATGAGTTAGTGATTCAAAAACATCACTGAAAACAATATTTGTAAAACATTGTTCAATACATCCGATGGGTATTAAAAATCTACTTTCTACACAAATGAAATATTCAAAGACTCCTTTGATTTTGACTTCATATCAATTACTTGACTTGATTTACTTTCTTGTTGACTAGTTACTAAGTGAACTTGCTGCACAGAATCATCTAGCTGTGATGTAAATATTGCTGCAACTTAGTTTGACTTTGTAAGTATCTAAGGAATTGTTTATTTACTTGAATCACTATTTCTCCATCTATTAACTGATATCTTCATTGACTAACACTTTCACTTAATGCATTAGTTTTCAAATCATGATAAGGAAACTTTACATCTGCTTTCGAAAATTCTTTGTCATGAAAACTTAGATTTCCTCTCCACTTGAAAAGAGGCTTCAATACTTTTTAAAGCATGAAATGATGACGTAATACCAAAGAAATGTAACACTGAATTTCCCCAATACTGACCTACACCCCTGAAACTAAAAATAAACATACCATCTGAAACAAGTCCCTGATTAGAATCACATGTACCATTCCCTGTAATACACTGTTGATGATGATAGTTTCTAGAATTAAGTTGAATGAATGAGTTGAGAGTTATTCTATTTTTAAGAAGATGTTCATAGCACATTAAATCTATCTCATGTTGCTTATCCCATTTATGAATAAGATTTCTTGGAAAAGAATTAACCACCTTGACCAATTGATCTAGAAACTGAATCTCGCATTCCAAATAATCATCCTTATTTTGTTCCTTAATAAACATGAGTACATATTTACTTCAACTTATTAACTGCTTAACTTGATTTGTAACAATTAAATCCAAATTTGATTTGAATTTATGTTCCCTAACAATAAATTCAACCCATTCTTTCTTTAGGTGATATTTATGTTATCTTCTGTAAAACACTGCATCTCGATCATAAAGATAAGGACTTTCTAAGACAATTCCACATAGGTCTACTGGGACTACATCTAACTCCACTTCATCAATGTACTTAGATGTAATTGAAAATTCTAACCAACACTTCTTTGAGACATGTATCTAAGTTGATTTATTAATCCAACCTAATTCGTATGGTCTTGGATGATTCTGTATCTCCAATCCCAATTGATTAACTATATGTTCATATATTAAATTTTCCTATGATTGTTATAGACATATTTGGGCACTGTAACCCCAATCACATATCTCAATAAATGAAGGGCTCTCAAACCCTTAAAAGTATTGTTCCATACCCTAAAGGATCAAGTCAACTGACTACATCATTTCCTAGAAGTTCTCCCTGAAAAAACTGCCCAGAACTGGTCAAAACTAGACCATACAGATTGCTCCATGCTAAGGGTGCGATGCATCTAACCTGCAGCATACAAAGGGTGCGATGCATACTAAAAATCCATTCTGTAGGGTGCGATGAGTGAGATCATACAAATGGTAGAGGCAGTTTGCTAGGCGGAAACTCAGAGAATCTTCTAGAAACTGTTCATGTGACACTTGCCTCTCTGAATTCGCCCAGGGATGAGTAAGAGATCATGAAATCTCCAGGTGGAACTAAGAACAATAAGTGAAATTACACTAATCAAAATCCCAGAAGCTGACTCACTCCCCTGAAAACATCTATATATGGATCCCTCATCCTAGAGATCCAAAGGCTGGAATTTTGTAATTTGTAAGGAAGTGTTGTTGGTTTCTCTTTGAGACATTGTATTGTTGGGTGACTTAGCTTTTCATGAGGTGAAGAGGGCTTTCATGCTGGGAGGATGATGCTGGATCAGACAACTGGGTTGTAATCCTCTCTTCTACTACTTCTATCAATAAAGATATTTTAGTTTTCCTCCATATACTTGTATCTTTCTGAATCTTTTATTTGTGTATGCATTTGTATGGTTAATGTACATCTGATTCTACATTGTTTATGGTTATAGATCTCTACACTTTGATGGTATTTTTCTGATTTAACTCTACTAGTGTTCTTTGAAGTGGGAAAAGTGAGAAAGGAGTGGCAAATATCTATCAAAGGAGAGAGTAAACAAGCAAGGAGCCAAGCGAATGACTGAGGTTGGTACTCTCTTCTTCTCTCTCATCTATCTCTCATAAAGGAAAACATAAGTTACTTTGAATTGCTTATTTCTAAGGTAGCTACCCATCTTAGTGGGACTAGAAGATCTAAATGGACACTAGTTTTCTCGGAAACAAAATGGCGACTCCACTGCAGAACGAATATTTTGTTTGTTTGTTACTGTTTTTTGCTTTATAAACTACAGACAGAGCCTGAAGTTAAGCCAGCTAGCCTTCGAACTGCTTTTGCTATGCAACTGCAAAGTAGATCAACGTTGCTTTAGTCAATCTCCAGGTTGGTTTATGAAATAAACATCTAACTTGCAAACATCCTAAGTGCCCTAGTGGTAGCTCAATAACCTAATTAGATCAGCCCCTATACTTTGTGTTTATTGTCTATCATAAGCTCGGCCTAAATCCCTGAACTTAGCTGCAAACTGTGGGTGAAAACCAAGCTCAGTCTCGTCCTTGGACCATTGCACTATCTCTCAATGGCAGTCTATATGCATCGCACCTCTCATGTGCTGTAGGTGGGATGCATACCTGTTTTCCTTAAGGACAGGTGCGATGATTGAATGAGAATGTTTCTGCCTCCATATTTTGGTTTTTTCTTCATTGTTTTCAGCTCTATTAAGTAGTTTTGTTGTCTATGATCAATATATCACTGTTGAAACCTTCTTCCTTCACATTATTTAGCCTCCATTGATAAGGAATTTTTAATTTTTGTTAATGTATTTTTCATCATTTACAGTCCTCCTTTGCAAACAGTAGCTTAATCGAACTGTAATCTTTTGATTTGAAAGTGTCGCAATTGTCGTTTTCAGTCAAGAAAAAGAGTGTTGTAAAGTCTTCCTCTTTTAGATAGTCGATTACACTGTTTCCATTATATTTGATTTGAATTATCAATTCTTTGAAGTGTTGAAAACAATTTTCCATTCGAAATAGAAAGTGTCGTCTTAGTATTCCTTTCGATTTTTTTGAAAAGAAATTGTTAAAGTTTCGCTTCAAGGAAAAGTAGTTCAAATTTGTATTAAGTTTTCTTTTTGTTATTCTCACATTAAGGGAACTGAAAAAAAATACATGCATGTGCATTTTCATTTAGACTGCATGTGGAAATTTATTTAGGAAAAGTGCATTTAGTGTGTGCTCTTTGCTCTATGTTGAAAGAGTCATATTTTTCTTTCCTTAGTAGCTAGGATTTTCATTTCTAAAAGAAAATAAATGACTATTTATCATTTTAGATTGCATATTTAGGAGTTGTATATCTACATCACGCGGTGAACCTTGAAAGGTAAACTTCTTAAGAAATATCAACAATAAAATAAACCTCAATGAACATAAAAATGCTTTGGAACCTAATGCACAACATCTAGAAGTCTAGGCTAGAAACGTATTCCAGCATCGTAAAGCTTGGTAATTATTGTTTTCATCATAGCTTTGGTGATTCCTCCTCTTTGATATGACAAGTTCCAGTACGGACTTATGCTCTCACATACCGTCGAGTATATATTGGGAGACCATAATAGGCTGATATCCTTTATCCTTAGGAAGCCATGTCTGCCACCCTATCGATCGCAATGCACTGAACACAACATTCGGGAAGATTGACTGCCATACGTAAAGTCCTCGGTAATTTCTCTATAATTTACCACCAAGGTGTATATTGCAGTTTTGCGATTGGTTTGGTAATCCATCTGTCTAGATTTCGATAGTAGTCACTTTTGTTCCTTTTCAAACTCCTTAAAAGAAAAGGTCCATCTGAGCACTTGTCACTTCAGGCTCATTAAAAATCGAAGGCAACTAGAGTCATCTTTAGCTTTTTCTCAACTCTTAAAAATTGAAAAAGAAATTTGTGTCAAAGCATCATAAAATTCATTTAATTCGGAATAATATTTTCCCCTTTTTATTTTGAGTTGATCGAGTAATCCACAATCGTGGAAGAAATTCAATCAAAACCCTATCGTTCACGGATTCTAATGAGTCATCCGACTTTGACTCCGAAAAAAACCATTCCAGGCCAAGTGATCTCATTTAACTGGGTTGAAGTCTCCTAGTTTATTTGAAACTTGTGTTTCAACATCCTCAAAGACTCCAGTTACTCCAATTATTTCTGGTACCCCTACCTCTACAGAAGAAATTCCGCAATTAAAAGAGGACATTAGAACTGATCCTAGTGTAACGGTAAACACTTCTATTCCTGAACCAACTCCATCTAGGGCTGATTCTGAAGGTGTCACTCCTCCAACATCTATCACTATAGAGTATATACCTTCTTCGGCACCAGAAATATTTTACAGACTTGACAGTCTACCTTTTCCACCTGGATTGGTTGCTATAGAAGAGATAGTGGAGGATATTCCACCTAGTACTCCAGTGCATTTTGGAACTGGTATCCACTTATATCCTTCTACTACAGAAGTTAGTTCTTTTTCATCACAAGTTCCTGTTGAATCGCTAGGAAATATTTTGGATAGACTCGATATGTCTAAACAACAATTGACATCTAGGACTGTGTCCTATGATACAGTAGTAGCAGAACTTCCTACCACTACTCTGACCATGTTCGCTGGTATAACATTTGTCCCAACTAATTCTCAGCTGCTAGATGGAGTCCACCTAGGGACTGTTTCGACAACATGGTCTGTTCCTATTTGTTCATCCGGAATCTTATCTGGAATTTCTTATGTTTAGACATAGCAAATTAATCCTTCACATTAGTATCAATTTGGGCAGTCCAATCCCCAAAGACCAATTTACCCTTTGAACACTAGATTTCCGCCATATGGGGGGCAGTATGCTTTTTCATTGTTCCCTCCAGGGGAGCAACCATATGAGAGTTTACAACAAAGTTTAGGTCAAGCTGGAATTACGTCCAGTGGTTGGGTGCTAATACTGCCTCAACAGCTAAGAGTTTTATATTCAATGCAAAAAAATCAACCTATGTCAAACATTCCCACTACAACAGCTATACAAGCGCTGCCTGTTATATGTCAACCTCAAGTCTCTCAGGTCCTAATACAACATCCTCTTGTCCCTGCGACTCAATCACAACTGCCGATTAGTGGCTCCTTAACTGAAGCGACTTAGGCTCAAACGAGTACTATCACTCCTCATCTTGGTCAAACATCCAGTATTGGACAACAGTAAATGGTCTCACAGCCATGGCTGGTGCAATATCAACAACCACAATTCCAGCAAGCTTACCAAGGACTTGAGCAACAAAGCTTTGTAGGTAATGGGCAGCCGTATATTCAAAATGGATACCAACAATCATATTATATTGGTTATGCCCATCAACCTTATCAGAGTTATCAACATCAAATACATTATGCTAGTATGCAAAGACCCACTTCTCAGGGGATCCCATATTATCTTGGGTATGCTTTGCCAAACCTGAATCAACAGTTGCCCTTCGTAGCAACTTTAGAATTACCAGATCTGAATCGGCTAACGAATGATCCAATTTATTACACCCCTTGGTGGCTAGCGATTCCTCATAAACTTCTGTCAGATATTCCTAAATTCAAAGGAAATCTAGGTGAAAATCCATCGAATCATGTGATGACATTTCATTTGTGGTGTTCATCCAACACCCTCAATGATGATTTGATTAGGCTTCGCCTCTTTCAACAAACGTTAACTGGTCCGGCAGTGAAATGGTACATTAAATTGCCTAGAGCTTCATTCGATAACTTCAGTGCCCTCACCACCACCTTTTTAACCCATTTTCAGTTACCCATAAGGTAAGAAATAGGAATAGAACTCCTTACCAATTTTAAACAGATAACAGCCACTCACATATCTGATCATATTCATGACTGGCAACGTCGTCGTTGAATGGTAAAGGCATATGTTCCTGATCAGCTTCTAGTTGAATGGTTTATTAAGTCATTGTTACCTTCTATTACAGAAGATGTGTCTAAGGGAGGAGTCGTCACTGAAGAGCAAGTCATTACTCATGCACAATATCTAGATTTGATCTATACTCAGTCTGGCATGCTCTATGACAAAATTCCTAATGCTCCTAGACCAGAATTTTCCATTCCTTCTCCTCCTAAATCGAACAAGGCCTCTCATGCCAGCGGTGGCGTGATTGGTACCTCAAGTATGCAAACCGTAAAGGCCTCATCTGGTAAAGCCGTTGCAGTTTCTAGTGAGAAGGCAAATGACAAACTTCCTACCTCGGAGGTTAATGCCGTGTCGACCGAAAAAGGAAAAGAACCGAAGAAACCAGGGGGCAAGAAGAAAGGGAAAAACAAAAAGAAGAAATAGGAATATTCGACTCCTGAAAGATCTTCTGGAAACCCTTCTCGGCAAAAGAAACCTAGTCAAACATGTCACAATGTGATGAAGACCATTGGACGAGAGATTGTCTGCATAAAGCTGAGATTAAGAAGTTCTTTAAGAGTTCAAATACCTCAGTGGTGTTGATTGATCCATTTCCAAACCCAGAAACCAATCTGGTTGCTAGTGACAATGCTTCCCCATCCCAAGTGCTTATGTTGTCCATTTCAAAACAGCAAAATGATGCTTTGATATCGACAAGGAATAAATATTATGGGAATCCATAGATGTTGAACAACAAGGCTACAAATCAACCTAGTAGTTTGACAACAACTTCGACAGAAGTTGTGCCACCTATCATTCCCGAACTAACAATAAATCTGCCAAAGGGAGTAGTACAAAAATAGACATTTAATCCTAGTGCTCGAGTAGCACAGAATTATAATATAGTACAGGATCTAGCCCAATCACCATCTGCTATGTTGACTCTTGAAGTACTACAAAATTTCCCCTCCCAAAAGCAAGCTCTATTATCAGAAATAGGTGGGATTGACCCAACGGATTCCAATCTTGTCGCCTTTAATCATAAAGGATACAAACCTCAGTTACAAGCTCAAATCACTTTCCTCATACAAGTGAAAGCTCTCAACAAAACTGTTGATCGAACAATTATTGATGAGGGGGCATCTACCTGCATTATGTCGATGAGTTGCTGGAAAACTTTAGGCTCACCACCCTTGTCAAGATCATCAACGACATTAAAATCATTCGATGTATGAACATACACCTCGTATGGGATTTTAAGTAACTTAAAAGTTGAACTAGGGGGAAAAATAGTAGAAATTGACGTCGAAGTTATTGATGGAAACCTCGATTGCAATATCCTACTGGGAAGGCCCTAGATTTATGCTATCGCTGCTGTTGTGTCAACATACTTTAGAAAGATTGCATTTCCCTTTCAAGGTTGAATTAAAATCGTTGATCAAAAAACCTTCCTCCCCAATAGTTCACAAGTTACAGGAAGCATTCCAATGATCCATGGAAGCTCTCATTCGCTTCAAAATGTTGGAGTAGGCCTCCCAAAAGACCCTGCCTTAATGGGTACTTTTGCCCTACCGCCTCCGAGTAATCTGGCGGAAGTGGCCATGGTGGAAACCTGCAATATGATATCTTCCATATCTACACAGATTCAGAAGATTTTCAAACATTTTGTTAGCATGGATCATCAACAGGTATTGCCTCCAAGCCCAATAGGAATTTTGTAGCAATCAATTTTCTTGGCTTGGGCGGCAAACCCAAACCAACGCTGATCGAGTGTTTGGATAGATAAGTCTAAGGAATATGGCACCTCTTCTGATCCTTGGTTGCATGTACATTCTAGAGAGGAAGGAATTATTCAGTCAATGATGATAGGAGAGGTACCATGGGAAGATCACCACCATCGTTCCCATATTCTGGACTACAACGAAGATTATTCCAGTGACCTTAATCATCCTTCAATTTTTGATTTTCTATCAAATACTATAAATATGGTGGATTCCGAGTGAAATCTATCCAATATTGAATAAACTATTGCCATAAATATCTCGACTAAACCAGATGTTGTAGAGAATATTCATGTCGGCAAATATTGTTCTTCTGCAGAACTAGAAATATATTGCGCTCTCTTTCATGATTTCAGAGATGTCTTTGCATGGTCATATGAAGAAATGCCAGGCATAGACTTGAGTATAGTTTAACACGAAATCAAGATGTATCCAGATTTCAAATCGGTGCGACAACGGGTTCGGCAGGTACACCCGAAGAAAGCCGTTGCCATCAAGGCAGAAGTTGAAAAGCTTTTACATGCTGGTTTTATTTACCCAGTTCCTCTAACTGATAGGGTATCGAATATTGTTACTGTGATGAAAAAGCAAGGAACGATTAGAATGTGTGTCAATTACAGGGATGTAAATCAAGCTTGTCCAAAATACAACTACCCTACACCCTTCATCGACCAGATAATTTATGAATGCACTAGATGAGAAATCTTTTCATACATGGATGGATTTTCTGGGTGTAATCAAATAAATATCCACCCACAGGACCAGTCAAAGACTGCATTTATACGTCCGTGGGGCACATTTTCATACTGCAAACTACCTTTCAATTTAAAGAACATATGGGCAACTTTTTAGAGGGCTATGAACTATGCCTTCCATGACATCAAGAACATCGTTCAACCATATCTCGATGATCTACCAGCTTATTCGCGAAAGAGGACTGACCATTTGCAACATTTGAGAGCTATATTTCTGTGTTGCCGACACTACAAGATACGACTCAATCCGCACAAGTGTGTGTTTTGTGTCAGTTCTGGTCATTTACTTGGTTTCATGGTTTCTAAGGACGGGATTTGATTCGACCCATGTAAGGTTCAGGAAATCATCGACATGCCTCCACCTTCAAATTTGCTTCAGATTCAGAAACTCCAAGGGAAAGCAAACTTTCTGAGGAGGTTCATTTTGAATTACTCCGAACTTGTTAAAGGTTATACGCGTCTTTTGGAAAAAGAAGTTCCCTTTAACTGGGATCAGGTTGCACAAGCTTCCTTTGATACTCTAAAGGAATCCCTAATAAAATCTTCATTAATGTACGCTCTTGACTATAAAAAATACTTTAACATGTATCTAGCTGCAGCAGATACGACCATCGCAATGGTTTTAGTTCAAGAAGACAATGGAATTGAACATCCTATCTATTACTTGAGTCGAAACTTAAATGATACAGAAAGCAAGTACTCCTATGTTGAAAAGTTGGCTCTTGCAGTTATTCAAGAAATACAGAGATTTCAACACTATATCCTCTTTCGTAAAACCACCATTTTGTCAGATTGCAACCCTATGACTTACATTCTGTCACGTCAGTTACTTGGGGGAAAATATTCGAAGTGGATAGCCATTTTTCAAGAGTTTGATCTAGAATTCGTAAAATCCAAATCAAAGAAATCTCTAGTATTCGCAGAGTTAATATGCGACTTACCATTTTCTTCCAATGATTCAACATCCAAAGCATTAATCATGGATGAATCTTTTTTTCTGATATCATCAAGTGATCCGTGGTATGGAGATATATTAATCTATCTCCAAACCCAAACATTTAGGCCTAATACCTCTCACTCCGAACAAAGACGTACTCGATACCAAGCAAAATACTACATGATCGTTGGTGATACACTTTACTGTCATGGTATCGATACAGTTCTACGAAGGTGCCTCATCCATGAGGAGGCCAAAAAAGTCCTAAATGATTTCCATTCAGGCACGTGTGGAGGGAATCATTCTGGTTATGCTACGGCTCAAAAGACCTTACGAGTAGGATAATTCTGGCCTACTATGTTCAAAGATTGCATAAGTCAGAGGTTGCCATGCTTGTCAAATCTTCGACTGCAAAACCAGAATACCACCCACACCTCTGCATTTAGTAGTTGTTGTTGGGCCATTTGCCAAATTTGGCACAGATTTCATGACGTGTAACCCCACCTCGGTTTGGGGCCATGGGTATATCATAGTCGTAGTTGACTATTTTACAAAATGGGCTGAGGCAATGCCTACATTAAACAACAGCGGTGAAACAGTTTCTCTTTTCTTTTTCAATCATGTAGTCTCTAGGTTCAGTGTTCCACAAGCTATAGTCATAGATCATGGATCGCATTTTCGCAATCACATGATGGTTGAATTGATTGCCAAATTAGGACTGTCCCACGATAGTTCTACTCCATATTATCCGTAGGCTAATGCACAAGTTGAAGCGATCAACAAAGTCCTCAAGTGCATGTTGCAGAGAATGATTGGAGCCCACAAACGAGATTGGAATTTAATCCTATACTCAGCTCTATGGGCATACAAAACCTCGGTAAGAAATGTGACCGGGTTTACACCCTTTCAGTTGGTGTACGGCCTGGAAGTTGTCTTACCGATTCAGTGTAAGATTTCATCTCTCAAGCTCGCAGTCGACCTTATACGTGGAACTTCAGAAGAAGAGGCTCGTTTCTTGGAACTAATCCAACTGGATGAAATTCGTTGTGATGTCGCCTTGGCTAATGAAGCTCATAAGAAACAAGTTAAGGTGCAATTTGACAAAAACGTCAAATCCCGTGTCTTCTCAGAAGGTGACCTAGTCTTACTTTATGATCAAGAATCTCATAAATTGGGAGCAGGTAAGTTCCAATCATTGTGGATGGGGCCATACATTGTTAAACGAGTATTAGCAAAAGGAGCCATACATTGTCAAGAGTGATCATTTTGGTTAGGTAATCCAATTTTTCATTTGTTGCAGATGTCGAACCTATTGGAATCATTTGTTGGATATGCTAACAGAGCTAGTCGTAGTACTCAGAACCTATCTTCTACAGCTTGGGACATTTTTTATCCAAGCGACGAGTTACTGAGTTTCAGAGGGGTATGTATTGGGCGGTCAACAAACAAAATCACTAAATACAGTGCGTTGATAGAGCTTCTCCCTAATGCCATCGCACATGGCATCCGCTGACTTGTTGTTAGGCTAGAATCACAACTCGTCATCCTACATCTTGCTAGCATCTATTCCGTTTGGAATCCAGCTATCTATCGTATGTTCCTAAGGGTCAAGATTTCGGAAACGCAGTATGATTCTATTCAATATCAACATATTTCCAAAAACTTAAACACATTAACTGATTCATTAGCAAATTATGTGTTAATTTGCTAATGAATCAGTTAATTAGCAAATTAACTGATTCATTTGCATCAGGGTCATATAACTTAACCAAAATAAAGCTCTGAAAATAAAAAATATATATAATTGTTTATAGTATTTTAAAAAATGTTCTGTGTCCAGGACAAGATCGGTCATATGACCCAAAAACTAAAAAATGTAGGGAAGCACCCTAGACTAATGGTGCTGGTGATAACAAGTCACTGCTTGTATGATCATATGTAAGAACCTAGTCCATCGACTCAGCACGCTAGTGGTATGGCGCTATAATCTCAGAGGTAACTCGTCGGTCCTCACATCCTAAATACCAAGGGCGAGACCCTCGATCTGATCCTGTAATACTGCAAGGGTCTCGGCTATGTCCAGATCGCAAAGGATAACCCTCCTTACAGCCTCTCCTACTGGAATGGCAGCTGCTACCCTCGAGCGTGCTGCTGGTCGTACTGGTCCAATATCTACATGAACATATGACTTTTATTAGTATTGATAACATTTAGAAAACGCAATAACATTATAAAATCAATAAACAGAGATATCGTCCGATATTTTTACCTATAACTGTTGGCATTATGATGCATATGTTGTACTTGATGGCAACACTCTCATAGAAGATCATCTCACTTATATACATTCAGATGAATCTACAGAAGAGATATCAGATGTGACATATTACAGGATAGCTCAAAGGAATCAAATGGCAAGCTCTTTGTAAGCAGAGGCTCAAATATTGTTGAAATTATGAAGGACGTAGGTACACCTTACAGAAAGTGCGTCCCCACAGGTAATCCATGCAGAACCCGCGTCCAGAGACGCAGGCCAGCCGTTTAGGGGGTGCGTCCACCCAGTGCACACATATCAAGGCAGAGGAAAGCACGTGGGGGTTTCTTGTGTGGTACCTAGCCGACGGTTTTGCGTTTCTATGGTGTCGGCTCGTGGTATTGTTCCATGTTTTGGGGAGGAGCTTGCCTATATAAAGCAAAGGAGTTCATTTGGATTAAACACCATCTTTGTTGAATATCTTTTGGTGAGATCTAGTCCAGATCTATGAAGGCGAATCTTCTAATGGACTATGATCGCTATGGCGCACGATCAGATCTGTAGATCTGACTGTTTGGGTTAGTCTTGAAGTCTTAATATCTTTCATATCTAAAGAGACGCAGGTGCAGTAAGGGTTCAGGTGCATCTGGGACGCAGGAGCGAACCGGTTCAGGTGCGCCGGACGCAGGCGCAGAAGGGTTCAGGTGCGCCGAGACGCAGGCAGTTCAAAAGACTCAGAGCGAGGGACGCAGGCTAGCAGTTGAGCAGAGTGCGTCCGGGACGCGGGCTAGCAGTTGAACAGGGTGCGTCCAGGGACTCAGGCCAGCAGTTGAGCAGGGTGAGTCCGGGACTCAGGCTAGTGAGTCCGGACTCAGGCTAGCAGTTGAGCAGGGTGCTTCCTTCTCTTAAAATCTTTGTTTATCATTGTTGCATCCTGGGTTTGGTCCTATTATTGTTGATCTAGTTACTACAGTTGATTGGGTGTTTCAGAAGGTTGTTTGAGCTTCAATGTTGTTGTTGGGTCCAGTATGAAAATTGGATGAAATGTGGCCTTTCAAGATTATGAGTTGTGCCTCAATGTATCCAGTATGAAAATTGATGAAACGTGGTACTTAGAGGGAGAAGATTGTAGGCCGGCGCCTACGTACTAGTATCTAAGCTAGTACAAGAGCTAAAAGAAATCTTGGAGCATTGTAGCAGGTAGTAGCCTGCGTACTAGTAAATGGATCGGCTAGTACAAGAGCAAAGGGGGTTGTAGCTCCCGTACTGGTATAAGGCTGCACCAGTACAAATATTGTAAAAGAATTTTCTTATTAAGAAGAAGATTGAGATGACTTGCAGCAGGTGGTTTTCTCCCGCATTGGGTTTCCACCTTATATCATTGTGTTCATATGTGTGCCTTATGTGTGATGATCTACTTTATGTTACTGCATCTGTTAACTGATAATATGGTTGATAATGTCCTAATGCACTCATTGAAGATCGATTAACTTAATCTTAAGAAGTTGTGGAAGTAGCATATATGAATCTGATTATGGAATTGAAAAAGTTTTATTAATGTGATAATACTGATTCACCCCCCCCTCTCAGTATTATTTCCAACAATAACACCCCACTACTCGCCAGCTAGCAGCACCAAATCTGGGTCACCCCGGAAATCGATCCCAACATATGGGTACTCGAAAAAGACCATCTCCTGATGGTCGAACCACTCAAAGAAGGCATCAGAGAATGAAATCTTCAACTGACCAGCGTGTCTAGCCATGAGATCGACCCATCTCTGCATCCGTGGTTCCGTTGGTGCTGGCAGTTTGAGTGAAATGTGTTGTGGCTGCATCAGCGGGATCTTCTCGAAGGTGAAAGTAGTCAAAATAGAACCATAACCAAAGTTCTTGGATCTTCTATTCTTCACCTTGGTGAGTTGTTCTTTTATAAGCGGAAGTACTGCATCACACTAGTTGAATACCTTTGGTTCAAGGCATTCCAAGGCATACTGCATATAGGACCTATCGGCCAAGTGAAGAGTCACGCTACCAGCCAATCTAGCAAAGGTTAATATGATAGTACTCAAGGACCAATCAATGACATCTCAAATACTAATCTTACCATCCTTGCTCGGCTGAGATCCATCTCTACAAAACCAGCGAATATAATCCCTCACGGATTCACCCCCACGGGCGGATCCTGACAGTGAGAGAGGGGCACCACGCCTCGATAAACTGGTCAAGAAGTAGATATCCTCAACTATCAAAGGGATGGATTTACCTTGAATCTAGAACAATTGGTTGGTAGAATCCCATGCATCGAGAAAATATTGCAACAAATTGATTTGTTGCCTTATGTTGGATATGCGAAAGAATTTGAGCAAGCCACAATTCCGCAATGCAGTCACCGTACCTGGATCATGTAAGGCAATCATATCCTCTTCTTCATGCTCGTGTTCATGCCATGTAAAGACCATATTGATCTGATGAATCTCTAAAAAACAAACAAGAGAAGAATTACGATCCTGATTGTGGCAAAAGCAGGCAAAATTTCCATAAAAAAATAGTGCATAAACTTTCCTCTTTGCACCCATCACACCCTAGCTGTGTGCTGGGTGGGATGCATACTGACTGGCCAATATCCAACTTAGTATGCATCACACCTTTCGATGTATACTAGGTGTGATGGGGAGAGAACGAATTGTTCAAACCCCTGAGGCCCAGAAAAATAGGAAAAATGCTCAGAATTAGAAAAGGAAAGAATGCAATTGAAGAGCTCAGGGTTAGCTCCTACCTGGTCCAGACAACGCCGAAAATAGTCCACCGAATCTCTCAGAATCAACTGATGAAAATCGAGGGTGAAAACACCTCTAGAGCTCCAACAATCCCAAATTTGAATGAAATGGTAAAAATGAGTGGTAAAAACTACTTTTATGTTACTATTCACGTAATTCAAGTAAGATGTTAGTATTTAACTCATTTTTAAAGCATGTATTTCTAATCAATTTGATGGAGCAATTGAACAGGGAGTACGACCGTCAAGAGAACATAATGTTAATGGTGAATTGAACATTTTTTACTATTATCACGAGCAGGTTTACGTGAAGTTCAACCTCATTAAAAAATAAACCTAGTAATGAGCATATGTTCTCCCAGAGTTCAAGCTCATTAAAAAATGAACCCACTTTCGGTAAATAACCTTTGTGATCACATTGTTATCAGCTTTTGAGCCTTGGTCGTGTTCTTACCATCACCTCCACTTTTTAGCCAATCATACGCCTCCACTTGATTGTTTACCCTTTTGAGGAACAACTGCGACAAGTGATTCTATTAGCCACCTTCTTTACACTGTCATGATTGAAAAGTTCCAAACTTACCTGGAACCGGTTGCTATCTGAAAACATCACTCGTTCCTCAAAAACGATTCTCCTTTAAGCTCTTTTTATATTTGTAAAATATGAAAAGATTGCCGAGCAATTGGCCTCTCTAGCTCATTAAAGTGATTGGAAGTGCCATGGCTCCTCTATATTTTAATATTTTTGGACCTAAGGGATCATTACACAAAAAGATCGAGTGCCTGTCTTTTTCAGCTTGCTAAAGTGATCAGAAAATTCATCCCTTTCGTATTATTTTATACTTTTTTGGACTTAAGGGATTATACTATGAAAAATGACTACTGAAGTTTCCTTTCCCTTTCTTTTCATACTCTCTAAAACTGAAAAGGACCAAGTTATATTTGTCATTAAACTTGTTAAAATGATAGTGACAAACTTGTTCATATGGACAAAAGCGAGTTTCACTGTCGCTAGGCTTGCTAAAACATAGCGACAGGTTTGCCCGAAGGGAAAATTATAGAACAAGCATATGTTATCCTCCTCAAGCTTGACAAAAATAAATAGGTACAGGTCAGCAATGACTGGGGAAAAAGGGAAGAAAACTTGAAGAACTTCATTGGTAGTAGGTCGCTCTTGAACATGACACTTTCACTCCATCACCATCATTGAGTCGGGTTGGGTTATTCCATTCACCGGTCATATCACCATTGGTCCTCCGTACCATCCATTTTGGGGTTAATGCTACCAATCCATTCCAGTGTCGCTGATATGTTCAAGAGAAGTTGCTCAGGGAATTCACCAACCCATCTGATGCCTCATCCATTGCAATACCTTCACACTCCATTCTTTCATGACCGCCACCCTGAAACTTGTATCATCAGATCGTTTTCCCCTCCATAAAATCATTTTCTCCATTCCATGTCGTAGATGTGGGATTCATTAAGACCCTCCTATGACGGGTCACTTCTTGTCGACATTAGCTCATTATCTAAGAATTTGACTTAGGAACAACCCTTTCAATACTTTGAAGCTTGCATGCCTCAATGGCAAGTTTCTCACTTTCGACGACAAATTTACATCAATGGCCTTCAACCGAAAGATTTTGCGTTGTGTTTGACATTGACTCATGTATTCACACCACATGAATTGTACTACAGTACCTTAAGGATCATTATCATTATCAGTGATTCATCTCGCGCCTGTTAACAGCTTACATCATTGGCTGTTAATCAGGCGATGTCTTTCCATGTTCGACACCAGAACACATTTTCACATGGTTCGACTTGTACATTGGGAAAAGATTAAATGAGTTTGAAGACCTTGGATCTAGTTTCATCCATCTGAGCTGCGATATATTCAAGAAAATAAAAACATCAAACGTACTCCATAGCTGCACAGATAATCATCCAAGCTAAGGGATGATGGCTCTACGAAAATCATCAGTCCGCCACAGAGATGGTTGTCTATCCTATGTACATGAAAAATGAATTTATAAAGCTGAGCATGGGAATGCCCGCCTCAGCTAGATCATGAAAATATTATGAAGATAATGTATTTTATTGTATCTTATTACAGGTCACCTTCTAGTTCGAAAAACCTCGGATCCTCATGATAAAGAATTTCACCCAACATCAGAAGATTTACGACCTCATGCTTTAGGGGGCAACTATTATAGACATATTTGGGCACTGCAACCCCAATCAAATATGTCAATAAACCAAGGGCTCTCAAACCCCTAAAAGTATTGCTCCATACCCTAAAGGATCAAGGTCAACTGATTACATCATTTCTCAGAAGTTCTACCTGAAAAACTGCTCAGAACTGGTCAAAACTGGACCATACAGATTGCTCCATGCTAAGGGTGCGATGCATCTCACCTGCAGCACACAAAGGGTGTGATGTATACTGAAAATCCCTTCTGTAGGGTGCAATGAGTGAGAGCAGACAAATGGAAGAGGTAGTTTGCTAGGTGGAAACTCAGAGAATCTTCTAGAAAGTACTCATGTGACACTTGCCTCTCTGAATTCACCCATGGATGAGTAAGAGATCATGAAATCTCCAAGTGGAACCAAGAAATATCAGTGAAATGACACTAATCAAAATCCCAGAAGCTGACTCACTCCCCTCCAAACATCTATATATGGATCCCTCATCCTAGACATCCAAAGGCTGGAACTTTATAATTTGTAAGGAAGTGTTGTTGGTTTCTCTTTGAGACATGGTATTGTTGGGCGGTCTAGCTTTTCATGAGGTGAAGAGGGCTTTCATGCTAGGAGGATGATGCTAGATTAGACAGATGGGTTGTAATACTCTCTTCTACTACTTCTATCAATAAAGCTATTTGAGTTTTCCTCCATATACTTGTATATTTTTGAATCTTGTGTTTGTGTATGAATTTGTATGGTTAATGTACATCTAATTCTACATTGTTATGGTTATATATCTCTATGCTTTGATGGTATTTTGCAGCTTTAACTCTACAGGTGTTCTTTGAAGCTGGACAAGTGAGAAAGGAGTGGCAAAGCTCTATACAAGGAGAGAGGAAACAAGCAAGGAGAGAGGTTGGTACTCTCTGCTTCTCTCTCATCTATATCTCATAAAGTAAAACAAAATTTACTTTGAATTGTTTGTTTCTAAGATAGCTACCCGTCTTAGTGGGACTAGCAGCTCTGAATGGACACTAGTTTTCCTGGAAATAGTGATCCATTGTCAAAAATTATGTCTATATTTGTATGCTTAGAAGTTATCCTTATGTGGAAGAGTTCAACTCTTTTATCTTCATGTGAAGGATTTATGTTTGAATAAAATACAATAGTTTTCAAACTTGAACCAAAATCAGAAGCTTTACCTGTCGTAACCATGGAGATTATCCTTCTTTCATCACCTGAATATGAACCTAGATCTTGCTAAACTATTTCATTGGCCTTCTTTTCATCCTTTGCCTTAAGGAAATTTTTGGTCTTAAGTTCTGGATGAAGTTCCCAACACTTTGATTTATCATGACCGATTCTTTGACAATGAGAACAAGTAGGTCTTTCCTTTTGAACGATCACTGATTTCTTTCTCTTCTAATTGTTCTTCTGCTTATTGTCACTGGAATGTTTGGTTTCCAACTCTTTGGATGACCACGATGAAAACTTGAATGGTCTTCCACCTAATTCAATATGTATGGCCTAAACACACTCCTCATCAAAATCATTAGGATTAAACATCAATAAAGTATGCTGCAAATATCAATGTAAATTGTCGATGCATTTTAACAAAGTTTCTCATGTATCCAATGAAATACCAAGTGCCAATGCTTTCTTTTTGAACTCCTGAGTAAACTCCTGAACACTCTACCCTTTTCCTTGCCTCAGATGCTGCCAATCAATAACAACTTTGCAGCATGTATCCTAAAGGATAGAACTATTTCCTAAGAGACTTTAAAAACTTAGACCGTGAAGAGATGACTTTTTCTTTACGCTTTACATCAATTTGAGTTTTCTCTCCCACCAAATTAAAATTGTTCACCCCATTCTAATTGCAGCTAACTAAATTTTAGTTTTATCGCTAGAAATGTTATAAATGTGAAAATACACTTCTAATTGCTTTATCCAATTATATAACTTTTCAGGATTCCTTTCGCCATCATAAACAAGTAACTCAAATTTAACATGAAGTTTCAAAAGAGATGTTTTCTTATGTTTCTTTTCTATTTCAAATTCTACACTGGAAGAAGAAGAAGAAGAAGAAGAAGAAGAAGAAGAAGATGGATATGATGGAGGTAAAGGTGGTTTATCAATCTTCCCTCTACCTTTGTCCTTCTTCGATGGTTTTGAAGAAGAAGCTGCATCTCTCACCTTCTTGTCTTCGTACAATTCTCCCAAAATCTACTGCATGGTTAAGAATGATTGCTGAAACTATTCTTGACTCATCTTAGTTTCAGTGTTTTCACCTGCATTTGATCCTGACATGGTCAACTTCTGAACGACTTGTCGCTTTCCAATCTCTGGATTGATCTGCTCAAGGATTCCTTCTCCTCGTTGCGACTTTGAGCTGGTTAACATTCAATGGCACATTCTACAAAAGCAACCTACTCTGGTACCAAATTGTATGATCTGAAATGATCATAAACTAAATATTGATGTAGAATTGATTAACCATTAATGATTTGAATGTTAGCTGAAGCATGCAAATCAAGGAAAAGCTACTTGAAAATAACTCTTTACGACAGATGATTAAACAATTCGATGCAAAAGAGAAGTGACAATAGTTAAAACACAATGATACCAGACAAAAAATTGATGATGGAGTTCATCCCTGATGGACTATGTCTCCGGGTCTGCTTTCAAGATGGTACCCTGTTCACTTGTTAGTTGTCTCCACTAACAATTCTGACGTATTTTTCTAGCTGACAGTTAGTGACTGTGTTTTACTCCTCCAATGCCACCATTCACATGTCTACAATTTAAAAACCTCGACGATTTATACTCTGTCTGTTGCAGTTCCAAAACCTAGTGGTTTACATAGCTGCTCACCCGCTCACATGCCAACATCTCTGATGTGGTTTGCAGGTGGCGGTTCTCGATGGCTAATGTTTGACAGTTAACAGACATCGTTTTCATGACCTGTCTGCTCCGCGGTCTCCATACCTACATGGTTTGGGGACTATTATGTAATTTATAATGTTTTTGTTTGTTTAAACATATGTTTGCAAGGCCAAGGGTTATATGTCAAGGGTTTAGCACTTAGACTCTAGGTTTTAGCTTAGGTTTTAGGAATTGTATTAACACATAGCTTTGGTTAGGACTTAGGTTTAATGCAATAGGTTTGGAACATAGGATTAATACATGTTTCTTAGGTTCTTGAATGTGATAGGTAAATGATTTTATATCTTTAGGGTTAGATCTAGGGTTGTAGATTTTACATTAGGTTTAGAAACACCTTTTCCAAGCATTGTCACAAAGTGACATAAAACCACATGTACGTTGTTGACAAACGATGATATCGATCCTTTTCCACAATGACACCCATGTTGACGCTAAACCTACTTGTCGAATGACAAAACACATGTCGTCGACCATTCCTAGCAAAAATATTGATGAACTCAAGTTGATAGCCAAGTACAACCCATATCAACTGTATGCCATGAACACTATGAACATTACCTGAAAAACCTGATCCCTAACGAACACTGTTAATCTGTTGAAGTTGAACTGAAGTGACGCCAACACTGAACACTGATTATGACACTTGAACACATATACAATTGAATCAATGGAATCCTCCTAGATCACAGATGGATATTGTACCTGTTGTCCCTGAACATACGCATGGTGAACCTATTGGCCTTGAATAAGAGGATTTTGGACCTGTTGTCCTTGGGCATAAGGATCATACACTTGTTGCCCTTGGAAATAGGGATTATGTACCTACTTCCCTTGACCAAAAGGATTTGGTACCTATTGACCTAGGACACTAGGGTTTTGTACCTGCTACCATTGGCTAGAAGGATTATACGCCTATTGACCTAGGACATTAGGATTTTGGGCCTTCTACTGCAGGGCTTGACCCTGGCCTTGCCCTTGCAAGGGTTGACGCTGCTGATATGTATAAAAGGATTGTTGCTACTTGGGTTGGTTTTTCTGCTACAAGGGTTGGCCTTGCGGCTGTTAAATTTGTCCCTGGGGCTGCAGAGGTTGGCCCTGTGAGGACATGGGCTAGGATGTTTACAGATCATAGTGCATTTTCTATTGCATGGTTTGCTGCAACTGTTGCAAGGGTTGACCTTGCTGTAGGATCATTTGACCTTGTTGTTGCACGGATAGCCCTTGCTGCAACAAAGGTTGCCCTTACGCTAACAAAGGTTTCCCTTGTTGTCGTAGAGGCTTTCCTTGTTATTGTAATGGTACTTTAATAGTGCTCGAAAATTTTCCAAATTGAATCTGGCCATAGGCACCCTGGAAAGTGGATGAGCTAGGTTTGAATGTTTTAGTCGTTACAATCTTTTAGGCTGAAAAGGAAATCAACAAGAGTAACATCAAACCAATTCAGCTTAGTAGCTAGCCCTACTGACCATGAGAGGGATCTCTCTAAGTCTCTTATCAATGATATGACTTTAAAGAAAATGAATCTTAGGTTATATATGTATATTTTTTTATGAAAAATTGGTTTTTAAAGGGCTTGCTAAACTTAGGGTTTGGAGCCGCAAGTAGGTCTAGGCTATGGGAATACAAGAGCAAGCATAAGAAGGAGCTATATGTCAGAAGCCATGGTGAAATTGGAGCATTTTTTTAGTGAGTATAAAGGATATATAATGGAAGAAACTAATGAGCATTAAAAAATGATTTCATTAGCTTCAGAAGACAAAACATATAACCATGAAAACCTAGATAACAGAGCTTGATAATACAAGAATTCTGAGTATTTTATCACAAGGTATTTATAAAGTGAAGAAATATAATGTATGTAAATATGTTTAGACCATGATAAATAAAAAATAATGAAGCACAAACACCATGAATTCACTGGGCTAGAGTTCCTTGAAAATAGCTGCAACCTGTATCTGTATTAGCTGGAAGATGATTACACTGCAAGCCTTCCATCACAAAAAGTTCAACCCTCTTCTCCTGAGGTGGAATAGTACTTATAGGCTCTGCTAGACCACTTTCCCACCTTCAGGAGTCGAATTCCTTGGTGGAGAAGCTAACTCCAAGATTCTCTCAACCAACGGGTGAGAGTGAGAAGGTGCAACTCAAACACCTCATGAAGAGTTTGATTAGGAGTTTTCTTCTTTTATGAGGCCTAATGAAAATAAAAAACAACCTATGATATGAATTTATTCATGTCTACATCACCTAGCCTTGTAACTTGTGCCATTACAAAGAGGATGTTGACTTTGACCATGTTTGACTAAAAACTAGAAATTTTACACAGTGAAATTTTACAATTAAAAACACATAAAATGCAAAAGCGCAATGCCAACTTTGAGCTGATTTTCAGGTGCCTTCCAGGGGTCAAAAGGAAAATATAAGAGAATGATCAACTATCCCTTCAATTCTGGTTTCAAAAACAGTTTGAAGTTATGAATTTGGAGCATGGGAAAAGCTTCAAAATCCCATTCTCCCAAGGTCACTCTAGAAGCATAGCGCCTGCCAAAAAATGGTCTAGAATGCTAGTCTTTTTCCACTATTTTCCCTTTTTCTCACAAACTAAGCCACCTCTGCAAAATCTAGGAAAATTGGTTTTTAGAGGATGCAAGACCTTTCCAAAAATATAATTTTTTCTTCAAATGGATATCTAAGGAAAAAGCACAGTGTCAAGGCACTGTGCCTCTGGAAAGGCCAATTTTCTGAACTTAGATAAAAAAATTCTCAGAAAACTCAAAATGCTCATAATTGGCTCAAAATTGGAGGGAAGGTGTAAAAATGATTTTTTTAAAGCTTCATGGATGCTTCAGCAAGCATATCCAAGTTTCCCTCATCATTTTGAACTTTTTTGGTCTCCTTGAGTTGGTTTTTGAGCTATTTCACTTTGACATTGGCGATCATGTTTTGAGCTCGATAATGATGTGCCATGTGTCTGAGCATTTGATTATCTTTATTTTCCTTCTCCATGAGCTTTTCCAAATGTTAATTCACCCTGTTGAGCCAATATTCCTTATCTTGATGTACCTCAAGGGAAATCCTCTCTTCTAGGTCAAGGTCTTCATTGAGCAATATTTGTTTTTGTTCCTCTTGCAAAGCTTCCTTGAGACCTCTGGTTCTTGGTCTTCTCCTCCTTCCTGTACCTCTTGATCCTTCAAGCTCACTTGATTCTATGATCTCCTTACCTTTTCCAACCTGTTGTAATAACTTGTTTTTTTCCTTTTCTAAGATCAATTCTTTTGCCTTGAGTTGATTGTTTTCTTGTTCAAGGAATGATATAATGAACTTGTCTCTTTCCATGTTTATTTCTAGCTCCTTGATTTTGTAGAAATTTCACCTGTAGAACAAACCAATATATGCAATGTCCTAAAGCACAATACTTGTTCTACTTCTACAAAACATTAAGCGGAAGCATAAGCGAATTAATGAGAAACATCAAATAGAAACATGCATAACTCATCAAGAGAAATAATCACACATAACACAAGATATATCCAGGGGAAAGCACCAGCATAAAGCCCCAACCATGTATTATCAATCAAGTGGAAATCCTCTTCACAATACAAAAAGAATCAGCTCTCAAGCTATCCAGTTCTCAGTGAACTATGAAGATATGTCTCATGAACCAACCAAGCCCTATATATATAGGCTTTACCTATGGTCCAATCCCTATTTCCTTGCACAGTTTGCTTAGGAAATAATAGCAAAACCATATGCAATTAGTTCCAAACATACCAAGTTAACCAATGGTCCAACTACGCAATCATTGAGGACACTTGTTCCTCAACCATGCAAAAGCTACTTACTAGAAATATTCAAGCATCTGATAGTACACTAGCCTACATTTGATCTCAACTGGGTCTCTGACAAAACTAACATGCAACAGTTATCCATGAGTGAATCCTCAGTTATCTAAAGTAATAATTGTCACATGCATGCAAGCATTAACAAAATATATTTTATTATTCTAACAACTTGTTAAAATAATCTAAATGGACTTGACTAGTTAGAACTGAGTCAACTAATTATCACATTATAGAACTCATACTTATTCCCTCAATCAGTGGAGGAAATTAAGGATAAATTCCTCAATGAGTGGGACAACTCATGTGTATGCTCACAAAGACTTCAAATTCGAATTTCCTTAACTGATTAACTCAACTGAATTAATTAATTAATATTTCCAACTGTTGTTAAGACCAAAATTAATTTTACTTCCTATTGATAGACTAGAGGCTGCTATAAATAGGAAGGGACCCAGAAATGTTATTTTTAGAACTTTTTATTTTTAGCAGTTTCACCTCTCACCCAATGTGGCCAATGACCTCACCGGCCAAAATGTTATTTTTAGACACGATATTTTTAGCACATTCTAAATTTAACATTTCTTGTTGCACATTTTTCAACACTCCCTCTCAACAAGAAATTCTTTCTCTCCAAGCCGATATTATAACTCTGGAATGTTCTGCATGCAACAAATCTTCCTGGTCCACTTGCTCCAACAACACTTTGAAAAAAACACTCCCAACTGACCACTCTATTGGGCTAGGAACATACTCTGATGTTGAAGCTCTACTTGATGCTGGCAAGTGCTCCCTCTCTAACATCTGTGCCACTGCAACATCTCCATGCATATCACACCATTGCACACCTCTCTGTGCTACCTAGCATTGTGCAAAACACTTGTTCCTCTCGCATTGCTGCAGCCTGCTAGCTATGCATTATCTTGGGATTCCTTGCACTGTCGGTCTCTCAATCGCTCCATCCGCATCTATATCTTTCCAATCAGTCAGTTCCTGCTACTCCACATCAGGGCTCCTATAGCAAGTTCTCATCTAAGAGTTTGGGTACCTCAAGGATCCTACCCCTCCTCCTTGGGATGATCACTCGATATTGCCCCACCCCCTACCTAGAGGTATGGCTGCATGTGATCCCTCAGCCCACCTGGCTCAAAGTTTCCCCCTACTAGAGGTCTCTGCATGAGTATATATCTCTACTTGATCTCCACTAAGCTTTCCCTATTGTGGCTGCTCCATAACCTCCTAAAGATGTTGCACCAATCATGGCTCCTCTACAATCATCTGAGACTTCTTATGGCTTTGTATGTTAAGAGGTAATATACCCTCCCTCTCAACCACCAAGTCTCCATTAGTTGCCCTACTACTCAGGCTTTGCATGCATCTTGAACCTCAAGAGCATACAAGTTCTTGACCCATGAACCAATCTACCTCACCTGTCTAGTGATGATGTGTCTAAGGAAAACCTTTCCCTTACTGAAGACTACATCATAGCCTCTATCTTCCAGCATCGCGATCGACACCAAGTTTCTCTTCAGTCCTGGTACATACTTGACACTAGTCAAGCTAAGGCGAGATCCATGCTCCCTCTGAAAAATAACCGTGCCTACACCTGAGACACTATACTTCTCATCATTACCCATCTCTATGAGTATCTGGAGATCCTTCTCCTCTAAAGTATTAAACAAACTCTTATCGTCGGTCATGTGGAAAGAAGCTCCACTGTCGAGAAACCAACCACTTCCCACCATGGATGAAACCATGCATGCGAAGAGTGTGAAATCCAACTCAAAATGTGAAGCAAGTGCCTCATCTTCAGATCCTTCCCCACATCCCTTCTTGGATTTCCTCCGTGGACAATTTGTAGCATAATGGCCCACCTCATGACAACGAAAGCATCACACTTTCGATTTGTCAACCTTCTTACCATCATTGGAAGAACTAGATTTGGAAAGAGAAACCTTCTCCTTCCCCTTCTTCACCTTACTCGCTAAGGCACGGTTCTCCTCATCATGCATGGATGAAGAACTGTCTCTGGTGTGTCGTCTGATCTCCTCCTGCATCAAATCCGACCATAGTCGTTCCTAATCTGGCAGTTTCTCCCTTCCATTCACCGAGTCCTAGTAGCTATGCTAGCTCTTAGGAAGGCCAAGGAGTGCTAGAATCACCATATCCTCATCCGATGTCATGACCCCTACACTTGCAAGCTCATCCCTACATGTGATGAGCTTGGTCAGATACATAGAGATTGTCTCATCCCTTTCACACTTGATCTTTCGAAGTTTGTCCTTCAGTGCCAACTTCCTTTGATCACTACTATTCTGATATAAATCTTTCAATGTTTTCCACATTGCATGCAGAGTCTCCTTCCCATGGAGGCTCGAGACAATGTGATCTTACACTCCCTCCAAGAGAATTCTCCTAGCTCTAGCCACACACTTCCTCCATTCCACCTGCTTAGTCTTGTCAGTAGGCTTAGGAATTTCTTGATCAATGAAATCCTTAAGCCCATTATCTTCCAAAACTGCCTCCATGAGATCCTTCCAAGCTATATAGTTTGAGCTTCCATCAAGGGCATACTCAAGCCTCAAACCATAGAACGCCATCGATGAAATAGATGTGATAAGAACTTGAGATCTATATCTTGAATAATAAACTTCGAATTTCTCCTGCTAGTATATTGTTCTTGCTTGATCACCTATGCTCTGATACCATGTAGAAATTTCACCTGTAGAACAAACCAACATATGCAATGTCCCAAAGCATAATACTTGTTCTACTTCTACAAAACATTAAGTGGAAGCATAATCAAATTCATGAGCAACGTCAAGTAGAAACATGCATAACTGATCAAGAGAAATAATCACACATTACACAAGATATATCCAGGGGAAAGCACCAGCATAAAACCCCAACCATGTATTATCAATCAAGTGGAAATCCTCTTCACAATACAAAAAGAATTAGCTCTCAAGCTATCTAGTTCTCAACGAGCTATGAAGATATGTCTCATGAACCAACCAAGCCCTGTATATAAAGGCTTTACCTATGGTCCAATCCCTATTTCCTTGCTGATTTTTCTTAGGAAATAATAGCAAAAGCATATGAAATTAATTCCAAACATACCAAGTTAACCAATGGTCCAACTACGCAATCTTTGAGGACACTAGTTCCTCAACCATGCAAAAAATACTTACTAGAAATAGTCAAGCATCTAATAGTACATGGTCCCACATCTGATCTCAACTGGGTCTCTGACAAAACTGACATGCAATAGTTATCCATGAGTGAATCCTCAGTTATCTAAAATAATAGTTGTCACATGCATGCAAGCATTAACAAATTGTATTTTATTATTTGAACAACTTGTTAAAATAATGTAATTGGACTTGACTAGTTAGAACTAAGTCAATTGTTTCTCTCATTATAGAACTCATACTTGTTCCCTCAATCAGTGGAGGAAATTAAGGATAAATTCCTCAATTTAGTGGGACAACTCATGTGCATGCTCACAAAGACTTCAAATTCGAATTTCCTTAACTAATTAACTTAAGTGAATTAATTAATTAATATTTCCAACTGCTGTTAAGACCAAAATTAATTTTACTTCCTATAGATAGGCTAGGGACTGCTATAAATAGGAAGGGACCCAGAAATGTTATTTTTATAACTTTCTATTTTTAGCAGTTTCACCTCTCACCCGATGTGGCCAATGACCTCACTAGCCAAACTGCTATTTTTAGACATGCTATTTTTAAGAGGTCTATTTTTAGCACATTCTAAATTTAACATTTCTTGTTGCATATTTTTCAACAGATTTGGTAGTCCTTGTCCCTGATGGTCTACGTCATTATTGAAATCTCATCTTCCTCTTCTAGATCAATGATCTCTAATTCATGCTCAACTATCTTCTTATCCTTTGCTACTGACGCCTGCTTTGTCGATGAAGTAAGGCTTGGTCCCTTTCTCTTTGTGAGAAGAAAACACAAGCCTATGCCCTTTTTTATACACTTTGGTAACCTCTAGCCTAGGTAGATAAATCTTCTCTTCTAGTTTTCTAGATGATCCCATCTCCGTCTTTTGTTTTGGTGTGCTTGTGGACTGAGATGCTGCATTTTCCTCACACCGTTTTAGAGATGTTTCTAAGAAGGCTTCCCAATACATATCCCTCTCTGCCAACTGATGAAGGACAATGGTTTCGATGAGATTATGATGGAACAGGCTTGGAGAGTGCTCTTTGTCCTTCAACTATATCTTCTGAGACATTTTTTAAATACTCCTGAATAGGTAATTGCATATGTTGAGTGGCTTTTGAGATGTGAAGTGCATTAAGAGGTGAGTGTGATATGCATACAACCTTGAGAATCTACCTTCATAGGTAAAGAACCTCATGATGGTCTTCATTGAAGGAGCATTCTTCTCAAGAAAATATCTAAAAGGCATAAGGTGAGTATCTGTGCTTCTGTATGGAGTCTTTAAGAAGGGCTTGTAGTTTTCAAGATCTAGATTCATTCCTTTGAACCAGTATTCGCCATTGTTTGGTAGGCCAGTTCCTAGTGAGATGGAGGTCATTGAGAAGCTAAACTCAATACCAACAATGACAACAGTCTCCCGTTTCAAGTGTGTAGCCACCCAATCTGTCAACTGCTCATCAAACCCTGCTTCACTTACTCTTTTGCAAAATTCCAAACAGTGAACATCTTCAAAGCATTGTTTGATGGAAGGATAAGAGTTGATCTGATTGCAATCTAATGGCTCATATCTTAGTATCCTCCCTCCTTTGTGTTGTCTCTTTCTCTTTAGTGAAGAATCAATCTCCATGATGATACAAAATCCTAGCAGTAGGAAGTGAAAATAGATGTAAGACGAGTATGAAAATGAAGTGATATATGAGGGACTTTGACAAAATTATGGGAGGGGTTTTGTGAAAGATGAGATGGTTTTGAGAAACTGATGAAAATGAGTGAGGAATATTGTGAACAAATGTGGCTATTAGTAAATGATACCAAGAAGGTTTATGATGTAATTTTGCCAAAATAACTCTAGGAATGAGCTAGGGTTTTGTTTTTTTAGTGTTTAACTTGATTTATGGGTGGATGGACTGGTAAAGATGATTCATCATACATGTGTGCAGGTGTAGAAAGTTAATTTTCATGTTTAGGAGATAAAAATTGTGATGACCATTTCTACCCTTGCATTTCTCGTGGCACTTTTGCTACCAACCCTAGCTTGAGATATTATCAACATGGAATGCAAATGGGAAAGCAAAAATCAATGGAAATGTTGTACTTACTTGTTCCTCAGCCTTAGAAAGAAATTTGACCAAATTTGAATGAAAGAATTTTTAATTTGGGGAAAATTTGGGTGTTTCTTGGGCACTTTGTCCTGCGCATAGTGTAGATTTTCTATGCGTAGCGCCAAAGCACAACACGGTTCTCCTACGCACAGTGCCTACCTCAAAATCATAGCGCAATGTATCTACGTGCAGCGCCTACAATTTTTGACCAAATTCTCCTAGGGAAATGGATTTTTTTCTTTTTTAAGCGAGTGAACTCGATGATCAAGAGTGATTGAGGGATGAATGAAAAGGTATTGAGTCATTTTGAGTTTATATAGGGGTAATTTCTTCACTTTTTCAAAAAGAGAAAAATAACTAATCCTCTTTTATCAACTAATTTCACTTTTCTGAAGGCAGCCTTTACCTTGCTTTTTTAAATGTGCTTTTTTCATCTCCTGAGTGCTAGTGCTTTCTTCTCCTGAAACGTTTTTGGTGTCATGAAAATGTAAATAAATCATGTTTCATTTCTTGAACTCTTTGCTTTATCAAGTTTGACTTATTTCTGACTTTTTTATGGAAATGGTGGACCTTGGGGATTCTTATGACCTAGTGGATTACTTAAGACCTAATGGAATGATGATGATGACTTAACCAATTTTCATGGTATATGACAAGCATCTAGCATGAGTGAAATTTTCCGACAATGACTCTATGTTGGACTGACCATGCAATGACCAAATTTGCTGTGTAAACCTAGTAATAGAAAACTTTGATGATGAAAGCCTGAAAAGACAATGGTAAAAGCATTTTTTATCCAGGTGACAGGCTAACAAGACTGACACTAACTTTGGCTCCAACTGGGGATGACAACTCCTTGGAGGTGTCAAGAACACCATAGATCAAGTAGCCTTATTCATTGGGCAATGGAATCAACATGCATAAAAATTGGTTTTTTTACTGACAAAAATAACCAAAAAAATGAAAACCATACTGAATGAAAGAGCCTTAGGGCCTTCACTTGGGGCTTCAAACTCTAGTGACAGCTATCTAAACACTAGAAGTAAAATACACACTGGTATGTACAATGATAATGACTTTTCTGGATTTTAGACATAGTAGTGGTTGAGAAGCCTACCTTTGGTCACCCCTCCTAAATAGTCTTTTCCATCCATCTCTTCCAATAAGAAAGAATTCTTTCCTCTGAATGGAGAAATTTTTTATGGTCCCTTCCATATTTTCTCAAACTTACCATGTTTTCCTTTGTCTTCATTTCCAGCATCCCACAGAAAGACTACATCTCGCAAATTGAAATTGTCCTCCTTGGTTTTGCGATCATAAAACTTTTTGATTTTCTCTTGGAGTTTGGATGTGTTCTGTAAAAATTTCTCTCTTTTCTACTGTAAATGAATCATCTGGTTTATTCTCCATTGCATATCATTAGTTTTACTATCCAATTCTTGTAGGATTTTCATTACTTGAATAACAAGAGATGAAGGAAATACTGTGTCAACTCCATATACCAGCTAGAAAGGAGACATACCTATTGACTTTTTGGTGCTGACCATGTCCGCCCACAAAGCATTGATTATTTTTTTATGCAAATTCTTCTTTTTTGCATACAGGACCTTCTTGATGATGTTGACCAGAGATTTGTTGGAAGATTCAGCTAGGTCATTCCCTTGTGGATGATATGCAGTGGAATGTCCTAGCACAATATGATATTTGGCACAAAACTCCACCATTCTTTTTTATTTGAAAGAAACAACATTTTGTGTTATTATTTTCTATGGGCAACCAAATCTAGACAAGATATTAAACTCTAGAAATTGAATGATGTCAGAATTAGTAGCTTGCCTGGTTGGGATAACTTCAATCCACTTTGTAAAGTAATCGGTGGCTGTTAATATACATTTGTGTTGTGTTGAAGATGATGGATGGTTTTCGCCATTGAAATCAAGGCCCCACTACTGGAAAGGAGCTGAAATCCAAATTGGTTGGAGTGGTAAAATGGAAGAAGTTTCCTCTTTCCTTGAAAAATCTAACACTCATGGCAAATCATGACTATTTTGTATGTATCGGAAAAGAGGGTGGGCCAATAGAAACCAACCCTTAAGATCTTGTTTTCTATAGTTTTCCAAAAATTATGACCTCCACAACCTCCCTTCTGAAAATCCGTCATTATATCTTTAGCTTTATTCTCTATTAAAAAATTCAGCAACACACCTCCAGGATCTTTCCAAAATAAAACACCATACAGAATACAATATTTTGAAGCTTTGAGTTTTAGTGATCTAACTTTACCTTTGGGAAATTTTGGAGGAGGATTCAAGTGCTGCAAAACATAGACAATGTCGGCGTACCAACGAGAAGACATGAACATATCAAAAAATTGCACGAAAGGTTCCTTTTCTTCTGATTCTTCTGATAGTGCAGCCATAAAATCAATATCCAGTGCATGTAGATTTGATTCCGCCATAATCTTTGATAACCCTTTTCCTTTGATGAGCTTTGTAGGTTTGATCTTCAGGTCATATTCTAACATTGCTGCAATTTGTTTTCCTCTTCTGCCTTTTGGATTTATTTGTACAAGAATTTCTTTTACAGCAGTAAAAGGAATATAAGCAATAATATGTGAATGTAGAATATAAACTATGAAATATTTGAGGGCTTTTGTAAATGCCAATGCCTATTTTTCAATAATATTGTATCTCGTTGCTGCATCTCTTATAGTGCGACTGAAGAATGCTATAGGCTACTCATTTCTTTGATCTTTTTTTCTGCATTAGGACTATTGCTAATGTGTGCTCAGAAGTAAAAGAAGAAATGATGAAATCTGAGGTATAATCTGGGCTAATTAGAATAGGAGCAGTAGATAATGAAAATTTTACTGCATGAAATGATTTCTTAGCCTCTAAAGTCCACTTTACCTCACTATCCTTCTTCAAGATATTTTTCATTTCTTTCAAGTGCTCAGCTAGATTAGGAATAAATCTCCTCAAAAAATTAATTTTTCATTGAAGGACTGAATCTCTTTCTTCTTCCTAGGGAAGTCTAGTTTATGAATAGCCTCCACTCTGGCAAGATCAATGTAGATGCCATGTTTAGAGATAATGTGTCCTAGTAGCTTACCTTCTTCCATAGCAAACAAGCTTTTCTTTGGGTTAAGTGAGATGCCAAATTTTTTGCATTTCTGAAAAATAATCCTCAAGTGACGCAAGTGATCTTCATCAAATTTTGAAAATACTATTAGATCATGAAGATAAATAACCAGAAATATATATTTTTCATTTGAAAATGCTATATCCATAGCGTGGTGAAAAGTTTCCCCTGCATTCTTCAGCCCAAAAGGCATCTTGGCATACATGAATGTACCCCATGGCATTGGGAAGGTTGCCTTGAGTTGATCGTCTTTGTGTACTGGAATTTGATTGTACCTAGAGTATCCATCTAGCAATGACATCCTAGAGGATCCCACCACCTTCTGAAGTATGCGATCAATCTTAGGCAGAGGATAGTTATCTTTTAGGGACACCTTATTGAGATTTATGAAATCAATGCATAAACGAATTTCCCTGGTATTTTTTCTCACAGGTACTAGATTAGACATCCATTTAGAAAACCAGATGGGAACAATTATTCCAGACTTATAAAGTCTATTTACCTCTTTTTCAATTGATGGAAGCAACTTTGGGTTGATTCTTCTCAATTTCTGGTGAAATCGCTTCTGATCCGGCTTTATAGGAATGGTGTGCTGAATGATACTCTTATCATAAAATTTCATATCTGAGTAATCCCAAGGATATGCATCAACAAACTCCTTCATTAAAGACATGTACTTACCTTTCGTTTTAGGAGATAGAGACTTTTATAGTTTGACCAATTTAGGATTTTCAGCTGTGCCAATATTAACATCTTCTACTCCTTTTTCAGTAGGAACGATGGTGGGCTTCTTGGTGATATCATATTTTTCAAATAACTCTTTCAAAGGCAGCAAGCCTCTTGTAATGTTGTTTTCCTTGAGCTGTAATATTTCAGTGTCAGTTGAATGAGTGTTGGAATCATGAAGATTGTATACATCATCAATGTGAGAATTTTGCAATTCTCCTTCCAACTGCAGAAAACTATTTATTTTCTTATCATCACCAAATACTTGCCAAAACCTCATGTTATTTGGGACAACTAGGCGATGCTTAACATGGATGGAGTATTTATGATTAGAATTAAAAGGAATTTTCACCATTCTGGCTATAGTGGCAAGTGAATTGGCGATGAGATTTTGAGTTCCAGGAATAAGAGATAATGTATATTCTGGAAAAGTTTTGAGAATATCAAGTATAGCATTGTGGTAAGCTCTCATTCTTGGGTGTTTGGTCTGGTATTCCCCTTTGAATTGCTTGATCACTAAGTCGGAGTGGCCATAAACAGAAATATTTCTTGCTCCCAACTTATTCATAATTTTGAGGCCAACAATCAATGCCTCATATTCTGCCTCATTATTTGAACATTCAAATGCTAGCTTGTAAGAACTCATTTTGGAGGAATTTTGTTTGGCTGATGTAATGGCCCAAGTATCCAAACACCAATTCCTATTCCTTCTCTTCCTGATGCACCATCAAACTCCATGGTCCAAAGACCATTTTCTTCATCTGGAAAAAGAATTTTTGAAGACTGAATTTCTTGATTTTTAGGATCTTGAGTGGCTAGCTCAAAACTTTCTATTTTCTGCACTATTCTTTGAATCTCCTCAATAGGATTTGCAGGCTATCTAGGTTTCTCACCGACCTCTCTACTTTCTATTGTGATAGTTTCATGTATGCTGCCCATTAGGTTGGGAACTTCTAAAATTTATACTAACTGACTTTCATAATCAATAGAATACATATCACTAAACAGAATGAAAGCGTCAAGATCAGTATGAACAACATGTATAGGATGGTTGACTGGATTTTCCTTACTACTGATCATAAATTTCATCTTCTTTTCTCTATAAAGTTTACGGAGCTATCGAAAAACAGGGATAGTGGCGTATGAAAAGTCAAGCTATAGAGTGCCCTTTAATTTTTCTCCCAAAAATCTTGAAAATAACATGCCAAACCTAGGAGGAATATCAGCCACTACAACATCCATAAGTACATTTTTGGTTGGGATTTGATCTAAGGACACTATAAAGTCTTTAATAAGGCCAAGACATTTCACTCTTCTAGAATAAAAAGAATAAAGATCATGGTAAGTCTGGGTGATGCTCAGTCCTAGTTTATCCATGGTGGCTTTAGGCATCAAATTATGAGAGGCACCAAAATCTAGCATAGCATTATGAAGGATAAGGTCATGAAGTTTAAGACTTAGATAAGAAGGAGGAATTTCACTATCTTCAGAAGCTCCTTCTAAGGTTGGACCAAAAAGGATGGTTGGCTCGTCATTAGCTACATTCACTGTATCAGACATCTGATCAACCCTAAGCACTTTTGCAATCTGAAATTTGTATTTGTCATTCCTTACTGATTCAGTGAGGGGAATGGCTATCTTTAATTTAGAAATTTCATTTCCCAAACTAAAAAGATTAGATTGCTTATCTACCTCTTTTGAAGTGATGTCCTTCCTTTCTATTTGGCCTTTAGCTTGAGTTTCCTTCTTTTGGCTTTCAGTTTGCATTTCTTTGTCCTTCCTCACATTGCTTGTGGAAGATTCATTAGTTCTATCCCGATTCTTTGTGACAATAGCTTTGTATTTATTCTAGCTTGTAGGAGGGGATTCTTTTCTTGGTGCATCCTTTTTCAAATTTTATCTTTTCTAAATTATAGTAACAGGCACATTTTTGTGTCTCAAATTGTACTGCTTTGGAGATGACTGAGGTAATTCTTATATCCTCTTTGGTACTCTTCAATCCTATCAACCCACAGATCTTCGCTTGCAAGCACAAATTGCTGGTCATCTAATATAAAATAATCTTCAGAAAACTGATCTTCTTCAGTTAGGAAAGTATGCAGTTCATCTCCTTGAAAGAAGTGATTTGCTTCTACCATCTCTTCTTCATCTTCTTCTTGGCTTTCAGTATAGTTCCGCTGAAATGGAGCTTTCAATTGACCTTAAGGATCTTGATTTCACTGCTCTTTCTATTGATTTATGAACTGTTGTTGTTGTTTTCTGCGAAAGTTAGGATTTCTCACTGATGGTTCATCTTGTTGATCAGTTACAGATATTTTATCCATCATCCTTTCCATAGTTTTTATCAGGCCATCAAGATTTGCATCAGAAGATGATGCAGGTTATTTTCTGAAAACAACTCTCTTTTTTGCCCTCTCTGGCTTTGATTTTGACTTCTTAATGAGAAAATTGGCTTCAACACTGATTGAATTCCACTGCATTTCTTCAAGAGTAGTTGGGTCTCTTTCTCTGAGATGATAGGCCATATCTATATTGAAAGCATCAGGATAATAAAGAAGAGCCAAACCAGGAGGAGGTTTCATGTCATCAGGTATAGAATTGTACATTGTATTAAATCTTGAAGTGAATTCTTGAACTGTTTCATTGGGGTTCCTTTTCATTGAATTATATTAAGCCAATATTTGTAATGGATTTTTCTTCTCTTGCCGACGAGCTAGAAATAATTCAGTCAATCTTTGAGAAATGTTAATGGAATTTGTAGCGAGACTTCGAAACCATTTCTTAACATCTCCTGAGAAAATCTGAGCGATAATCCTCATTTTAGCATTCTCCTCATCAATTTCTTCTAAATCAATGAATTCTATTAACTTGTCAACATGTTGCTGAGCTGTAATTTTTGCACTTCCATCAAACAAAGGAAGAATTTGACCATAGTTCTGAGGCAAAGTAGTAAGTTGAGCGGTCAGTAAAAGAGGCGCAAATCTTGCCATGGCTTCTGGAGGAAGTGAAGGTGTTATAATGGTTTGTGTAAGTGAAGGTTGTGATGAGGATCATGAAAATACTAAAGTGTGTTGTATAGGAAAGGATGGAACGAATAGAGGAGGCAAGAAAGATGATGAAAATAAAGCTTTAGGAGATGTGGTAGATGAGCTTGGACGTGTAAAAGAGGATGAAGTTGTGGCTAAGTATTCTAGTTGGTATTGAATAAAATCTTTTTTCGTTGTTATCTCAAGTTGGTCAGCAAGGCTTTGAAGCTTATCAAAGTTTAACCACAATTCATGATCAGTCTTAGCAGACAAAGGTTTTGAAGAAATAGAGTGAGTTTCAACCTTTAAAGGTTTTGGTGTTGTATCAAAGACGCAAGAGTCAGACTTAGACCTTGTAAGTGATAATTTTACCTTCTCTTCAAATGGAATTTTCTCAAATGTGAATAGGTTTTTAGGAAGAGAAGTTATTCTTTTAATTTTTTGAATTGCATTTTGAGTGATATGTAGTCTAAGTTTTCTGAGTAGTCTTTCAGGGTCTTCAATAATAAAGGGTTTGGGTTAGGATTTGACCTGGTATGCCTTTTGGAAGCCAGAACGTATACACCCAAAACAGATGAGATTTATAAATTCAGCTTACCTTTAGATACTAGAAACTAAGAGGTACAGAACTAGTTCGTGAAAGCTCTTAAGATTTTTCCCAGGGATAATTTAGCAATCGTTCCTTGACAATAGAGCCAAAAATGTTAGTCCTTACAATCTCCTAGGCTAAAAAGGAAATCAACAAGGGTATCCTCAAGCCACTTTAGCTCAATAGCTAGCCCTACTGACCATGAGATGGATCTCTCTGAGTCTCTTATCAATGATATGACTTTAAAGAAAATTAATCTTAGGCTAGATATGTATATGTGTATTTGAAAATTTGGTTTCTAAAGGGTTTGCCGAACCTAGGGTTTGGAGCCACAAGTAGGTCTAGGCTGTGGTAATATAGGAAAAAGCTTAAGAAGGAGTTATATGTCAGAAGACATGGTGAAATTGGAGTATTTTGTCAGTGTAGTATAGAGGATATAGAATGGAAGAAACTAATGAGCATTAAAAAATGATTTCATTAGCTTAAGAAGACAAAACATATAACCATGAAAACCTAGATAAAAGAGCTTGATAATATAAGAATTCTAAGTATTTTATCATAAGGTATTCATAAAGAGAAGAAATATATGTATTTAAAGATGTTTAGACCATGATAAAAAAAAATAATGAAGCACAAACACCATGAACTCACTGGGCTAGAGTTCCTTGAAAATAGCTGCAACCTGTATCTGTATTAGCTGAAAGATGATTACAATGCAAGTCTTCCTTCACAAAAGTTCAACCCTCTTCTCCTGAGGTGAAGTAGTACTTATAGACTCTCCTAGACCACTTTCCCATCTTCAGGAGTCAAATTCCTTGGTGGAGGAACTGACTCCAAGATTCTCTCAACCAATAGGTGAGAGTGAGAAGGTGCAACTCAAACACCTCATGAAGAGTTTGATTAGGAGTTTTCGTCCTTTATGATGAATAATGAACATCAAAAAAACCTATGATATTCATTTATTCATGCCTACATCACCTAGGCTTGTAACTTGTGCCATTACAAAGAGAATCTTGACTTTGACCAAGTCTAACTAAAAACTAGAAATTTTACACAGTGAAATTTACAATTAAAAACACAGAAAATGCAGAAGTGCAGTGACAGCTTTGAGTTGATTTTCGGGTGCCTTACAGGGGTTAAAATGAAAATATAAGAGAATTTTTAACTATCCCTTCAAGTATAGTTTCTAGAACCGTTTAAATTTCTGAATTTGAAGCACAGAAAAAACATCAAAAGTCCATTCTTCCAAGGTCACTCCAGAAGCACAATGCCTGTCAAAAAAATGGTCCAGAATGCTGGTTTCTTGCCACTATTTTGCCTTTTTCTCCCAAACTAAGCTACCTCTACAAAATATGGGCAAATGAATTTTTAGAGGATGTCAAGACCTTTCCAAAAATATAAACTTTTCTCCAAATGGATGCTTGAGAAAAAAGCACAGTGCCAAGGTGCTACACTTCTGGAAAGGCCAATATTATGAACTTAGACCAAAAATTCTCAAAAAGCTCAAGATGCTAAGAATTGGCTCAAAATTGGAGGGAAGGTGTAAAAATGAGTTCGTTAAAGCTTCATGGATGCTTCAGAAATCATCTCCAAGTTTCCCTCATCCTTTCTCTCTTTATTGGTCTCCTTGAGTTTGTTTTTGAGTTGTTTCACTTTGACATTGCCGATCATGTTTTGAGCTTGATAATGATGTGCCATGTGTCTGATCATTTGAATATCTCTATTTTCCTTCTCTAGGAGCTTTTCAAAATGTTCATTCACCATGTTGAGCCAATATTCCTTATCTTGATGTACCTCAATGGAAACCCTCTCTTCTAGGTCAAGGTCTTCATTGAGCAATATTTGTTTTTGTTCCTCTTGCAAAGCTTCCTTGAGACCTCTGGTTCTTGGTCTTTCGTCTTTCCTATACCTTCTGATCCTTCAGGCTTGCTTGATTCTATGATCTCCTTACCTTTTCCAACGTGTTGCAAAAACTTTGCTTTTTCATTTTCTAAGATCAACTCATTTACCTTGAGTTGACTGTTTTCTTGTTCAAGAATGATATAATGAACTTGGCTCTTTCCATGTTTATTTCCAACTCCTTGATTTGGTAGTCCTTGTCCCTGATGGTCTTCTTCATTATTGAAATCTCGTCTTCCTCTTCTAGATCAATGATCTCTAATTCATGATCAACTGTCTTCTTAGCCTTTGTTTTTGATGTCTGCTTTGTCGATGAAGAAGGCTTGGCCCCTTTCTCTTTGTGAGAAGAAAACACAAGCCTATGCCCTTTTTTATACACTTTGGTGACCTCTAGCCTAGGTAGTTGAATCTTCTATACTGGTTTGCTAGATGATCCCATCTCTGTTTGTTGTTTTGATGCGCTTGTAGACTGAGATCCTGCATTTTCCTCATGCCATTTTAGAGTTGTTTCTAAGAAGGTTTCCCAAGCCATACCCCTCGCTACCAACTGATTAAGGACAATGGTTTTGATGAGATTATAATGGAACATGCTTGGAGAGTGCTCTTTTTCCTTCAACTGTATCTTCTTAGACATTTTTGAAATACTCCTGAACAAGTAATTGCATATGTTGAGTGGCTTTTGAGATGTGAAGTGCATCAAGAGGCAAATGTGATATGCATACAACCTTGAGAATCTACCTTCATAGGTAAAGAACCTCATGATGGTATTCATTAAAGGAGTGCACTTCTAAAGCAACTGTATGAAAGTTGTAAGGTGAGTATGTGTGTCTTTGTATGGAATCTTTAAGAAGGGCTTGTAGTTTTCAAGATCTAGATTCATTCCTTTGAACCAGTATTCACCATTTTCTGGTAGGCTAGTTGCTAGTGAGATGGGGGTCATTGAGAAGCTAAAATCAATACCAACAATGACAATAGTTTACCCTTTCAAGTGTGTATCCACCCAATCTATCAGCTACACATAAAACCCTGCTTCACTTACTATTTTGCAAAATTCCAAAGAGTGAACATCTTCAATGCATTGTTTGATGAAAGGATAAGAGTTGATCTGATTGCAAATCTGATGGCTCATATCTAAGTATTCTCCCTCCTTTGTGTTTTCTCTTTCTCTCTGGTGAAGAATCAATCTCCACGATGATACAAAATCCTAGCAGTAAGAAGTGAAAATAAATGTGATATGGGTATGAAAATGAAGTGATATATGAGGGACTTTGACAAAATGATGGGAGGGGTTTTGTGAAAGATGAGATGGTTTTGAGAAACTGATGAAAATGAGTGAGGAAGATGGTGAACAAATGTGGCTATTAGGAAGTGAGACCAAGAAGGTTTATGATGTGATTTTTCCAAAATAACTCTTGGAATGAGTTAGGGTTTTGTTTTTTTAGCATTTAACTTGATTTAGGGGTGGATGGACTGGTCAAGATGACTCATCATACATGTGTGCAAGTGTATAAAGTTAATTTTCATGTTTAGAAGATAAAAAATTGTGATGACCATTTCTACCCTAGCATTTCCCATGGCACTTTTGCTACAAACCCTAGCTTGAGATATCACCAACATGGAATGCAAATGGGAAAGTAAAAATCAAGGGAAATGATGTACTTACTTGTTCCTCAGCCTTACAAAGCAATTTGACCAAGTTTGAAAGCAAGAACTTTGAATTTGGGGAAAGTTTGGGTGTTTTTTGGGCACTCTGTCCTGCGCACAGCGCAGTTCTTCTACACAAAGTGCCAAAGCGTAGCGCAGTTCTCCTACGGGTAGTGCCTGCCTCAAAAGCACAGTGCAGTGTATCTACGCATAGTACCTACAAGTTTTGACCAAATTCTCCTAAGGAAATGGATTTTTTTCTTTTTTAAGCAAGTGAGCTCGATGACGAAGAGTGAATGAGAGATGAATGAAAAGGTACTAAGTAATTTTGAGTTTATATAGGGGTAATTTCTTCATTTTTTCAAAAAGAGAAAAGAAAATAATCCTATTTTGTGAACTGATTTCACTTTTCTAAAGGCAGCTTTTACCTTGCTTTTGCAAATGTACTTTTTGCATCTCCTCAGTACTGGTGCTTTCTTCTCCCCAAACTTTTTTGATGTCATGAAAATGTAAATAAATCATGTTTCATTTATTGAACTCCTTTCTTTGTCAAGTTTGACATATTTTTGAATTTTTTATGGAAGTGGTGGACCTTGGGGACCCTTATGACCTAATGGATGACTTAATACCTAATGGAATGATGACAATGACTTGACTAATTTTCATGGTATATGACAAGAAACCAACATGAGTGAAATTTTCAGACAATGACTTTATGTTGGACTAACCATGCAATGACCAAATTTGTTGTGTAAACCTAGTGACAAAAAAATTTGATGATGCAAGCCTGAAAAGACCATGGTAAAAGAATTTTTTGATCCAAGTGACAGGCTAACAAGACTGACACTAACAGAATGTATTTCCCAGACTAAAGGGTGTAAGGTTGATTAACCATTCCTTGAGAACCATATGGAACATATGGAGTTTGGTATTGGACCTAAGCCTCATAGGGCTACAGAAACTGGACATCGCTCGACCCAGATGGATCAACGGGATTTTGAACCTATTGGTACTGGACATTACTTGATCCAGTAGGATCAACAGGGTTGTGAATAATGCCAGAAGAAGGCTGGTTCATACCAAGGATGTGAGCTTGTGAGCCACTCACATTGGTGGTGCCTAAAACCATAGAAAAATTTAGGTCTTTCCCCCCAGGCGGTTGCACAGCTTGGCCACTAACTAGAGGGATGGAGGAACTGACAAAGACATTCCTCGAGACCGCCAGTTGAACTGGATGGGTGACTGGGATTGATGATACAAGAGGGTTGGGAATGGTGGGTTGCACCAGGACTGAGGTAACAACCTATTGGGAGGTCGAGTTCGCAATGAATGGACCTAAATTAGGCATAGCATCAGATGCCCAAACAGGGTTATGGTAAAGTGATCAGGCACTAGCTGTACATGAAATCAACTATGCCAAAAACACATAATTAGGTGTCACATTGGTGGAATGATCCCTGTATAGGGGAAACCTTCATGAGGAAACATATGTTCTTCCTCATTGACAATGTGTGGAGTAGAAACTTTTGACTACTCTAGATAGGTGATTGGAGCATCACCTTAATGTTCCATATATGTGAACAAACAACGAAAAATGACCAAAGAAATACGAGGGGATAATTCCAAAGGGACACCCGATTGATCGTACAAACTGTAGGGATGTTGCAGTGATATCAAAACAGGGTCAAAAAAGGATTTAGAGGATAGATAACCATTCCAAGCTAACTGTCAGTGGTGGACTATCTCTCAGGAGTTTGAACGGGATTGTCCAGAGATTCTGGGCCAAGATCAGCAGATGACCCAGTATCTAAAGTAGGCCAAGGATGAGATGACAAAGGTTGAATGCTTAAAACAATTTCGAGTTCAACACCTTGGTCCTCAAGTGACTCTGGTAACTCAGGGAATGACTCCTCAGGCAATCTTTTAGACAGAAGAGAGGAAGAGGAACTAGGTGAACCAGATGGCTCAGCCACAATGACCTTGCTTTAGTTGACAGGAAAAGAGAGAGATAAAATTAAGGGCTTTAAAACATTATTTAAGGGAAACTCATGATTTGGTTTAGAAAATACTAATAGGATGTTATCAGATCATGGGCAATGAACTATTAAGATGCATAAATACACTGGTGCTCTTTCATTTTTTAACAGTCGAGAAAGAAACAAATATGACTCTATCGCTTTTGATTGGAAACGAGCTCGAAAGGACAAGTGCTTGAATGCTCTTTTAAGTTTAATAATTCAAAAATACCAAATGACTTCTCTGGATGAACTAGGTAAACATGATTACCAGGCAACCGTGAACTACAAAATACCTCCCGACAAACCGAGAAGTATGAGCAGGAAATCTCTGTGAATGTTGTGTTTGGTGTATCATGTTTGCAAGGCGACTGACTCAGCTTCCTATGGATAAATTATTACAGCCTAAATGGGTCTCCCGTTATATACTCGATGATACGGGGAACACAAATCCATACTACAACTATCTAATGCTGAAGATAACGTTAGCTGCTAGGTTTAAAGATGTTGAAACACGTCTCTAGCCTAGACCTTCTAGATATGATTTTTAGATTTCAAATGCACCTTAGGCTAATTTAGTTATTTTAAAATTTATCTTGAGTTATGTCTCAGTTTTCAGGCCTTAGTGATGTGACTCAAAAAACCTTAAATGAAACTAAATGAGATGAGACCCTTTCAATTCGATGAATTACCTACACTAAAGAGAGTAGAAAATACACAATCAAATGTAAACAACCAAGCAACCGAAAGAAAAATGATCTTTCACTACTTCACTTTACGAGAAAATAAAATAATGAAAATTGCATTCCAATTCCTAATTTCTTGACAAGTACATTTCTAACAGTCCTTTCAAGATCAAAATAGTTCTTTTCCTTTTCAAATTCCAATGCAATCCTAGTCTTTAATGATGTTGACTATCGTAGCATAATGATGCAACAAACTAGAATTTCATACTTTTTCATGAAACAACGAAATGAATTTTTTGCATACAACACTTCAATGAAAAAGGTTTTGAGACAATTAGCTCAAGCAATGAAAACATGAAAAGAGAGACTCGTTTAGAGTAATGAAGCACTGAATTTACCGAAAACAAGACAAGAAATGTAATCCATGCTAGAAAAGAAATGTTTAGACAAGCAAATGAAAACATTTCAAACATGTATAATGGAGGTCAAAGTTGTAAAAGGACTGCAAACAAAATTCAAGGAGTAAGTACACCAACAACTCAACTCACTGAGTTCACAATCAGCTAAATCTATAACAATCTAGATTCCCTAGTGTCACTAACCATCCAATGACCCAAGAGATCAAGCAGGAATATGCCAAACCAAGAAACAAACAAAACCAAATGAAAAGTAGCTTTCGAGTCAAGGAGGAAATGGTCTAAAAGGCTTACGGGGTCGAAATCATGAGAGCAAGATACATTGGCCAAGATTGGGGATAAACCCTAATCTTCACTTATAAGAATCAACACAACTGCCTAACTGACAACAAGTGCGAGAGGGAGGTCGGCACAACTGTTTTTCAGCATATCGCACTGATTAGTGCGACTGTCAGTGAATTAAGCACATTGAGCGAGGGAGCCAAGTTTTTTTTTTTTTTTTAAATAGAGACCATATTTGCTACTATGAATTTCAAACTCAGACCATTAAGCAAAAGAAAATAAATAGAACCAAAAGGAAAAAGTGGAGCTAGAAAAGTTCACATGAATCATGAAATCTCAAACAAGGCAAACAGAAGGATTGGCTCCACAGTATGGTTGCCAATTTGTGGTGAAGTGAAATTACGAGTGCTGACACAAACAATTCCTCTAGCCCAATAATGGGTCCAGCCACAACTAATACATTCTATGGAAGATTTCCTTAGTTTATAACTAATTAAGGAGTCCTACCACTGAATATTCTTATCCTGTTTGATGATGTCCTTCCTTTCTCACTCCAGCTATGTTTGGCTTCCTTCTTCAAACAACTAAAACAAGTAAACAACTATTATTGGGAAAACTAGTGTCTATTCAGAGCTGTTAGTCCCACTAAGATGGGTAGCTATCTTAGAAACAAACAAACTAAAGTCACTTGTGTTTTCCTTTACGAGAGATAGATGAGAAAGAAGCAGAGAGTACCAACCTCAATCTTTCGCTTGGCTCCTTGCTTGTTTCCTTTCCCCTTTGGTAGAATCTCGCCACTCCTTCCTTACTTGTCCCACTTCAAAGAGCACTTGTAGAGTCAAAGTAGCATAATACCATCAAAGCATAGAGATCTATCACCATAAACAATATAGGATTAGATGTATATTAACCATATAAATGCCTATATCAATACGAGATTCAGAGATATACAAGAATATGGAGGAAAACTCAAATAGCTTTATTGATAGAAGTAGTAGAAGAGAGGATTACAACCCATTGGTCTGACCTAGTGCCATCCTCCCAGCATGAAAGCCCTCTTCACCCCATACAAAGCAAGATCACCCAACAATGCCTTCAAAGAGAAACCAACAACACTTCCTTGCAAATTACAAAATTCCAGCCTTTGGATCTATGGGATGAGGGATCCATATATAGATGTTTGTAGGGGAGTGAGTCAGCTTCTAGGATTTTGATTATGTCATCTCTCTGATCTCTTACTCATCCTTGGGCGAATTCAGAGAGGCAAGTGTCAAATGAGCAGCTTCTAGAAGATTCTCAGGGTCTCCACCTAGCAAACTGCTTGTGCCATTTATCTGATCTCGCTCATCGCACCCTACAGAAGGGATTTCCAGTATGCGTTGCACCTTTTTCATGTGGTAGGTGAGATGCATTGCACCCTTAGCACTGGGCAGTCTGTATGGTCCTGCTTTGACCAAATCTGAGTAGTTTTTCATGTAGAACTTCTGGGAGATGATGTAATCAACTGACCTTGCTCCTTTAGGGTATGAAACAACACTTTTAGGGACTTAGAAGCCCTTGGTTTATGGACATATGTGATTGAGGTTGTAGTGCCCAAATATGTCTATAACAGTTGCCCCCTAAAGCATGAGGTCGTAAATCTTTTTGATGTCAGGTGAAATGCTTTATCATGAGGATCTGAGGTTTTTTGGACTGGAAGGTGACCTATAATAAGATACAATACAATACATTATCTTCATAATATTTTCATGACCTAGCTGAGGCAGGCATTTCCATGCTCAGCTTTATAAATTCATTTTCATGTACATAAGACAAACAACCGTCTGTGTAGCAGATCGATGATTCTAATAGAGCCATAATACTTTGGTTTGGATGATTATCTATGCAACAATGATGTGCATTTGATGTCTTTATTTTCCTGAATATATCGTAGTCCGGATGGATGAAACTAAATCCGGGGTCTTCAAAACTCGTTCAATCTTCGCCGGAAGCACAAGGCGGTCCATGTGAAAAGATGTTTTGATGTCGAACATGGAAAGACATCGCCTGATTACCAACCAATGATGTAAGTTGTTAACAGGCGCGAGAGGAATCACCGATGATGATGATGGCCCTCAAGGTACTATAGTACAATTCATGTGGTGTGAATACATGAGTCAATCTCGAACACCACGTAAAATCTTTCGGTCGAAGGCCATTAATGTAAACCTATCGTCGGAAGTGAGAAACTTGCCATTGAGGAATGCAAGCTTCAAAGTACTGAAAGGGTTGTCCCTAGGTCGACTTCTTAGATAATGAGCTGATGTTGACAAGAAGTGACCGGTCGTAGGAGGGCATTAATGAATCCCACATCTATGACACATAATGGAGCAAATGATTTTGTGGAGGTGAAAATGATCTGATGATACAAGTTTCAGGGTGGCGGTCATGAAAGAATGAAGCGTGAAGGTATTGCAGTGGATGAGACACAAGTTAGGTAGCTGAATTCTCTGAGCGACTTCTCTTGAACATATCGGTGACACTGAAATGGATTGGTAGCATTAACCCCAAAAGTGGATGGTATAGTGAACCAATGGTGATATGACCGGTGAATGGAATAACCCAACCCGACTCAATCATGGTGATGGAGTGAAAGTGTCATGTCTAAGAGCGGCTTTCTACGAATAAATTTTCTTCATGTTTTCTTCCTAATTTTCCCTGGTCATTTCTAACCAGTACCTCTTTACTTTTGTCAAGCTTGAGGAGGATAAAATATGCTTGTTCTATAATTTTCCCTTCGGGCAAACCCGTTGCTATGTTTTAACGAGCCTAGCGATAGTGAGACTCGCTCTTGTCTGAATGGACAAGTTTGTCGCTATTTTTTTAATGAGTTTAATGACAAGGATAACTCAGTTCTTTTCAATTTTAGAGAGCCTGAAAATAGACGGAAAGGAAACTCCAATATCCCTTTTTCGTAATATAATCCCTTACATCTGAAAAAGTATAAATAATGCGAAAGGGATGACTTTTCGATAGTTTTAACGAGCCAAACAAGACAAATGCTCGATCTTTTTGTGTAATAATCCCTCATGTCCAAAAGGATTAAAATCTAGAGGAGGTATGGCACTTCCAATCACTTTAACAAGCTGGAGAGGCCAATTGCTCAGCAATCTTTTCATATTTTATGAGTCAGATGAAAAGAGCTTAAAGGAGACTCGTTTTTTGAGTAACGAGTGATGTTTTCTGATAGCAGCTGGTTCCAGGTAGTGTTTGGAACTTTTCAATCACAGTAGTGTAAAGAAGGCAGCTAATAGGATCACTCATCATAGTTGTTTCTCAAAAGGGGTAAAAAATCAAATGGAGGTGTATGATGGGCTAAAAAAGAGTCGAGGTGATGGTAAGAACATGACCAAGGTTCAAAAGCTAATAATAATGCGATTGCAATGGTTATTTACAGGAGGTGGGTTCATTTTTAATGAGCTTAAACTCTGGTGGAACATATGCTCATTTCTAGGTTTATTTTTTAACGAGCTTGAACTTCGCGTAAAACTGCTCGTGCCAATCATATAATAAGGATGTCTCATCGATAGGTTCATTTTTTAGGGAGCTTGCCCCATTCGAAATTTTTCTCCAGATCCTTTCATTATGTAAGCTAGGAATGACCAATCCTACGAGTTTAAAGGGTTAGGAACCTACAAAATAAGAAAATAAATGGTAGCTTTTCACTTTCATGCAAAAAGGTTTGCATGCCCCTAGGTATATCAAAGTAGAGTTTCCAGGTTACCCTTCAATTTGCAGACAAAACATTTTCTCTATAAGGACAGGCATACCTTCTAACAGAAGTTTCTTATTCCAGTCTAATCCCATTTTCCTAAATCGATAGGTCTGTCAGACTAGTCATATATCCTCCGTGGAAACTTACCCTATACCTGAAGTTTTCCTGTCGAAGCAGGCCTGGGTGCATTCCCCCTGGGTTTCAGTCACAATCACCGAATCACTCGCGCTCATCAGGTGGAAATACTGGAGATTGATGAGACATTCCTTACACAAAAATACCTGTTAGGGATGGCATTTGACTATTAGCTATGTGTGAATCAGGGAATGAAAGCTGGTCTACGAGCTGGACCACTTTTCCTTCATGCGGAAAACACATCACTCAAAAGAGTGAGGAAACAATAGCGATAAATGTAGTCACGCCCGAGGAGTATATTGTAATCTAAAGGTCCTTAGACTACCATTATGTTCAGATAAATGGTTTTCCTTCTCAAAGTTATAGGCAAATTTGGAAGGATCCCTAATAGTTGACTGGTTCCTTTTTTTGAAGCCTGTCAGATTTCACATCTTAGGAAAAAGTGATGGCGAACAAAGCGCTTTCCAAGCAGTTGAGGAAAGGATACTCACAGAAGCCCCTTCATCTATGATGGTACCAACCATGACCATTCTGTAAGTTTGCACTATGATTTGGAATGGTACATTAGATGGTAGATGGGGTCTGACTAGTAGATTCCAATCAAAGGAGATGACTAGGTTGCTTGGAGGTGGGACTGAATAAATGGTTGGATACATCTCTGACGAACTTCCTTCTTGTGGTAAAGGAATGGGTAGATTGTCCCCGTGTTCATTAGAGTCTGTGTTTATGAAAATAATTTTAACAGTGTCGTTCTCATTCTCTTTGGTAATTGTATCATCTGAAGGTAAATCCTCTAAAGACAAGATGGGGCGACTGTCGTCTCGAACTGTTGACTTTGGTCCAATGCAGACTCAGAGGGTTTATCTTCAATGATAGGTGCTTTGACCAACGACAAAGGTGCGTCAGTCAGATTTTCAACTAGCGATGGACTCGGCAAGAGTTTCTTGTATCTAGGAGGAAGTCATAGCGGTGAAGTAGGAAGGTTATCCAAGACTCTTTTAGCTTCGTCTAGGAAGGGACAACAGTGGATGGCATGATCGCCTTCACACAGTCTACAAGGAATTTTAGATCTTCCTTTTTGTCTGGTGACTTCATTTTCGCAGTTGATGGTGTACTCTCAACATGATCGTCAGAGGTTGATGACACTGGATTGTGCAAGCGGGGAGACCAGTCCCTTAAGATCTATGGGATGCAAGGACAAACTTGATGATAGTGGTCCCCTTTGCAAATGACACATGGAGATTTAGGTTTGGATGGTGCAGTGTGTGGATTTTTTCTAGACGATGTATGGTTGCCCATTTTTTCTATTGGATCCTTCTTCTTCTTCTCCTTCCCTTTCTTCTTCTTCTCAGTTACTTAGTTTTTAGTTTTACTATCTTCACCAAGCGAAGAGGAAGAAGAAGAGGGAGAAACAAACGAGGTTGAAGGTTCGGGGGTAACTCTAGTATCATCTAGTTGCTGATTTGATTGCTAAGGAATCACAGTGCTTTGAATGACAGAGGTCAAGAAAATCCATGATGGTAGGCTGATTGTCTGTCTTGGAAGGGACATTGTGGCCATATGAGGTGCACCAACATCTCCCCAAGAGGAGAAAGGACTAGGATTTCTCCCAAGGGGAAATCCTTCATTGGTGGATTCCATTTTCTCAACCTAAGATCAACGAGGGAACAATGACGTTATTACAATTAAAATAAATTATAGACACTTTGACACAACTTTCTTTTTCATTTTTTAAGAGTCGAGAAAAAGCTAAAGATGACTCTAGTCGCCTTCAATTTTTAATGAGCCTGAAGTGACAAGTGCTCAGATGGACCTTTTCCTTTAAGGAGTCTGAAAAGGAAAAAAGAGACTACTCTAGAAATCTAGATAGAGGGATTACCAAACTAAATGTAAAACTATAGAATACATTTTACGGTATGACAGTCAATCTTCTTGAATGTTGTGTTCAGTGCATTGCGATCGATAGGGCGACAGAAATGGCTTCCTGAGGATAAAAGATATAACCTATTGTGGTCTCCCAATATATACTCGATGGTACGTGGGAGAAAAAGTCCATACTAGCACTTGTCATCTCAAAGAGGAGGAATCACCCAACCTATGATGAAAGCGACAGTTACCAGGCTTTACGATGCCAAAATATGTCTCTAGCCTAGACTTCTAGATGTTGTGTGTTAGGTTCCAAAGCATTTTTATGTTCATTGAATTTATTTTACAGTTGATCTTTATTAAGAAGATTTCCTTTAAGGTTCACTACGTGATGTAGATATATAACTCCTAAGTATGCAATCTAAGATGATAAACAGTCATTTACTCTTCTTTTTGCAATGAAAATCCTAGCTACTAAGGAAAGAGAAGTGAAATCCTTTCAACATAGAGCAGAGAGCACACACTAGATGCACTTTCCTAAATCAAAATCAACAAGTAGTCTAAATGCAAATGCACATGCATGTATTTGTTTTCCACTTTCTTAATGTGTGAATGACAAAAAGAATGCTAAATACAAATCTGAATTATCTCTTTTTTCAAAGCGATAGTACTAACGATTTTCTTTAAAAAACAAAATGAAAGGAAGACAAGACGACACTTTGCGATTTTGAATTGAAAACTGCTTTTGACACTTGAAATACTATTAATTCATATCAAATACAAGAGTAATAGTGTAATCGACTATCAAAAAGAGGAGGATTCTTTTCTTTGACTGAAAACGACACTTGTGACAGTTTTAAATCAAAATATGACACTTCGATTAAGCTACTATTTTATAAAGGAGAACTGTAAATGGTGACAAATAAATAAAAACATTCACAATTCTTTGTACAATGGAGGCTGAATAATGCAAAGAAAGGGGGTTTCAACAGTGGTATACTGATCACAGACAACAAAACTCCTGAATAAAGCTAAAGACAGTGAAGAAAAAACCAAAATCTGGAGGCAGAAACAGTCTTATCTGATCATCGCACCTGTAACACAGGGAAGCAGGGATGCATCCCACCTACTGCACAAGGGAGGTGCGATGCATCCAGTCTGCCAAAAGGAGACACTGCGATGGTCCAAGGACGAGATTTTAACTTGGGTTTTGGTCACAGTTTGCTGCTTAATTTAGGGATTTAGGTTAAGCTAATGATAGTCAGTAAATACAAAGTATAGGGGTTTATCTAATGAGGTTACATGAGCTACCTCTAGGGCACTTAGGATGTTTGCAAGTCAGTTGTTCAGTTCATAAACAAACTCGGAGATTTACTGAAGTAGCATTTTTTCTACTTTGCACTCGCATAGAAAATGTAGTTCGAAGGCTAGCTGGCTTAACTTCAGGCTCGATCTGTAGTTTATGAAGCAAACAAATAGAGACAAGAAATCAAACTATTCGCTCCCCGGTGGGGTCGCCATTTTCTTATCGGGGAAACTAGTGTCTATTCAAAGCTGCTAATCCCACTAAGATGTGTAGCTATCCTAGAAAAAAACAAACTAAAGTCACTTGTGTTTTCCTTTACGAGAGATAGATGAGAAAGAAGTAGAGAGTACCAACCTCAGTCTTTCACTTGGCTCCTTGCTTGTTTCCTTTCCCCTTTTATAGAATCTCGCCACTCCTTCCTTACTTGTCCCACTTCAAAGAGCACCTGTAGAGTCAATGCAGCATAATACCATCAAAGAAAAGAGATCTATCAACATAAACAATATAGGATCAGATGTCTATTAACCATATAAATGCATATATCAATACGAGATTGAGAGATATACAAGAATATGGAGGAAAACTCAAATAGATTTATTGATAGAAGTAGTAGAAGAGAGGATTACAACCCACTGGTCTGACCTAATTCCATCCTCCTAGCATGAAAGCCCTCTTCACCTCATACAAAGCAAGATCACCCAACAATGTCTTCAAAGAGAAAACAATAACACTTCCTTGCAAATTACAAAATTCCAGGCTTTGGATCTTTGGGATGAGGGATCCATATATAGATGTTTGCAGGGGGTGAGTCAGCTTCTGGGATTTTGATTAGTGTCATCTCTTAGATAGTTCTTGGTTCCACTTGGAGATTTCATGATCTCTTACTCATCCTTAGGTGAGTTCAGAGTGGAAAATGTCAAATGAGCAGCTCCTAGAAGATTCTCAGCATCTCCACCTAGCAAACTGCTTGTGCCATTTGTCTGCTCTCACTCATCACACCCTGCAGAAGGGCTTTCCAGTATGCATCGCACTTTTTTCATGTGGCAGGTGATATGCATCACACCCTTAGCATTGGGCAGTCTGTATGGTCCTGCTTTGACCAGTTCTGATTAGTTTTTCATGGAGAACTTCTGGGAGATGATTTAATCAACTGACCTTGCTCCTTTAAGGTATGAAACAACACTTTTAGGGACTTGGAAGCCTTTGGTTTATGGACATATGTGATTGGGGTTGCAATGCCCAAATATGTGTATAAAAACAACATCAAACAACAACCGTGATAATAGACAAATTGTAATTCAAACTACTTAAGAAGTCAAGAAACATTAATCCATGAACATGTAAGATGACACATCATGTTGGAAATCAATCGATAGTTGCATATATATTGAATCAAGAAGAGATTACAACTATCTTATTGGAATTGCCATTCTCCTCCCAGAAAACCAGGTTCTCACACACTTATGCTAGCAATCCATGATGGCCTCAATAATAGTAGTTTTAAGGTTCTTCCATTTAGGCTTCACACTAAACCAAATTATCACTTCTCCCGCACATGACTAGAGAGCTACAACTATGAATAGCTTGTTGTTTACTCCAAACCTAATTAGCACTAGCACACCAACATTAACACTAGCTTGTGCTTGGGGAAAAGGGAGGTTTATATAGCATGAATGGATGGGAGATGGATCCTCTTCTCATGGGAGAAGGTCTTATCTCTTGAGGTAGTTCCATTATTATAGGGGAAAGGAGCACAAACTAACATCCTTGACCCTATCCAGCCAAACCATTTACCAGACTTCCATTACAAGGCTTCTAGAGATGGAAGCTTCAACTCTTTATTGAAAAAACTTTCCATAAGATGACTGGGATGACTAGAGCAAAGATCAGTCCCTCCGGTCAGCGCTAGGGACAGTGTTAATCCCTACATAGTAGAGTGAGGAGGATAAGGGCCATTACCATCGGTCTTGTAAACTGGGAAAAACAGATGATTTGTGGGAAATGGTGAAAAAGGGAATTGTTCTGCTCATGAAGAGGGACACAATGGGAGTTTCTTCATGAAGGGTAAGCATGAAGGGTTCACTGTAGAGGTACTCTAGGATCAAGGATCGAGGAGTACAGGGACAGTGGCAAAATGCTTTGTAACACCATGTAAGCTCATTGGGATGGGTTGTTTGATAGTGCCCATGTAAAATCGTTCGAGTGGATCGTTTGAGGGCACCCATGTAAACTCATTTGGGAGGTTCATTCAGTGTGACGGTGCCCCGAGCACTCATGCATGTATCAAAAAGTCCAGGTTGTGATTATGGGTAGGCCTTGTACACATTCGTGTCATCCATTTTCTCTCCTCTTCCTTGTGCCTTTGTTTCAATCATGTGTGGGCGCCCATGTAAACTTGTTCGGGAGGGCTGGGTCATCTTGTGTGAGGGCACCCATGTAAACTCGTTCAGTCATGTTGGGTCAGGTCATGTGAGGGCACCCATGTAAACTCGTTCAGGTGGGTTAGCCATGTCATGTGAGGGCATGCTCAGGCACATGGGCCCATGTTAAAAATGCTAAGTTGTGACTTGGGGGGGGGCTTGTGCACTTTCGTGCGGTTCATTTTCCTAATGCTCCTATGTGCCTTTTGTTGGAAAATACTAAGAGGGGGGGTGAATTAGTATTTCTTACCAATTAGCACTTTTAAATCTTCTCATATCATTAGTTAATCTTCAATTATCAATAATTTTTATGAAGTAACAACCATGAATAAAATAACAGAGGAGGCACAAACATTTTAGGTGGAAAAACCCCTTTGGGTCAAAAATCACCGAATGATTTTTAATAATTCTTTAATATTCAACTCCAATTGAAAATAAAGCTCAACCTTTCTAGAATCTAGAAAATCATTCTTCTCCAGCTCCCGCTGGATGGACGCTCTAATGCCTGAGATTCTTTAGTAGTCAACTAAATGGATGCCCCAGCACCCAATGACCTAAAAATCACCCTAGCACCACCCTACCAAACTGAAGATTTCACAGGCTTGAACCTATTGGTGACTTCATACACCAGCCTAGCACCACCCTACCACCTATAGAAGAATAAAAGAAGAATGGACTCTTGTACTAAGGAAAATGGTCCACTTTACAATGATATAGAATGATGTACAAGAAGAAGAAACACTAGACCATAACCCCAACTATGACACAACCACCTAATGATGATCGTAGACCTCGCGACACTGCCTCTTAAACTCTTGGTAGATAGACACATGTACAACCTTTACAAAGATGCTTTTACAATGACTCTGTACAATGATACTTTTGCAATGTCTCTATGGAGTGTTGTTCACTTGAAGACTTCATGTGGTGAACTTCTTGTTGTTCTATGCCTTGATTGTTTCTCTTTTCATGCTACCCTTTCTAATTCTTCAAAACATTATATTATGCATTGAGTCTTCTCTTGATGAATAAAATACCTGCAAAAAGTCTTCAATGAAATACCCATGACATGATAATAGCAGAACTTACCTCATCCTGCAAAGCATATGTCAGTTATAAAAAAATAAAATAAAATTAGAATACAGAGAACCTAATGCAATTAAGAGATGAGCATGCATATACAAAATATACTTACATGTATCTTACCTCTACTGCATCATTTTGTTGCACCTTGCTCTTTGATGCCCTAGAAAGTCTAGTCCTTTCCACCCCTTGACAACACTTGATCTAGTTTATTCTTGCCTTCTAGGAGCACGATATTTAATGTGATGTATATCTATGATTTCAGATCCACAATATGTGATCTTTAGTCCTGTAGTAGCCCTCTAATTCTTCTTTTCAATGCCACAGATCTGACCCGATTTGGACTCTTCAAGGCAAAATTATGCCCAATATCTCACAATGACCTAATTATGCACTAACTCAGTACAGCAAACTTGTAAAACGTGCCACATGTGACTGTATCTTCCTTCATCTCTACAATTGATACGAAAAAAACCTACAGCCTGTGAATTATCCTCCACTTTTTATAGAATTGCAATCCTCTTCTCAGAGAGAGAGCTATGAGATTTTTCCCAAGGTCACTTCTTTGAGATGAAATTCGGCAGCCTGCAAAAACCCTAAATTCCACACAAATCTCCAAAAATATAGCGAAATAATATTTAAAATTCGGTCACCAATTTCATCAGGACTGTGAATCAAAAGGATTTTAATTTCAGGATTTAATACTTCGCAAGAATGAAGTTATAACAAAAGTTCCACAATCACTACATTTGGAGGATATATGAGATTTATTTTCATAGAGTTGAGAGGGGTTTCATGGCAACACAATTACTCCCCCTATGATCAGGGCACCTCTTCCTACTACCTTCTCTCCCCCTTTGACATCAATGGAAAAGGATAACTCCCCCTGACACATAACCATCTTGCGGACGTGTACACACTTCCACTCCCCCTTTATTTTCTGAATAAGGAAAATCTAATGAGAACTTGGGAGAATCCCAAGCTTCTAGGGAAGATATTCAAATGCTTCATGAGGTAAAGGTTTAGTGAAGATATCAGCGATTTATTCTTTTCTACCAACATATTCAAGTTTGATATTCTTTTCAGTGACTTGTTCTCTAACAAAATGATATTTTATCGGAATGTGTTTTGTTTTTGAATGCATGACAAGATTCTTAAAGATGCTGATGGCATTGATGCTATCATAGAAGATGGGAATAGGCTCACCAAATTATACTTGAAGATCTTGCAAATATTGTTTCATCCAAAGGACTTGAGTACAACAAGTTGTTGTTGCAATGTATTCTACTTCCGTTGTAGATAATGAGATTGAGGTTTGCTTTTTGCTCAACCATGATACCAGACAACTACCTAGATAGAATGTTGCTCCACTATTACTCTTCTCATCATCAATGCTTCCTGCCCAGTCTGCATATGTAAAGGCTTGAATAATGAGATTGTTTCCCTTGGGATACCACAAGAAATATTTTTTCCCCTTTAGATTTCGAAGAATTCTTTTAACGACAATAATATGTGTTCTTTTGGTGTTGTTTGGAATCTTGCTACTTGTTCAACTATTTGCATAACATCTGGTTGGGAGGCTATTACATATAGAATACTACCAATCATATATCTGTACAACCTCTAATCCACATCCTTAGATGAGTCGTCTATGCTCAATTTGCAACCTCCTACCATCAGAGTGAGGATGGGTCTACAATCTTCCATTTTGAATTTATTTAGAATTTCCTTGATGTACTTGTATTGACATATAAATATTCCTTTCTCTTGCTAGGATATTTGAATCCCTAAGAAGTATGCCAACTCACCAAGTAAAGACATCTCGAACTCACTTTGCATCGCTGTAGCACAGTTCTTACTTAGTCGATCATCATTGCTACCAAATATTATATCGTCCACATATACCTCAACGATTGTTAAATTATCCTTATCTATTTGTATGTAAATATTTCTATCATCAATACCTTTCTTGAACCCTTGTTGATGTAGATGTTTATCAAGACGAGAATACCATTCTCTAGGAGCCTACTTGAGACCACACAGAGACTTGTTTAACCCACAATCATAGTCCTTTTTCTGATAGTAGAAAACCTTTAGGTTGTTTGATGTAAACTTCTTCTTCTAATTCTCTATTCAGAAATGCTGACTTAACATCCATTTGGTAGACTTTTATTTTTCTTGAACATGCGTAGGCAAGAAAAATCTGGATGACTTCCATTTTAGCAACTGGTGCAAATGTTTCATCTAAATCAATTCCTTCCACTTGTGCATAGCCTTTGCAAACCAATCTTGCTTTGTTTCTGGTAACCTATCCATCTTCATTCAATTTGTTCCTGAACACCCATTTCGTCCCAATGACATTTTTATCTTTTGTTCATGGAACTAATTCCCAAGTGTTTTCTTCTCAATTTGATCTAATTCTTTATTCATAGATACTACCCAATGTTCATTCTCATTGGCTTCCTCAAAACTACTAGGCTCAAAAGTAGCTAGAAAAAAAACATGAGCTTGTTGTGATGAATGAAGTTGTTGACCTTTTCTTGTTCCAATACCTTCATTTATGTCACCAATGATTTGATTTGATGGATGGTTCTTTTGAATCCATTCTTTTGTTATCTTTGGAGGAGCTTCTTGATGTTGCTCCTGTATATATTGTTGATCATTATTCACATCTTCTTGGTTGACAATTGCTTCTTGTCCTACAATTTTCTCTGTACATTTTTCAGCCTCTATCTCAAGTTTGAAAGATTCTAGATCCTCATCACTATTTGTTAGAACACTATCTTCGTCAAATGTAACATTTATGCTCTCCACTATATTTTTTTTGTCTTAGATTATAGAATTTATAGGCCTTTCTTTTGCATGAGTAACCAACAAATATACTTTCATCAAAATGCCATTCAAACTTACCCAAATTTTAATCTTCTCTTTTGATATAACATTTTCTTCCGAAGATTTTGAAATATTTTACTTTAGCTAGTTTTCCTTTCCATAATTCATATGGGGTCTTATTGCAATTATTTCTGAGAGGAATTCTGTTGATAAGGAAGATTGTTTTATCAACTACTTGAACCCAAAATTTTTCATCCAATTTTGAGTCCTTCAACATTGTTCTACCCATTTCCTGTATGGTTTTGTCCTTTCTTTGAACTACTCCATTTTGTTGAGGTGTTCAGACTATTGAGAATTGTCTTTTTATTCCATTTTCATCACAATATTGCTGAAATAATTTGGACGTGAATTATCCACCATTATCTGATCTTAGACACTTTATTTTTAAATCAGTTTCATTTTTGACCAACTCCTTGTAGATCTTAAAACACTCAAATGCTTCAGATTTTTTCTTTAGGAAACTGATGGCTGTCATCCTAGTATAGTCATCTATCATTAACATGAAATATAATTCTCCATCTAAGCCTTTTATTCCCATAGGACCACATATATTAGTATGTATCAATTTTAATGGATATGATGAAAAGTGCTCTTTTGTTTTAAATCCACATTTTGTCTGCTTGCCATGCCGACAGGCCTCACATTGTGTGTTGGAAGGTTTTGATATTTTCGGGATTTCTTGTACTACTTCCTTTTTTCTTATCCTGACAAGATTTTAAAAGTTTATGTGACCCATTTGTTTGTGCCATAAACAAATTTCTTCTTCTTTAGCTAGTAAACATACTTTAGTTACTTCATCCAGAACATATATGGCATTTGGAGCTCCACTTGATGTAGCCACAATTTTACCATACTTGCCTTTCCCAATTTCACATTTTGTGGAGTTGAATAACATTGTGTGTCCTTGATCACACATTTGTCCAACACTGAGCAGATTGTGCTTCATATTTTCAACCAATAGAACATTCTTGGCTAGAGCATCTTTGCTTCCAAGACTGACGGTACCTGATCCTATAAATTTGACGATACATCATTTCCAAAGGACATGATTCCTTCCTTCTTCTCTTTCATAGATAAAAATTTATTTCTATCTCCAGTCCTATGCATTGAGAAACTACTATCAACATACCACATACCTTTGTTGTTTTGAGCCTTGAGAGCGAGAGCACAATTATCAGTGTTCTTCTTCTTCCATGTTCATTCATTATGTGGCTTCGAAGATTCTTCTGAAGGATTTTCAAGTCTGCAGTCTCTGGCTATGTGTCCAAAGTTTTTACATTTGTAACATTCAATATTAATTCTTAAATGTTCAAATATATTGATGTTTCCTTGAGCCCTGGTAGGTTCATATTTGACAAATCTCCTTGAATTATATTGGTTCCTAGGGTACGTGCGACATTCTACAACTTTACGACCAAATTTTCCACATGAATAACAATAGCCATGAAAAATATGTTGGTACCTAGATGGAAATCTTCGTCGGGGAATTGTATTCCAAGGATGTTCTTGTGAACCTTGTTCAATGAAGTCTACATGCTTGTCAGATCTCATAGGTTCATTGTATTTTGTTGTAGAAGGTCCTACTTCTTCTTCTTTGGAACAGAGGCCAGTTCTGTTGTTGTAAGATCGTTGATTGTTGATGAGTTCTTCCAACACCCTTGAGCTATTGGCATAGTTTTCAAAAAAATTTCCCTTCTTCACTTCCTTATGCAGCGAGACTACTTCAGCTTCTAATGCTTCCCTTTCTCAGTTGCTTTCTTCGAACTTACTTTGAAGTGATCGTTCAATACATTTTTGTTCTTCAACTTCAATTTTGAGACCTTTAACTTGTTCTTCAACAGTATTGGAACGGATCTTCTTAGTCTTAAGCTCTTTTATAAGCTTGATTTCCTCCTTAGATAATTATTCTATGCTCAACCCTTCTTCTTCATTGTTTGATACCTCTTGTTTATTGCGCTTGGCCATAAACAATACTTTCTCATTTGCTTCTTCTTCATTGTCACTGTCTTCATTAGATGATGACCTATCTTCTTTAGATAGAAATTTCCTTTTGAATCCTTTCTTCTTGCCTTGCTTGTTGAATTTCTTAAAGCCTTTCTTTCCTTTCAGTTTCCATCACTTCTACTCAGTCATTTTTCTACGAAATTCCCAACCTCACCACAACTGAAACATATCAATGCAAGTTTACCTTTGAATTTTCCCTTACCAATTTTTATTTTTCTCGTAAAGTAAGCATATTCTCCATCTGAAAAAACTTCTTCATCATCTTCCTTTTCTTCATACTTGCGTGTGCAGGTGCTGGTCTTTGCCTTTGAAGGTTGTTTCTCCTTATTGGTTTTCTTAGATGCAGTGAACACAGTTTCTAGATGTGAAGTACCCTCTTCTTCATCAAGTATCATTTCATATGCTATGAGAACTCCATGTAATTCCTCTTTGCTGAGTTTGTCCAGATTTGCGCTGTATTCTAATATCGGTACCTTTGGGTTGAATCTTCCTAGTAACATTCTAAGAATATCTCATATAATAATATTCTCATCAACAAGCTCTCCCAATCCTTCTAGATTTTTTGTTATTTCATCATGTTGAAAGTAAACATCAATGTTGTCATTTTCTTTCATTTTGAGTTGCTCAAATTTTTCTCTATAGATTTGAAGCTTTGCTTCTTTGACATCTAAGTCACCTACATATATATTCTCAAGCTTGTCCCATACATTTTTGGCGGTATTACGACCCAACACCTTATGATAAGAAGATTCAATAAGTCAACTGATAATAATATTCTTTTCTTTTGCATCATTTACCAAATTATTCTTAACTTGTTCATCCGCGCTTGGTGTAAATCCATTTTGAATAGTGTCCCATACTTCGTAAACTTGTACCAAGAGATAGACCTCAATTCTTCCTTTCCAAAGTGCATAATTATTTTCATTGAATAGAGGTACACCATTCTTGGTATGCTCCATGATCTCCTTCTAGTTGTTAAACTGCTATTGAAGGAACCAAGCTCTGAAACCAATTTTTGGAAAATACTGAGAGGGGGTGGTGAATCACTATTTCATACCAGTTAGCACTTTTAAATATTTTCAGATCATTAGTTAATCTTCAATTATCATTAATATTTATTTAGTAATCACAGTGAATAAAATAACACAGGAGGCACAAAAATTTTAGGTGGGAAACCCCCTCTGTGTCAAAAATCACTGAACACTTTTCTAATAATTCTTTAATCTTCAACTCAAATTAAAAAGAAAGCTCCAACTTCCTAGAATCTAGAAATGCATTCTTCTCTAGCTCCCACTGGATGGACACTCCAATGCCCGAGATTCTTCAGTAATCAACTAAACGGATGCCCCAAGACCCAATGAGCTACAACTCACACTAGCACCACCCTACCAACATAAATTTTTCACAAGATTGAACCTATTGGTGACTCCATGCACCAACCTAGCACCACCCTACCACCCTATAGAAGAATAAAAGAATAATGGACTCTTGTACTAGGGAAAATGGCCCACTTTACAATGATATAGAATGATGTAGAAGAAGAAGACACACTAGACCATAAATCCAACTATGACACAACCACCTAAAGACAATCCTAGACCTCGCGATACTGCCTCTTAAACTCTTGGCAGACAAACACTTGTACAAATTTTACAAGGATTCTTTTACAATGTCTGCATGCAATGCTGCCCACTTGAAGACTTCATGTGCTGAACTTCTTGCTATTGTTTTGCACCTTGATTACTGCTCTTATCATGCTACAATTTCTCATTCTTTATAAAATTATATTATGCATTGATGGTTCTCTTGATGAATATATAATACCTGCAAAAGTCTTCAAGGAAATACCCATGACACGATAATATCAAAACTTACCTCATCCTACAGAGCATATGTTAGTGCTAAATAAAAACAACAAATTAGAATACAGATAACATAATTCAATTAAGAGATGGACATGAATATATCGAAGATACTTACCTATAGCTTACCTCTGCTGCATCATTTTTCTGCTCCTTGTGCTTTGATGCCCTAGAAAGTCTGGTCCTTTGCACCCCTTGACAACACTTGATCTAGTTTATTCTTTCCTTCTAGGAGAAGGATATTTAATCTGATGTATCTTTGTGATTTCAAATCCCCAATATGAGATATTTGGTCCTATAGTAGCCCTCTGAGTCATCTTTCTAATGCCATAGGTCAGACCCGATTTCGACTCTTCAAGGCAATGTTATGCCCAATCTCTCACAATGACCTAATTATGGACTAGTTGAGTAGAGTGAACTTGTACAACGTGCCACGTGTAACTGTTTCCTCCTTCGGCTATGAAATTGATATATAGGAAAACTACAGTCTCTGCACTATCTGCCACTTTTTACATAATTCCAATCCTTTTCTCAAAGAGAGAGTTATGACAATTTTCCTAAGGTCGCTTCTTTGAGATGAACTTCGGAAACCTGCAAAAACCCACACTTCCACATAACATATCTCCAAAAATATAGTGAACCAAGATCTGAAATTTAGTCATGACGTTCATCAGGATTTCGAATCAAAGGGGTTTTAATTTTAGAATCTAAGACTTCGCAAAAATAAAGTTATAGTAAAAATGTCATGATCACTACATTTGGAGGATATATGAGATTTATTTTTATAGAGTTGAGAGGTGCTTCTATAGAGAACATTGGAGGGATTTTAGGAGCTTAAAAATTATTAATTAATGACTATTCAATGACAAAAACCAATTATGAGTGCCATGTCACAACCCCATAGGGTTTTATCCCACTAACTCGGGTTACTAACTTCAAACATGAATATCTCTCAAACTGTGAAGACTTACTTGTCGTGCCATATATCAACTATATAGAAGATCCTTGACTCAAAATAGAGTAAGTTGTCAAGTCAAAATTCCCTTGCAAGATCAGGGTAGCCCCTAGTGCTACTTGGGTTAACATCAATGGCAACCTCACATCATCTTTAGATCAACACCGTCATTTCCCATGTAAACTCATTTGTGTAGGTTGTTTGAGGCCATCCATATAAAATCATTTAGTTGGGTCATTTCGTGTGAGGTTACACCCAGGCACATTTTCCTGTATAAAAAATGCTAAGTTGTGACCCTGGGTGGGCCTTGTACACATTCATGCACTCATTTTCTCTCCTCTCCCTTGTGCCTTCATTTTGGTCATGTGTGTATGCCCATGTAAACTCATTCAAGCAGGTTGGTTCATGTCATGTGGGGGCACCGATGTAAACTCATTCAAGCAGGTTGGTTCATGTCATGTGGGGGCACCGATGTAAACTCATTCATTTGTGTCAGTTCAGGTTGTGTGAGGGCACCCATGTAAACTCGTTCAGGTGGGTTGGTTCAGGTCGTGTCATGTGAGGGCGGGTCCGAGCACACAGGCCCATGTCAAAAATCCTAAGTTGTGACCTGGGGTGGGGCTTATGCACGTCTGTGCAGTCTGTTCTCCCAATGCTCCCATGTGCCTTTGTTTGTCATGTAAACTTGTTCGGGTGGGTCGTTTGAGGGTGCCCATGTAAACTCATTAAGTTAGGTCATTCAATGTGAGGGCACGCCCGGGCACATGTGCCAATATAAAAAATGCTAAGTTGTGACCCAGGGTGGGCCTTGTGTAGTTCATGTGACTTGCTTTCCTGCCTCTCCCTTGTGCCTTTTTTTTGGTTGTGTGAGGGTGCCCACTTAAATCATTTGGTTGGGTTGGGTCGGGTCGTGTGAGGGCATCAGTGTGAACTCGTTTGGGCGGGTCAGGTCGTGTTGTGTGAGGGTGCACTCAGGCACACGGGCCCGTGTCAAAAATGCTAAGTTGTGATGGGGGGTGGGCCTTATGTGAGTTCATGAGGTATTTTTTTGCTACTCTCCCATGTGCCTTTGTCTACCATGTAAACCTGTTCAGGTGGGTCATTTGAGGGTGCCTGTGTAAACTCATTCAGGCAGGTCATATGAGGGCACCCATGTAATCTCATTCAAGCTAGTCATTTTCCATGTAAACTCATTCTTCTAGGTTGTTTCAGGGCGCCCCTGTAAACTCGTTCGGTTAGTTCGTTTGAGGGAGCCCATGTCAACTCATTCGGTTGGTCATTTCGTGTGACGGTGCACCCGAGTATAAGTGCCCGTATCAAAAATTCTAACTTGTGACCGGGGGTGGGCCTTGTGCATGTTCGTGTGGCCCATTTTCCTTGCTCTCCCTTGTGCCTTCATTTCAGTCAGGTGTTGGTGCCCATGTAAACTCATTCAAGTGGGTTGGGTCATGTCTTCTGAGGGCTCCCATGTAAACTCATTTGGTTGGGTCAGTTCAGGTTGGGTCGTGTGAGGGCACCCGTGTAAATTTTCTCAGGCGGGTTGGGTTGTATCATGTGAGAGAGCCCGTGTAAACTCGTTTGGTTGGGTCTTTTGAGGGTGCTCATGTAAACTCGTTCGATCAAATCATTCCATGTGAGGGTGTGCCTGTGCACACGTACTCATATCGAAAATGCTAAGTTGTGACTAGGGTGGGCCTTGTGCATGTTCACGTCACATGTTTGCCTGGCTCTCCCTTGTGCCTTCATTTCGGTAGGGTGTGGGCACCCATGTAAACTCATTTGGGTTGGTCGGGCTAGGTCAGGTCATGTGAGGGCACCCATGAAAACTCATTTGGTTGGGTTGGGTCAGGTCGTGTGAGGGTGCCCATGTAAACTCATTCGGGTGGGTCTGGCGGGGTTTTATTTTCGTGTGAAAAGTGGGCTGGTAATTGAGATGTTTGTTCCGATCTGCCTGAAGGATGGCCTTAGGTCATTTGTAGGGTGGCTGATTTTCATCTTCTCTCAATCCCCACTCGGTAGCACATGAGAAGTAATGTTGGCCATGCTCGTCTTGGTCCCTCAGTCAGCTTTTCATGTGAAAGGTGGGTTGGTAATTGAGATGTTTTTTTCGGTGTGCCTAAAGGATGGCCTTGGGTCATTTGTAGGGTAGCCAATTTTCATCTTATCTCCATCCCCACTCGGTGTCACATGAGTGGTAATGTTGGCCATGCTTGTCCTGGGAGGCATATGTGAACAATTCCCCTTCTTCTCTCTAAGTTCTTAGAGTTGTATGGGTTTTTGTGGTGTGGCTCCCTTGCTCGTCCTAGTCCCTCGTGCCCATCCAGATGATACAAGTGATAGGTTTTCTTTTTGTGCGAAAGGTGGTTTGGTAAATGAGTTTTTTTTTAGGTTTTTCCTGAACAATGGCCTTGGGTAATTTGTAGGGTGGTTGCTTTTCATCTTCTCTCCATCCCCACTCAGTAGCACATGTGTGGTAATGTTGGACAAGCACATCCCAGGAGGCATATGTGAACAATTCCTCTTCTACTCTCTAAGTTCTTATAGTTGTATGGGTTGTTGTGGTGTATCTCATTGGCCTGTCTTGGTCCCTTCTGCTTATCCAAATGATACAAGTGATAGATTTGTTTTTCGTGTGAAAGGTGGGTTGGTAATTGAGTTGTTTTTTTAGGTTTTCCTGAAGAATAGCCTTGGGTCATTTGTAGGGTGGCCAATTTTCATCTCTCCATCCCCACTTGGTAGCATAGGAGCAATAATGTTGGCCATGCTCGTCTCAGGAGGAATATGTGAACAATTCCCTTCTGCTCTCTAAGTTCTTGGAGTTGTATGGGTTGTTGTGGTGTGGCTCCCTAGCTCGTCCTGGTCCCTCGTGCCCATCCAAATGGTACAAGTGGTAGGTTTCCTTTTTGTGTGAAAGGTGGGTTGGTAATTGAGTTGATTTCATGAACAATGGCCTTGGGTCATTTGTAGGGTGGTCTATTTTCATCTTCTCTCCATCCGCACTCGGTAGCACATGATTGGTAATGTTGGCCATGCTCATCCCTTCTCCTCGTGATAATCTGAATGATAAAAATAATAAGTTTTCTCGGCACAACTTTGTGCATTTGTTGTTGTGGTCCCAGATTGAAACCCCAAAATTCCTTCATGCCTATTTCACTATCATGCCCCTTAGTTGTTGGGAATAGAAAATTTTGATTGGGCTAGGTAGCCATGTTTGGCTCCATTGAAATTGGCTCCTCATTATATTTTTCACCTCCTCCTTGTTTGGTGGGGAGGGGTTTTCTTTTCATGTGAATGGCTGGTTGGTAATTAAGTTGGTTTTTCAGGTTTGCCTAAAGAATGACCTTGGGTCATTTGTAAGGTGGATGACATTCATCTTCTCTGCATACCCACTCAGTAGCACATGAGGAGTAATGTTGTCCATGCTTGTCTCGGGAGGCATATGTGAATAATTCCCCTTCTGCTCTAAGTTCTCAGAGTTGTATGGGTTGTTGTTGTGTGGCTCCCTATGATGGCTAACCTATTCATTGTTTGGCTATTTATGGTGTTAGTTTCTTGTGCTTGTACTCTTTCTGTGTTGGCATTGTTAGTTGAGATGCATACATTTAACAGGAACGTTGAAGGGTTTTGGTTGTAAACCACCTACCATCTCTTGCTCACTTTTTCCATCGGGAAATGTGAGGAGCTATTCTCCTTATTGTAAACTTAAGGGTTCACATTCCTTTCGAAGTGCACATTGTCTATGGTTGTGTTGTCATTGAGGATTTGATAGATGTGGTGGCCCATATGTTTGATCGAGTGGTCAGCTTTTTCCTTGCATCTCGCGTGCGTGGTAGACTTTTTTTGTTGGAAATGTTAAGTCAAAACGTTTATGGGTATTTGGTGTTTCAATTGTGTATGAGATCGTGGTCCAATGGGGAGGAGGCTTACTACGTTGATGGCGGGGGATATCTGGAAGAAGGATTTCGAGGTAGAACACTTCGACCTACCTCCTCTACATGGAGGTGGCCGTAGGTGAAAAGTATTCATTGTCTATTTGGTAAAGCTATGGGTAATCTCCTCGTTTGTCTGTACGTAGGGTGCATGGGGTATAGAGCTACCCAATCCATCCTCCTATTTCGATATGTTCTTGTATCGTGTATTGAGCCTCTTTATTTCCATTTATTTTCTTCCTTTTCCTTCGCATTGTGGTTGCTGGAAGCGGTCAAGTGATCGAGGTCCACCGTTGCTGCTGTCCAGGTGGACTCCTAGGTGGCCTCGGTGTGGGCCAAGGAGGGTCGAGGGGAATTTCTAATAGAGGTTGTGGGCTCAGTTGGTATCTTTTTATTTCCTTCCTTTTCCTTTCTATTGAGGCTGCCACAAGCAATCATGCGATCGAGGTTCATTGTTGCTGCTATCTAGGTGGACTCCTGGGTGGCCTCTGTGCGGGGCGGGGAGGGTTGGGGGGAATTTTTATGGGAGTTTGCGGGCTCGGTTTGTCTTGTATTATTTCCATCCTTTGAATTTATGTCAAGGCTACCATAGGCAATCATCTGATCGAGGTCCACTATTGATGTTGTCTAGGTGGACTCTTAGGTGGCATCAGTGTAGGGCGGGGAGGTTTGTATGGCCTCTCTAAGATAGGATTTACGGTCGGCTATCCTCTTTTTATTTCCTTCCATTTCCTTCACATCAAGGCTTTTGCAAGAAATTGGGAGATCAAGGTCCACCCTTGCTGCTCTATGGGTGGACTCCTAGGTGGCCTCAGTGTGAGGCAAGGATGGGTTGGGCTCATTTATAATATAGAGGTTCCATGGTTGGTCATTCTGCATTTATTTCCTTTGCATCGGGGTTGCCATAGGAAATTGGGAGATCGAGGTCCGCCATTGCTACTGTCGGGGTGGACTGATAGGTTGCCTCAGTGCACGACATGATTGGGGCATGGTTGCAAACTCTGAAGTGGCCTTGGTGCATTGTGACTCGGAAGGTCTACCAATTTGTTTGCTCGGAATGCCCTTTGAAGTGGGAGGGTGCTACCTAGTTGATCCTACCAGTAGTCATATGCTTGTCTCAAAATGGGTATGGAGGAAAAGAAAACAAGTTTCAAATTTCATAAGTGCAAGCTCAAGGTGAGAGTGAGCCAAAGGGTGGATGTGTAGAAGGTATAGGTGGCTTTTTACTGTAGCACCAAACCGAGGAGCTGAAGTGTAGAAATAGTACGTTGAACAATTAGGTGAATGACTGGTCAAATGAGTTTCTGAACGAAGGTTTCTCAACAGGTGTTCAAACGAATTTCTGAATGGAGGTTGAATGAAGGGCAGCTAACCGGCTCTCTGAATGGTGGTTCTGAATGAAATCCTGAATGATTTCTTGAATAGTTCTCTAAATGGTTGTTCTGAATGATTTCTTGAACAGTTCTCTGAATGGAGGTTTTGATGAAATCCTAAACAATTTCCTAAACGGTTCTTTGAACGTGGTTCTGAAAGAAATCATGAATGGAGGTTTTGAACAGACTCCTAAATGATGGGTTTTTTAATGGGTTTGTGAACGAGTTTGTTGAACGTGCGATAGGGGTAGAACCAGTGGGCACTCCGAACGGTGGTTCGGGCAGGGTTGCATGGTGTAGGATGAGTTGTACATTTTGACAGAAATTGCTGAAGAGAAGTTGGGGTTCTCTTACAAAGACTGTAATTGTATTTTATGGAAGATTGTTATTATCATTGTGGGAGGACTCATATTTAGGGAGTTTCCCCTCACATTAAGTATTCGTTGTGCATATGTGTAGAAGGTAATAATGATGAAAGATGACTAATTGAATGTTTTTGTTTTTTATATGAATGTAATACTTAGAAAGTGAAAAAAAATATATATGGAATGTTAGGTGTATTCGGCACTTCTAAGTATTGTTAAAAAGAAAACGGGTGGTGGTGTCACACCCCCCTTTGTGCGGTTGAAAGACTATTGCCAGGGTAGGGGCATGACAGTTGGTATCAAAGCCCTTGATTTTTTGTAGGGCTTCGCTAGAGATTTGAAGAGAAGTTTATCCCACTATCACTTCATGATAGTTGGTATCAGACCTTGATTCAGTTAAACCATGCTTATAGATGAAGTGTTACACTTTGTGATAGGTTTAGCAGGGGTGAGGCTTTGTTCTTAGGTCAAGTTGAACGACAAGACATGGTAGGTTTCAAAGAATACAAAGGGAGGCTCTTGCTGACCTTATACAGGTTGAACCAGATGAAAGCAGAGAACCCATGGATTCGATATGAACTTGAAGTATTGGAAAGTAATGTTGAAGACGAACTTCCTCGACTTGGTTGGGGAATGGTGTAGGATGTAGCTGCAGGTTGCGATGATGAATAAGAGGAAGTCTTGATGTTTGAGGATGTTGTAGACATGACAATGATGGAGGAGGAACTTGAAATTTATTAATTTGGACCAGGATAGTGTAGTTTGCAGACATTGGTGGATGAGGATACTCACATGAAGGAGCCTCATGATGAAGTATGTACTACTTATACTTGTTTTTCATTGGTGATTTTGGAGGATCGGCCATATGCAGGGAAGGGCGAAGGCAGTTTTGCGATGCAGTGGAAGATCTTACCATGGATGTCTACAATGAGACCTTGTATGGAGAAGTAAGGACCATTAACTGTTCCAGAGCTTGTTGGGGTCGATTGTGACCTTATGGAAGAAGGTGAAAATTCCTATGACAAGGGAGGAACATCATGATCATTGTAGAGGAATGGGTCATGCTTTAGCCATATGAAGAATTGGCTAAGTGCCTGGCATGACCCATGGACAGATTGGAGAAGGGCACACAATTGAAGATACTTGGGTGGAATTCTCATGGCTAAGATCAAGAAGCAGTCATGGTGGAACCTTTAGTGGGAGAGCTATGGTGGAAGGGACTCATATGAATTGATGATATGATTTGAGTGACTATGGGCACTAGACTAGATTTCATACTTGGGTGAAGATGACTGATGTTGTGATGGGTTTACGTAGTTGGATAACATGGGCAACTTGAGTCATGGACATCGAGTTGGACATATGCAGAATGGTAATCACATGCAGGGAAATTATGCAAGAGAACTTATAGAGGTGTCACTTATGGGCATCTAATGAGGAGTTCCAAGGTAGAGGTGTTGTGCGGATGGATTTTCTGATGTGACTTGGAGACTTTTAATTATGAACCGGTGGGGATGTTGTGCACTTGGGTATAGTAAGACCAAGGACTTGGTGGAGTTATGAGTATACTATGGAGTATTCCTACTACATGGGGACTTGAGGCATCTTGCAGGACCTTTTGGGGGCTGAGACATGTATGCTTGCTAGGATGTTGGTTGGAGATGACTTATGGAGATCATGTTGACATGAGGTTGTAACTTCTGGGGAATTCATATTATGGTGAACTTAGAGGATCTGATGCATTGAGAAGCTGAGGTCAGTGACTTTGATGCAGTATGCGATGCATACTTTTGAGTACATTTATGGGATGTGCTTGAGATAGTGAATTAATGTGGAGGATCGATATGAGACACTTTGGAGTGATCGAGTTGTAGCGATGAGGATTCTTTGGTGGCAACGCTTAGGCATGGGTTGAGCTAAGTCTTAACCACTTTTGATACATGGAAGCTAATTGGTTTCTAACCATGGGCAACACATGGATGATGAGACAAGTGTATACTTGTTTCTTTCGTAGACTTGAGGGATGACACATTGCATATGTGATGAAGGTTGCTTCATGGACCTAGATGTGGCACTTTGAGACTCAGTTTGATGATAGGATCTCTTCATTTTAAGGAGATGGATTTTACACATATATGGATGATGATGTTGGGATAGATGCAACTAATTTGCAGGACATTGACACCAACATCATGGACAACATATTGTGGATGAGATGGAGGTTACTTCATGGACCTAGGCATGGCTTACATTTTTATAGAGATGGAGATGGATTCTTGATAGAGTTGATGTTGTGACAGGATGCTAGGGGAAATGGCCAATGATGGCATGGAGAGGTGCATTCTTATGGTTTGAGCATGACAGTTGGACTCATCACCTAACTAGTTCGAATCATGGGGTCCAGAAGTGTACTGAGATGTGTTAGAATTATGTTCGAGTATCATGGTAGTAGTTCATATGATGACGATACATGCTAAGGTCAACGTAATGTGTTTTAGTGAGCATTTAGCTTGAGTTGGAGGTGTTATGGCCTAAATCTACCTCAGGTTGAAGGAAGGCAGGTCTAGGGTAACATCAAACCACGCTTAACTTGGTAGCTAGCCCTACTAGGTCGGGAGAGGGCTCTCTCCTTATCAATCTCAGGAAATATGGAAAATAATGCAAGAGATGACTGATATAAAGATTAATTTTAGGCTAGGTATATGCTCAGAGAAATTTCATTGAGTTTAAAGTTGGTTTGTTGGACCAGATGAGGAAGGCAGCTTTGGGTCCGGGGAATGAACTCAAATTTGGAGAGGTTTCTGTGGGGCGAGGTAGGCAAGTGTTTTAGTACTTCAAATTAGGTGTAATGATGAGTTTAAAGACTGGTGAGGAGTTAGAGAGGGCATGGAAGTTTCATGATTCCTCTTCGAACAGTAGAAAACATGTAAAACTAAATAAACCCCAAGGTAGAGCACTGAAACATCAATGAATTCTACCTTTAAACTCGATCCATTTAGTTATGCAAAGAAAAAGAGAGATAATGGCACACATAAACATATGATAAACTAAATCATAGAGGAGAAAATAATACTAATTCATGTTGCCACAAGAATCCCACAAAATGCTGCAAAACTCTGGTCTATTTCCTTGCTAAACTGCAGAAGTGATGTACAATAGTGCTCAAAGCATCCACAAGAGTCCAACCCTTACAAATGACCAAAAAAAAACATGATATAGACCTCCAAACCACCTTTTCTATCCATCAGGGGTCGAATCCATGAGAAAAGGGGCGGTTTCAACCATATATAAACTAGGAACACAAAAATAGGTAGTGTAACAACTTGCCTCTAAAACTTAGGAAACCAATTCATGACAGCTCAAAACCACCTACAACTGATGTATCTACCTCCTTAAGTAAATTTTTATCATTTTTACATCATAGTACATCCATTAACATCATGTCACATCATGAATTTTACCATAAGAGAGAAAAATTCAAACTAGAAGAAAACTAGGTGAAATACTGAGCAAATAGGCAAAATTGGCAAATTTTCATCCTGTGTGTAGTGCCATTTTTTCTATGCATAGCGCTTTTTCCAAGTAGCTTGTGGAGGGATTCCAAAGTCCAAATCAGGTATAGGATAGCTCATTGGAAATCCTAGTGAATCTACTTTCTGGAATAACTTGAAAGTTTTTATTTGGATTCCATTTGCCCATCCAAAAAATGCAATCTACTAAGACTGCTTCCTGTGTGGCCAAAAAGTGGCAGAGAGGGCATTTTTTGGGTGTTTTTGGCCCTTTTGGAGGTCCAAAACTTGTCAATATTTCTTAGCCATTTTTGAGCATGCATAACTTCTCATTATGAATCCAAAAATGCAAAGTTTTTTGCAAATGGAGGTCCCTATCAAAATCTTAGCACCAGTGGCACTACGGACTTGCCGAAAAAACCTGTTTTTTACCTGAAAAATTAAAAAACGCAAAAAATTTCACCAATTTCTTGAAATTTGGTATGAGTGATCTGTGGTAGGTGTTATGCTGAGAAAATGAATCTTCAACCAAGATCTTGAGCTTATCTTTCTCTTTCTTTCTCCTCAAAGTTCTCCTTAACTTGGCTTTTAGGCTTCTTATCCTTGTTTTACAAATTTTGTTTCGGGCCAAATAGTGATAAGCCATGTGGCGCAACATATTTTTCTCCTTGTTGTCTTTCTCAAGAAGCTTCTCCAAGTGCATATTCACCTTCTCCAACAAATATTCCCGGTCATTGTTTTTTGTTCAATGGATGTCAACTTTCCCTTCACCCACTTGGACTTTTGCGTTTTTCTTTGATGATCTGCAGCTCCAGGAGTTATTGTTTGTTGGTAAGCTATTTGTTTTCTTGCTCAAAGAAGCTGATAATTCACTTATCCCTCTCAAGGTCAAGTGATAAGGCATGGATGTTAGCTTATTTCTCTTTCATGACCTCCTTGAGTCTTGAGCTTTGGGAGCCCAAATCAATGTCCTCTTCCTGAATCAAAACAAAATCTCTATCCTGACCTTCAAAAGGCCCTTCATCATGCAAAGGCTACTTTCCTTTATCCTGTACCTGTAATGCTGGAGAAGAAGGAAAAGCCCCTTTCACCCCAGTTGAAGATGGCATTTTCCTGTGGTCTGATGAAGGAAACGAGGCCCCTTCCACCACAGGTGGAGATAATACTCGTTTAGCCTCTACAAATAGTCTCGTTATGCCTTTTTCGTAAGTAAAAAATATTGGCACACCTGTTGTTTCAGTCTCATGAACTTCTGGTTGTTTTGAAGGCCCTCCTTCCTCTTGTAGCACTGATGGGGTCACCTGAGGGATTTTGAAAACCTCATGTGAAATGAAGTTATCCCATGAAATATTCAAAAATCTTAGCTGATGCAAAACAACAATCTTAATCAATGAAAAAAGGTAAATGCTACTGAACTACTGAGGAAGTGGTTTCCTTTGCACAAATGTAGCCATCTTAACAATATTTCTGCATATGAAATAGGGGAGGTTCATCATCCTCACTCTTGTAAAGTGCATCGACAATCTAACATGATAAGTATACAAACGAGAAAACCTCCCTTCACAAGTGAAATACTTAATAATGAGCTTCATTAGTGGAGCATAAGTGTCTTGTAGGTATCTAAAAGGAAAGACCCTACTGATTTTCCTTTGATAACTAGCCTTGATGTAAGGCTCATAATGCTCTTTGCCGACATGTTGTCCCTTGTTCCACTGTTCTCCCACATTAGGAATGCATGTTGCTGCTGCAATAGTTTCAAGTGTCAAAGTGAAGGAGACACCAGCTAGGTTCACCTGGCCATTGTGAAGATGAAGAACAAATAATCTTGCAAGCTCAATATGATATTTCACCCTCTACACCATCTCACAAAAGTGGTAACAAGATTGATGTTTAAAACATGTTACTGCAAGAGGGCAAGCTAGTAACTCTGTGAGAGTGGTGGGCTCTACCCGTTTGTGTTTTCCTCCCTTATGTGGTTTTCTTGGTGCATGAGCCTCTTGGGAAGAATCACTAACGGTTTCATCATCCCTCTTATATGCTGACTCTGTTTCCATACTTGCAAATATGGAGCGAAGAATGATGAATATGAAGAGATTTTCTCAAGTATAGGGTGACTTCTATTTTCATTTTGGGGATAAAAGGGTTGACTGATAGTAAGACTATGAATGAGGGTTTTAATGATGGCAGTAGGGTTAATAGGGTTTTAGGGAACGTATAGGTTTTAGGAAATGAGGATTAAGGTTTGGGGAATAGTAGAAATTATGTATAGGGCTTAGGGTTTGGTGATAGGGGGTAAGGTGAGTGTCAATGGGAGAGGGAAAGAGGAAGGAAATTAGGGAAATTTAGTGCAGGGGAATGGGATGTGGGAGGATAATGATAAGAGAGATAAAACAACAAAACAACAAATCAACAAAAACCCTAGAAAAATGACAAGACAACTTTGAAGCAACTAGGGTTTTATTTTTCAACATTCAATTCACCACCATCAATGAATAAAATCCATTGCTAGACCATATGAGAGGGTGAACTTACTTGTAGTGAGGTCAATTGTAAATTTGGGGGCTTGAGAAATCAATATAATACATTTTTGAGCTCAGCTAACAGATGCGTCGCGCCAATGCCCAGGTGCATAGTGAACTTTCTGAGCATAGCACACTTTCTGTGTGTAGCACCCATTCAATTCCCTTTGTAAATCTTGCACCTAGTGTGTAGCGCCAGGTAGGTGCATCGTGTTAGTGATGAGGTGCGTCGTGCTAGTGACGAGGTGCGTCGTGCCAGCAAAAACTAGAATTTTTGCTGCAACTTTCACTTGTTTCTCGTCAAAGTCCGATTTTCCCTCTTTCTCTCTCTCTTTTGCACAAAATGAGGTTTTCAAACACCAAAGAGAAATTTATATCATCTTGACTTTGATTTTTCATTTAGAAACCCACTTTCCTAAAGTTGAATTCACTTTGCTTTAAAAACCCTGTTTTTTGCAGTTTGGCTCTTTTCATCACTTGATGAACTTATGCTTGGATGTTTTTGTTTCTTTACCGTGGCTAGAGTGCTGGAGTTGGAAAGGTGACCAAGGGCTGTAGCTGAAGCTTTATTACATATGAAAACATTAAAATTACATAAATTTTGTACATGAAATAGAGAAACTTTGTTTTCACCTCAAAACAGAGTTTTGAGGTAAAAACACTTTATGAAGCAAATCATTAGTGAAATTTGTGATTTTGTGAACTCATTAAACATCCTCATGTGCCTGCTAACCTCTTATTGAGTTTTTGAAGACCATGGTGGCAAACCCTAGACCTAGTGAGACCTAAAACCCTAAAATGACTTTTACAAATGGAATGAAATAAAAATGACAGAAAATGATCTATACATGTGAAAATAGGCCAATAGATGATAGGCATGAGGGAAATTGAAAAAGAACCACTACCATCAGTTAATCCATGACCTAATGGAATGCAGCGGATTGAATGAGACACCTCATATGCATGCAAAAAGAGAAATTTGATCACTGATGGAGGGATGAAGATACTGACACTAACATTGGCTCCAATGGGGATGGTAGCTCTTGGGAGGTGCGAAGAACCATAGATCTCTGGAAAGCAGATCAGTGCCTTCTTCCATTGGGCAATGGAGTCAATAACTTCCGTAAACTAAATCCAATATGCTGACTCAAAACTAACTCAACTATAAAGACTAAAAACTAACTCAAACAGACCTAAAAAACTGATGCTAAACAACCCAAAAACTGAAATCATACATTCAGCTTTATAGCCTTCACTTTGGGCCCCAAACTAAATGAATGACATCAGTACACACTTTGCAATGAGAGAAATAAAATGGTATGTACAATGACATATGTGACAACAGAAAATATCTCAGAGATAATACCGTTTTAGAAGCCGACCATTGACCAGCCCTCCTGGACAATCTTCCCCGTTCATTTCTTTCAGTAGAAAATCATTTTGACCTCGATATGTAGCAATCCTGTATGGTCCCTTCCACATATTCTCAAACTTGCCATGCTTGCCTTTATCTCGTTTCTAGCATCCCATTTTAGCATTATGTTTTCAATCTGAAATTTTTCCACCTTTGCCTTCTGATCATAAATATTCTTAATTCTCTCTTGCAGCCTGAAGGTATTATGAAAAATTTCCTCTCTCGTCTGCTGTAAATGGATCATTTGGTTTATTCTTTGTTTTAAATGATCTTCCTCACTACCAGCTTCCTATAGAAGTTTATCAACCGGGACCATGAGAGATGTCTGGAACTCCCTTTGCAACACCATATACAATCTCAAAAGGAAACATGCCTATTGACTTCTTCTGACTTACTCTATCTGCCCATAGTGCATTAACTAGTTTCTTATGCTAACTCTTTTTGTTTGTTTCCAGTAGCTTTTTAATGATGTTGACCAATGATTTATTTGAAGATTCTGCCGATCTGTTACCTTGTAGATAGTATGCAGTAGAATGTCCCAAGGTAATTTTGTATTTAATAAAAAAATCAATCATACTTTTGGATTTGAAAGCTATTGCATTATCTGTAATCAATTTGTTAGGAAAGCCAAAACGTGACAAAATATCATTTTCAAGAAACTGAATTATTACCAAGTTTGTAGCCTACTGAGTGGGAATCACCTCAATCCATTTTGTGAAATAATCTGTTGATGTTAAGATCCACTTGTGCTGAGCTGAGGATGTGGGATGAATCTCACCAATAAAATGAAGGCCCTACCACTGAAACAGAGTACTAACTTCAACTAACTTGAGAGGTAAAGGCTGCAACTTTCTCCTTCCCTGAAAAATTTGGCATTCATGATAGCTTGTGACAGTTTTATAAACATCAGCGAAAAGGGTAGGCCAATAATACCCTGCTCTCAAAATTTTGTTGGCCGTTGTCTTCCAAAATAGGTGACCTCCACAGTCTCCTTTGTGAAAATCATCCATGACCTAGTTTGCTTCCTCCTCAACCAAACAATTCAGCAAAATGCCTCCGGGATCTTTCCAATAAAGTGCATTGTTCATAATACAAAATTTAGCAACCAACAATTTTAGAGTTCTACCTTTATTTTTAGCCATCCCCGGTGGTGGTGAAAGGTGCTGGAGCACATATATAATATCTGAATACCAAGGAGAATGGAGAAAAATTTCAGATACCTAAACAAGTGAACCATCTTCATCTTCTTCGGACATAGCGGAAATCAGGTTTATGTCCAAGGAGTGCAAATTAGACTCGGCCATCAACTTTGCCAGACCCTACCCCTTGATTAGCTTTGTTGTCTTTATCTCCAAATCATATTCTAGCAATGCTCCGATCCATTTACCTCTCCTCCCTTCCAGATCTGTTTGTACCAAAACATCTTTGACTGTTGTGTTAGGGACATAAGCAAGAATACGAAAATGCAGAATATATACCCGGAAATCTTTCAAATCTTTCACCAAGGAAAGAGCTTGGTTCTCAATAATGTTATATTTTAAGGCTGTGTCTCTTATTGTCCTGCTGAAAAATGAATTTGGCTTTTCAAGCTGTTCTCTTTTCTACATTAGAACTGCTGTCATAGAATGATCAGAAGCAAATGAAAACAATATGAAATCCTGGGAATAATCCGGGCTGATTAAAATTGGAGCTGAAGAAAGATCCAACTTTACCAGGTTGAAAGACTTCATGGCTTCTTCGGTCCACTTAACCACACTATCCTTCATCAACATATTTGTAATCTCCGTCAAGTGTTCAACTAGATTTGGCACAAAACGACGTAAGAAGTTCATCTTACAGTTAAATGCTTGGATCTATTTCTTACTACGAGGAAAATCAATTTTCTGAATAGCTTCCACTCGAGAAGGATCAATGCGGATGCCTTTTTTGGATATTATGTGACCAAGAAGCTTTCCCTCATGCATGGAAAACAATATATTCTTAGGATTGAGTGATATTCCATATTTTTTGCAATGCTGAAAAACAATTTTCAGATGGTAAAGATGCTCCTCATCTGAATTTGAAAAGACAGTGAAATCATTAAGATATACTACTAGAAACACATATTTTTCATTTGCGAAAGCAATGTCCATAGCCCACTGAAATGTTTCACCAGCTTTCTTTAAACCGAATGACATCTTGGCATAGTGAAATGTTCCCGACGGAGTGGTGAATGCTGTTTTGTCCCTATCATCCTCATGGACCAAAATTTGATTGTAGTCGGAATACCCATCAAGCGGTGACATATGAGATGCCCAAACTAATCTTTGGAGTATGTGGTCCATTTTTGGCAATGGATAATTATCTTTCAAGGACAACTTATTCAAATTTCTGAAATCAATGCAAAATCTAATCTCACTTGTCTTCTTTTGCATGGGCACCAAATTGGAGATCTAATCTGAAAATCTTATTGGAACGATTATACCAGCCTTGTACAATCGATTCACCTCTTTCTCTATTGATGGTAGTAACTTCAGATTTATCCTTCTCAACTTTTGGCGAAATGGCTTCTGGTTTGGCTTGATTGGAGTGATATGTTGAATTATACTTTTTTCATACTCCTTCAAATCAGTATAGTCCCATGAAAATACATCAGAAAATGAAGAAAATAAACTAATGTATTTTGCCTTTACCGAAGGAGGTAATGCTTTTGATAACTTCACCATCTTTGGATTTTCTTCTGTTCTGATATTCACATCCTCAACTCCCTTCTCAGTCAGCACCAAACTTGGTTTCTGGGCTACATTTTCTTGATCAAATAATTCCTCTAAAGGTATTAGGCCTTTAGGGATGACATTGTTCTTCAGTTGTAAAAATTCCATCTGATTTACCTCTATGTCTCGTTCACCATCATCTTACTCGCCATCTATAGAAGTGTCTTTATATTTGCCTTCATTTTGCAGAAATTATTCAATCTCTTTGTCATCCTGAAACACCTGCTAATATCTTTGATTATTAGGGACAACTGGGTGATGCTTCACATGAATTTCAAACTTATTGTTTGAATACATCGGGATCTTTAAGTTACTTGTAGTGGTAGCAAGGGAATCTACAATAGCATTTTGTACACGCGGGACACATGTCAAAGTATAATCTGGAAACAACCTCAAAATATCTAAAACTGCATTACGGTAAGCTCTCATTTGAGGATGTTTGGCTTGGTATTCACCCTTGACTTGTTTGATTACTAATTCAGAGTCGCCATAAACTGAAATTTTCTTCGCATTCAACTTCTTTAGGATTTTCAAGCCTGCAATTAGTGCCTCATATTCGACTTCATTATTGGAACAATCAAAAGCCAATTTATATGAAAAAACTCTTACATTACTCGAGACTTTATTTGGTAGGAAAACAGGGTTATGTATCCAAATACCAATTCCCACACCATCCTTACCTACTGCTCCATCAAAGTCCATACTCCGCAAGCCTGCTTCGTCTTCCAAGTGTTCAAAATTTTTCCTGCTCTTCTACCTTTGGTTACTATCCATCAATTTTCTGCTACTGATGGAATGTTGACTGTACGGCACTATCAACCCTTTATCTCTCTTGATCAATTATTGCTCTGAAATTTTTTGTTATCTCCAAAATATCTTCCACTTCAACTAGTTGACTATTCACATCATTAAAACCATTGTCAGAATAAAAAACAAAAGATTCTAAATTTGTATGTACATAATTAATTGGATGATTCAAAGGTTTCTCCTTGCTTGTGATCATATACTTCATCTTTTTCTCCCTATATAATTTCCTCAATTGACCAAACACGGGAATAGTGGCATAGGAGAAATCTAATTGCAATGTCCCTTTGAGTTTTGCGCCCCACGATTGAGATAAAAGCATGCCAAATCTAGGGGGAATGTCGGCTACAACCACATCCATGGTCACATTTTTGCTGGAATCTGATCTAAAGTTACAACCAAATCCTTAATGAGACCAATACATCTGACCCTACCAGAATCAAAGGAATAAATATCATGATACTTGCGAGTGATGTCTAAACCCAATTTTTCCATAATTGCCTTTAGAATCAGATTATGAGATGCTCCTAAATCAAACATGGCATTGTGTAAGACATAATCATGTAATATAAGGATGATGTAAAAAGGGGCTACATCACTATCCTCATATTGGCCTTCTAATGTCGGACCAAAGATAAGCTCGAGCTGGTCATCCTCCACATTAACCATATCAGACAAGGCATCTATATTCAAAATCTTGAAACTTGACCTTTATAGGTGCTATTATTTATTAATTCAGTCAAAGGTATCGACACTTTTAACTTTGAGATCTCATTCTCTAAGCTAAAGGCTGTAGTTTGCTCTACCACTTTGAGTGGAGTATCCTTCTTTTCGGTATTTTCTTTTGCTACACTTGGTTGATTCGACTTTTCATTTGCTGATTGGGCTTTGCTGGAAGTAGGATCTGCTGGCTCCTTTACATTCTTTTGAACATTTGGAGAATCATTCTTTGGTGATGTTGCTTCCTTCTGCTTCTGAATTGGATTGACCGGTACATCCGTACTCCTAAGAGAATAATGTCTTTGCTACACTGTCAGTGCATTCATATATCCCCTCTGATATTAATCTGATTCTTCTTCTAGGACTATTTCATTTGCTAGTACAAAATTTTCATCCTTTTATATAGCTGGGCTTTCTGAATACTCCTCATCTTCCATGATATAAATTGGAAAACCATCTGGTGTAAAAAATTGATTCTCCTCTCCAATCGGATTATCATCATCATCTGATTCTGAGCCATGTAAAAAATTCTGTTGTAATGGTTTAACTTGCTGCTGTGCTACTTGGTCTTGCGCTCTTTTCTCCCATTGTTTAATCCTGAATTGTGGTTGCTTCTGACCATGGAAATTTGGATTTCTGATCTGTGTCTCAGGCTTATCTGCAATAATTAACCTATCAAACATATTTTCAATCTTGCAAAGAAAATTATCTGAGGAAGAAACTTCTTCCTTTATGGTCACCTTCTTCTCACTCTTCGCTCTAGCTCTTAGCTAGCAGATTTGCCTCCACACTCACTGCAATTTTCTGCATATCCTACAATGTAGCTGGGTCTCTTTCTCTCAATTGATATGTCGTGTCGGGATCAAAGCCATTGGGAAATTTTATCAAAGCCAGCCCCATTGGTGTATTTATATCAGCTAGAATAGCATTATAAACAATATTGAATCTAACACAGTAATCCTGGACACTCTCACCAACATTCCTATTTACCTCCCAACGATCCAAAAATTGTCTATGAAGAACCGCCAATGTATTGATAGTCCCAGCTGGTAATGCTCTAAACGACTTTCACACTTTGCCTCCAAAAGTTTGTACAACTAATCTCATAGTCACATTTTCTTCATCTATCTCATAAAGGTCAAAGAAATCGTTCCTCCTATCAACATGCTGTTGCGCTGTGATACCTTGGGTAGAATCAAATAATGGAATTTTACTTTGGTAATCAGCAGGCATAGCATCTAATTTCTATGGCAAAATGAGAGGTGCATATTAGGCAACCATTGCTTTAGGTGGATTTGAAACTAGCCTTGGGGATGTAGGAGGAGTTGGAACAACAATAGCAGTCGATGTAATGGGTGTATGAGCTGTAGAAGGAGGGGGTGAAATGTTAGATGTTTGAGGTGTTGAAGGGGTTTATGGGGGAGAAGAGACAACGGGTCTCTGATCAGATACGGTGGATTGCACAGGAATGATGGGGATAAAAGGAGTTTCAATAGGAATTTCTAAAATAGACAACAATAGATGAACCAAGAGTAGCGGATGTAGATTCTAAGAACTTGGGAATATTTGTAGCCGCAATGGAAGTTTGAAGATTCAAGGTATAATCATCAATTGATCTATTAGGCCTTTCAGTTTCACGATCTTTGAAAAATTCTAGATTTAGAACAGTAGCCCCAACTGCACTTTCATATTTAGTTTCGAACAACGATAGATCAAAATGTTCATCAAACTCAAGATCTTCAAGGTATTCAAAAACAACTGCAAATGAATGAGATCTGAAAACCAATATCACAGAACTTGATTGTCGGAGAATTCTTGGAATGGGATTTGGGTTTTCATACACGAGAGGAGGATCAAGATTAGGATTGGCCCTGCTATATCGTCTGGAAGCCAGTGTGTTGAATTATTCCAAAAACTCAAATAGAAGTTACCAATTTGTCAGCATATCAAATTCTAAACTCATCATCCAAAAGTCTAGAATTGCTTTAAGATACTGGGGTAATAGTTTTCAGTTCTTCCACAAGGGCATTTAGAATTCTTGGAAATCAGATGTTCAGTTCATAAACTAAACTAGATATTGACTGAAGTAGCATTCATTTACTATGCACTTGCAGAGCAAGAGTGGTTCGAAGGCTACCTGGCTAACTTTAGGCTCTGTCTATAGTTTATAGAGCAAACAACAATAACAGACAAAAATTTTCTCCCCAGTATGGTTGCCACTATGTTATGGCCTAAATCTATCTCAGGCTAAAGGAAGGTAGGTCTAGGCTAATATCAAATCACGCTTAACTTGGTAGCTAGCCCTAGGGTGGCTTTTTTGAATTTTTTTAGCAAAAAACGGGTTTTTCTGGTAGGTGCGTAGCGCCATCGGCGCTACACTTTTGATGGGGACCTTCATTTGCAGAAAACATTTAATTTTTGGATCAATCATGAATAAATTTCTGAGCATGCATAACTTTTCACGATGAACCCAAAATTGCAAAGTTTTCTGCAAATGGAGGTCCCCATCAAAAGTGTAGTGCCGGTGGTGCTACGCGCCTATCAGAAAAACCTGTTTTTTGCCTAAAAAATTCAAAAATGCCAAAAATTTCACCAAATTTCTTGAAATTTGGTATGAATGATTTGTGTGAGGTGCTATGCTGAGATAATGAAGCTTCATCCAAGATCTTGATCTTATCTTGCTCTTTCTTGCTCCTCAAAGTTCTCCTTAACTTGGCTTTTAGGCTTCTTATCCTTGCTTTACAAATTTTGTTTCGGGCCAAATATGGATAAGCCATGTGGCGCAACATCTTTTTCTCCTTGTTTTCTTTCTCAAGCAGCTTCTCCAGGTACATATTCACCTTCTCCAACAAATATTCCCTGTCATTTTTTTTTTTTCAATGGATGTCAACATGCCCTTTGCCCTCTTGGACTTTTGTCAGTTTTCTTTGATGATCTGCAGCTCTAGGAGTTCTTGTTTTTTGGTAAGCTGCTGTTTTCTTGCTCAAAGAAGTTGATAATCCACTTAGCCCTCTCAAGGTCAAGTGATAAGGCATGGATGTCAGCTTCTTTCTCTTTCATGACCTCCTTGAGTCTTGAGCTTTGGTAGCCCAAATCAATGTCCTCTTCCTGAATCAAAACAAAATCTCTATCCTGACCTTCAGAAGGCCCTTAATCATGAAAAGGTTGCTTTCCTTTATCCTGTACCTGTACTACTAAAGAAGAAGGTAAAGCCCATTTCACCCCAGGTGAAGATAGCATTTGCCTATGGTCTGATGAAGGAAACGAGACCCCTTCCACCACAGGTGGAGATAATACTCGTTTGCAACTGCAAATAGTCTCCTTGTGCCTTTTTCATAAGTGAAAAATACTGGCACACCTATTTTTTCAGTCTCATGAACCTCTAGCTATTTTGAAGGCCCTCCTTCCTCTTGTAGCACTGATGGGGTCACTTGAGGGCTTTTGAAAACCTCATGTGAAATGAAGTTATCCCATGAAATATTCAGTACGCTTAGCTAATGCAAAACAACAATGTTAATCAATGAAAAATGGTAAGCGCTACTGAACTACTGAGGAAGAGGTTTCCTTTGCAGAAATGTAGTCATATTCTCAGTACTTCTACATATGGAATAGGGGAGGTTCATCATCCTCACTCTTGTCAAGTGCATCAGCAATATAACATGATAAGTATACAAACGAGAAAATCTCCCTTCACAGGTGAAATACTTGATAATGAGCTTCATTAGTGGAGCATAAGTGTCTTGTAGGTATCTGAAAGGAGAGACCCTACTAATTTGCCTTTGATAACTAGCCTTGATGTAAGGCTCATAATGCTCTCTGCCCACATGCTGTCCCTTGTTCCACTGTTCTCCCACATTAGGAATGCTTGTTGCTGCTACAATAGTTTCAGGTGTCAAAGTGAAGGAGACACCAACTAGGTTCACCTGGCCATTATGAATATGAATAACAAATAATCTTGCAAGCTCATGGCAATATTTCACCCTCTCCACCATCTCACAAAACTAGTAACAAGACTGATGTTTAAAACATGTTACTACAAGAGGGCAAGGTAGTAACTCTATAAGAGTGGTGGGCTCTCCCTTATGTGGTTTTCTTGGTGCATGAGCCTCTTGGGAAGAATCACTAACAGTTTCATCATCCCTATCATATGTTGAATATATTTCCATACTTGCAAATGTGGAGTGAAGAATGATGAGTATAAAGAGATTTTCTCAAGTATAGGGTGGCTGCGATTTTCTTTTTGGGGATAAAAGGGTTGACTAATATTAGGACTGTGAATGAGGATTTTAATGATGACAATAGGGTTAATAGGGTTTTAGGGAATGTATAGGTTTTCAGAAATGAGAATTAGGGTTTGGGGAATAATAGAAATTATGTATAGGGCTTAGGGTTTGGTGATAGGGGGTAAGGTGAGTGTCAATGGGAGAGGGAAAGATGAAGGGAATTAGGGAGATTTAGTGTAGGGGCATGGGATGTGGGAGAATAATGACAAGGTAGATAAAACAACAAAACAAAAAAAACCTAGACAAATGGCAAGACAACTTTGAAGCAACTAGGGTTTTATTTTTCAGCATTCAAATCACCACCATGAATGAAGAAAATCCATTGTTAGACCATATGAGAGGGTGAACTTACTTGTAGCGAGGTCAATTGTAAATTTGGGGGCTTTAGAAATTGATACAATACATTTTTGAGCTCAGCTAACAAATGCGCCATGCCAATGCCCAAGTGCGTAGCACACTTTCTATGCGTAGCGCTCATTCAATTCCCTTTGTAAATCCTACACCCAGTGAGTAGCGCCTTGCAGGTGCGCCTCGCCAGCGAAAACTAGAATTTATGCTACAAATTTCACTTGTTTCTCCTCAAAGTGTGATTTTCCCTCTTTCTCTCTTTTGCACAAAATGAGGTTTTCAAACACCAAAGAGAACTTTATATCATATTAACTTTGATTTTTCATTTAGAACCCACTTTCCTAAAGTAGAATTCACTTTGCTTTAAAAACCCTGTTTTTTGCAGTTTGGCTCTTTTTATCACTTGATGAATTGATGCTTGGATGTTTTTGTTTCTTTGCAATGGCTGGAGTGCTGGAGTTAGCAAGGTGACCGAGGGCTGTAGCTGAAGCTTTATTACATATGAAAACATTAAAATTACATAAATTTTGTAGATGAAATAGAAAAACTCTGTTTTCACCTCAAAATAGAGTTTTTAGGTAAAAACCCTTTATGAAGCAAATCATCAGTGAAATTTGTGATTTTGTGAACTTATTAAACATCCTCATATACCTGCTGACCTCTTATTGAGTTTTTGAACACCATGGTGACAAACCCTAGACCCAATGAGACCTAAAACCGTTGAATGACTTTTGCAAATGGAATGAAATAAAAATGACAACAAATGATCTGTACATGTGAAAATATGCCAGCAGATGATAAACATGAGGGAAATTGACAAAGAACCACTACCATTAGTTGATCCATGGCCTAATGGAATGTAGCTGATCGGATGAGACACTGAATATGCATGCAAAAAGAGAAATTTGATCACTGATGGAGGGATGAAGATACCGACACTAACAGGAGGGACCAACCTTCGATGGTGGGGCAACATGTGCAGATTGTGATGGAGGTGGTTGATGATCATGGATTGAGGATACTTTCCAATTCATGGAGACATAATCCTCTATGGTTTATGCGATGATGGATCAGTGGTGTGCAACATGGATGTTTTGTATGTTGGACCTAGCGAAAGCTTGCGATGTCATATGACATTGTTGTACGGGATGACAACCATTTAAAGTGGGGGAGTTTTTCAAGCCCATGAGTCAGCGGTTGGCATGCGACGAGTTGGTTGGGCGTGCTCCCAGTTAAATGTGATGAGTTGGGTGTGTGACAAGTCATTGAGCGGGCGAGTCGGTTGTGACGATGGGATGAGTTGGTGAAGTGCAACAAGCTATGACAGTTGGTTAAACCCACCCAGGGCATGAGTATGATGAGCCAATGGTGGTCGAAAAAATGAAATTCAGCTAAGTGTGCGAACTTGGCAAAGGTGAACTTATATCGCACATGCAAACCTGGGGGGGTTGGAGACATGGGCGAGTTGATGTGAGTTTGGGGAATGGTTGGCTGAACTAGAAGGTTGGCCTAGGCAAGGCGACCCATGAGATAATCGTTCGGAAGCATATAAGAAGGAAAACACATGGAGAGGAAAATACAAGAAGTTTCTAAGTTCATAAGTGTGAGCTCAAAGTGAGGGTGAGCCAAAGAGTGGACGTGGATAAGGTGTAGGTGGTGCTTAACCGCAACACTGAACCGAGGCGCCGAAGTGCAGAAACAGTTCACTGAATAGTCAAGTGGATGACCAGCCGAATGAGTTTTTGAATGAAGGTTCTTGAACAAGCGTTCGAAATAATTTATGAATGGATTTTGAATGAACAATGGCTAAACGATTCTTTGAACAATGGTTCTGAAAGAAATCCTGAACGATTTCCCGAACGGTTCTCTGAACAACAGTTCTGAACAAAATCCTGAACAATTTCCTGAATGGTTCTCTAAACGACAGTTTTAAATGAAATCATAAAATATTTCCTGAATGGTTCTCTGAACTGTGGTTCTGAATGAAATCCCAAACGTAGGTTTTGAATGGACTCTTGAACGAAGTCTTGAATGGTGAGTTTCTAAACAAACTCCTGAACGAAGTCCTGAATGATGGGTTTTTGAACAGACTCCTGAATGATGGGTTTTTGGATGGGTTCATGAATGAGTTTTATAAACATGCAATGGGCGGTAGAACCGGTGGGCACTCTAAATGGTGGTTCATGCAGGGTTGCACAGTGCATACCAAGTTGTAGATTTTGATAGAAATTGTTAAAGAGAAGTTGAGGTTCTCTCACAAATACTGTAATTGTATTTTATGAAAGATTATTATTGTCATTGCAGGAAGGCTCATATTCAAGGAGTTTCCCCTCACATTAATTATCCACTATGCATATGTGTAAATGGTAATAATGATAAAAGAAGACAAATTGAATGTTGCTATTGTGTATATGAATGTAATACTTAGAAAGTGAAAAAAAAATAAGTATGGAATGTTAGGCATAGTCCACACTTGTAGGTATTGTTAAAAGGAAAATGGGTGGTGGTGTCACACCCACCTTCGTTCGATTGAAATACTACCACCAAGGTAGGGGCATGATAGGTTGGGTCATGTGAGGGTGTCCATGTATACTCATTCAGGTGGGTTGGGTCGTGACATGTGAGAGCGCCCAAGTAAACTCATTCGGTCGGGTCATTTAAGGGTGCTCATCTAAACTCATCCGGTCAAGTCGTTCCATGTTAGAGCTGACCCAGGCACATGTGCCCGTATAAAAAATGCTAAGATGTGATGGGGGTGGGCCTTCTGCACGTTCGTGCTCCCTGTTTTCCCAACTCTCCCTTGTGCCTTCATTTTGGTAGGGTGTGGGCGCCCATGTAAACTCGTTCAGGTGGGTCAAGTCATGTGAGGGCACCCATGAAAATGTGTTCAATTGGTTCAGGACAGGTCATGTGAGGGTGCCCATGTAAACTCATTTGGGTGGGTCTCACATGGTTTACTTTTCGTGTGAAAAGTGGGCTGGTAATTGAGATGTTTGTTTGGGTTTGCCTAAAGGATGGCCTTGGGTCATTTCTAGGGTGGCCGATTTTCATATTCTCTCCATCCCACTCAGTAGCACATGAGTGGTAACGTTGGCCATGCTCATTTTGGTCCCTCAGTTGTCCTTTTGTGTGAAAGGTGGGTTGGTAATTAGTTGTTTTTTTAGGTCTACCTGAAGGATGGCCTTGGGTCATTTGTAGGGTGGCCAATTTTCATCTCCCCATCCCCACTCGATAGCACATGAGTGGTAATGTTGGCCATGCCTGTTCTGGGAGACATATGTGAACAATTCCCCTTCTACTCTCTAAGTTCTTGGAGTTGTATGGGTTGTTGTGGTGTGGCTCCATGGCTCGTCCTGGTCCCTCATGCCCATCAAAATGATACAAGTGATAGGTTTCCTTTTCATGTGAAAGGTGGGTTGGTAATTGAGTTGTTTTTCTGAGTTTTCCTAAATAATGGCCTTGGGTCATTTATAGGGTGGCTGATTTTCATCTTCTCTCCATCCCCACTTGGTAGCACATGAGCGGTAAGGTTGGCCATGCTCATCCCAGGAGGCATATGTGAACAAATCCTTTTCTACTCTCTAAGTTCTTTGAGTATTATGGGTTGTTCTGGTGTGGCTCCCTAGCTGATCCTCCTCCCTCGTGCCCATCCAAATGATACAAGTGATAGTTTTTCTTTTCATGTGAAAGCTGGGATGGTAATTGAGTTGTTTTCTTAGGTTTACCTAAAGAAAGGGCTTGGGTCATTTGTAGGGTGGCCAATTTTCATCTTATCTCCATCCCCACTTGGTATTACATGAGTGGTAATGTTGGCCATGCTCGTCCTAGGACGAAAATGTGAATAATTCCCCTTCTACTCTCTAAGTTCTTGGAGTTGTATGGGTTGGTGTAGTGTGGCTCCCTCACTTGTCATAGTCCCTCGTGCCCATCTAAATGATAAAAATGATAGGTTTCCTTTTCGTGTGAAAGGTAGGTTGGTAATTGAGTTGATTGCCTAAATGATGGCCTTGGGTCATTTGTAGGGTGGCCGATTTTCATCTTCTCCCCATCCTCACTCAGTAGCACATGAGCAGTAATGTTGGCCATGATCGTCCTTGTCCCTCGTGCCCATTCGAATGATAAAAATGATAGATTTTCTCGGTGCTCCTTTGTGCATTCCTTTTTGTCGTCCCAGATGGAAACCCAAAACTCCTTCATTAGTATGTCTCTATCATGCCCCTCGGTTGTTGGTGTCAGGCCAGGCAGTAACTCCATTTGGCAGAAAACTGATTCGTGTTATTCATTCAATCAGGTAGGTCTGTTATATACATGAGGGAGAGACTGTTCAGTTCATCTCCCGATGACTGTTCACATTTCTCATTTATTTATTTGCATATATTTACCCAATCACAAGGATTAGGTGTTAACATTCCCACCCTTAATCTGAAGGGATTTTGGTGAGTCCAAGCATTGTTCTGAATCGTTCAAGCTTTTCTCTTCCAAGTGCTTTGGTGAATATGTCTGCAATTTGCTCATTTGTGGAACAATGATGGAGATGCATTGTTTTTGCCTCAACATGATGTCGAATCAGATGATATTTAGTATTGATGTGATTTTTTCAATCATGGAACTTTGGGTTCTTGGCCAACTTTATTGCAGAGGTGTTGTCAATCATGAGTGGAGTTGATTGTACTTGTTTTACCTACAAATCTTCAAGAATTTTCCTAAGCCACACAATTTCTTTTGTTGCTTTAGCTACTGCCACGTATTCTTCTTCCGTTGTGGAATCTGCTGGAACTGATTGTTTGCGTGATCTCCAGGAGACAGCTCCTAATCCAAGACTCATAGCATATCCTGAAGTAGATACCCCAGTTTCTTTGTCTCCATCGAAGTCTGAATCAGAGTATCCGATCAAGCTGAAGTCATCCACCTATGTGTACTTGATTCCAAAGTCTTGAGTTCCCTTCAAGTACTTTAGAACTCCTTTTGCAGCAGACCAATGTCCCTCACAAGGCTTTTGCATAAACCTGGAGAGGATTCCAACAATAAATGAAATGTATGGTCTCGTAGTAGTTAGGTAGTTGAGACTTCCTACAAGCTATCTATACTTTGTTTCATCCTCAAATTCCTTTCCTTCAATAGATGTGAGCTTTAAGTTTTGTTCCATTGGAGTAGTGAGATGATTGCACTCTGTCATGCCAAACTTGTTCAACAAATCTCCAATGTATTTCTTTTGAGAAAGAAATATGGACTTTGGATGTTGGCTTACTTCAATGCCAAGATAGTAATGAACATAGCCCAAATCTGTGATTTCAAAACTCTTCCCCAATTCGTTCTTTATGGATGCAATGTAGCTTTCATTGTTCATTGTCATTAAAGGATCATTTACATATACCACAAGATATACAACTGTTTTGCCAACTTTCTTGACAAATAAAGTTGCATCATCAAGATCAAAATGATTGAAATTTAGTTTCAGAAGATGCTCAGTTAGTTTTTCATACCAGGCTCACGGTGCTTGTTTGAGGCCATACAAGGACTTCACAAGTTTGCATACTTTATGTTCATGTCCTTTCATATAAAATCCTTTAGGCTGGGACATAAAAACATTCTCTTTCAGATCTCCATTCAAGAAAGCAACTTTTACATCCATTTGATGGACTTTCCAACCGTTCTGAGTTGCTAGTGAAAAGAGTGTCCGGATGGTAACCCATTTTGCTGTGGGGACAAAAGTCTCCTCATAATCGACCCCTTCCTTCTATGCAAAACCTTTTGCCACAAGCCTACTTTGTGTTTGTGAAGTGAGCCATCAGCTTTATACTTATTTTTGTAGACCCACTTGCAGCCAATTGGTTTGGTTCCTAATGGAGGATCAACCAACTTCCAAGTGTTGTTCTTTTTGACGGCATCATACTCCTTTTGCATTGCTTCTTTCCATTCATCATGAGAAGCATCTTCTTTGAAGGAATTTGGTTCAAAATCTGTAGACAAGTTCAATTCACAATCATAAGAAACATCCATATCAACAGGTGAATTAGAGTCATCTACATCGCCTCCATTTTGCTGGTTTGAATTTCTGGTTCCTGTCTTTCCAACTTCATCAGGATGAACACTTTCAAGTGTCTTTGTCAGCCACTTTGGGGGACCTTTTTGAGATGGTCCAGGCTGCTATGTTGATTGAGTTGGGATTGAATCAAGATTGAGTCTCCCAATTCTATCAATTACATCACTTAAAGCATCATCTTTTGTTGGAGTTTCATGTGGGGGAGAGTGTTATTCAGAAGAAGATTCCACATGTTGATCTAGTATAGGAATCCCCCCTTCAAGATGTGGAATTTGATTATCAAATTCTTGAAATGATTTTGCTTTTGTGAATCTATCCAAGTGATCAAGTTGTCGCTCAACAACATTGTCAGTTTTGGATGATTCAAGAAAAATTACATCTCTAAATACAACAAACTTTTTATTTACTTCATCATAGAGGCAGTATGCTTTGGAGGTGTTTGAGTACCCCAGGAAGATACACTTATGACTTCTAGCACCAAGTTTGTTTCTATGTACCTTTGGTATCAAAGCATAACAGGTGGAACCAAAGACCCTAAGATGTTTTACCGAAGGAACTTGTCCATACCACATTTCATAAGGAGTCTTGTTTCTTATAGCATTAGATGGACATCTATTATTTATATATGCAGCACATAGAACAGCACCAGCCCAAAACATTATCTTTACATTTTTGAAGAAAAGCATGGATCGTACGATATGCAAGATTGTTCTATTCATTCTTTCAGCTACACCATTCTGTTGGGGATTATAAGGCACAGTTGTTTGATGTTTGATCCCATGTTGGCGAAGATAGTTTTCAAATTCATTTGATGTGTATTCTTTTCCATTATTAGTGCGAATAGACCCAATATGAGATTGTGCATCATTTTCAATCCATTTATGAAAATTCTTGAATGTTTGAAAAGCATCAGATTTGTTCTTCAATAAATAAACCTAGCACATTCTGGTGTAGTCATCAATAAACGTCATGATATATTTATTTCCATTTGCAGAAGGAATAGGCATTGGACCAGATAAATCTGAATGAATGAGTTCAAGTTTCTTATGTGCTCTTGAATGTGAATCATGAAAAGACTATTTGCTATGCTTTGCTAGAATGCAAGCATCACATTGCTTAAGTTTTCTAGGAATTGTAGGAAAACCAGCAACACCATTTTTCTTCAATAAGCATAGACTGTCATAGTTCAAATGTCCAAATCTAGCATGCCATAATAAACATGATGGAATTGTACCTTCTTCATGATGAGAATTGTATGAGAAATGTTGTGCATGAGCAGATGTTCCTTGCAGTTTGAGAAGCCTTTCTTCTTCTATTTCCCTCATGACAAGTGAGTGGTTAGATGCTTTTCTTACCTCAAGATTGCCATCAAACATATGAAAGAAGTGACCTTGCTGGCAGATGTGGACCAAGGACATCAAGTTTCTCTTGAGCTATAGGAGATATAGAACATGATCCAGAAGAAAGTCTGGAAGACCGTGCAATTTAAGCCTGATTGTGCCAAGCCCTGATGGCTTGATTTTTGATTGATTTGCAAAGTATACTGCTCCATCAACATTGTCAGTGAAATCTTCAAAAAAATCTTTTCTATGAGTCGTGTGGTAGGTTGCTCCTGAATCAAGAAACCAATCATTTTTCCATGAAGCAAGTGAAGCATTAAACAAATCTTCATTTACTCCAATGTTACATTGTGCCTCAACATAGTGAGCGGATTCAGGTGCTTTACCTTTGTCTGTATCATCAGTTTTACCTTTCTGTTGGTTTCTTTTCTGCTCAATTTTGTCCCATGGTAGCTTGCATGTAGAGGCATCATGTGATCCATTTCTTTTGCAGCGAATGCAGTGCAAATCTGCCTTTTCTCCTTGAGAATGTCTGCCCCCCTGCCTCTAAAATATCTTCCTCTTCCTCTTCGTCCACCTCTTCCTCTTGTAGAATCTTGAGCAGGATGCTTTTCTTTATGAGAAGGAACACAGTCACTTCAGAAGATTCAAGCGTTGTCTTCTTTCCAAATGCTTTCTCTCTTTCAGCAAACTTTTTCACAAGAGAGTCAAAGGTTATATCTTTGAGATTTCCATTTGCTTGCAATGACTCAAGATAATTGGAGTAAGTATGATAAAGTGCCTTGAGAAAAGTGATAAGAAGAATATCCAATTCAACCTTAGTAGACTTGATATCATGCATTATAGACTTTACTTCAGATGCAAGAGCAAGAGGATCATTATTTTGCAATTCAAGAGTGAAGAGTTTAATCATGAGTTGAACAACTTCAAGTGCAGAATGTGAGTCATAGAGTTCTTTCAGCTTTTGTAAGGCTTCAAAGGCAGTGGAATATGACGAAATATGGCGAATCACCTCTTCATTTACAGATGTTGCGATTAATGCATAAGCTTTGTTGTTCTTGTTTTCCAAAACGACGGAGCTCTTTGTCTGAGGTAGGCTGTACTGGGTCATTTTCCCTTTCTCCGACACACACTCCTTTCCACAACTCATTGAAAATGAGGGTGTGTTTTATCATCCGAGACCATTCAGGATAGTTCTCCTTGCTAGTGAGAACTATTCCCACCATAGATATGATTGAATGCATTGTAAAATCCAAGAGCTGTAAAAATACTTCTGCTGCTAAAAGAGAATTGATTCTGATATCAAAATGTATTCTGTCCTCAAACAATATATTAAACACAGTCAATCGCAGGAGCGTTAACTATGTTAGTCACTTTGAAAATAGCTTTATGAAAACAACACTATGGTAGTCCAAACAACACTAAGGTATAATACATATGTATGTATTATCAAATAATACAAACATTATACCTCACTGCTCTAAAAACCTTCACCACATATAACATTTTAATGCATTATATGCCATGTCCATCATATAAAAGGCAATGTGAAAAAATGCTAACACGCATATACCATGTTCATCAACAGAGCCTTTCTTAAAAAATGCAAAGCCCGGCTCTGTCACCTTATTAGTTAGTATAAACTGACATTCTTCCAAGCTTGTGTGCGTAGAAACAATAAAGAACTTCACCTTGGTTTAAAGAACGTGCCATGAAGAAAACGTCCCAAGAAAAATGAAATGGCTCCTTTGACCATTCAGTCCTCCCTAGAAAAATCAAAAGACTCTTTCGACCATTAGGTCCTCCAATTGGGCATCTAACTACAGGCGGCTTCAATAGCAAGGTCCTTTCTTAAACAGTGCACAGCACACGAAGAGTAATGAGGACCCAGCAAGAAAGCGGAATGCATGGCTCACCACCGCCTCTGTTCGAAGAATCTCGGACGTTTTGCCTCCACCAAACATTCATGTGACTATATGTAACAATGACTACTCATATGGCGCACAACATCAGGAGCATTGGAAAACTGCCCTGTTTGCATCCTTTTCTTGACAACCTCTGTTGGCACTCGAACAAGAGAAGTTGTTGCACCTCCAGCAGCACCTGATTGAATACAATAATCATTGAGTTTTTGAAATCTTTGATGATTTATTCGTATGCCTTCTGTCCAGTAGAATTTTCTTCGTCCTTTCTAGTACTCCAAAGAAAATTGAACCTCCGCACAAGCGCCTCGCACGAAGCTGATTGAAACCACAACCGTTTGAAGAACAGGCAGATGAACGTTTCAATCTAGAGAAGCGATTCATTCAGGTGAATGCTCAACGCTTCTAAAGCTTGGACAACGCTGGCAGTGTCAGGTGCAGGTATAAAAATAATATGGCAGACAGGGTGCAGCTAATTGTAAGGAGGAGCAGCGCAAGTATATGAGAGCAGACTAGGGAGTTACGAGGGACAAGAGCTAAAAGAAGAGCTGGCTATGACACAATGTTACGCCAGGCAGTAACTCCATTTGGCAGAAAATTGATTTGTGTTATTCATTCAATATGGTAAGTCTGTTATATACATGAGGGAGAGACTATTCAGTTCATCTCCCGATGACTATTCACATTTCTCATTTATTTATTTACATATATTTACCCAATCACAAGGATTAGGTGTCAACAATTGGGAATATATAATTTTGATTGGGTTGGGCAGCCATGTGTGGCTCCATTGAAATTCGCTCCTCATTATATTGTTCTCCTCTTTATTTGGTTGGGAGGGGTTTGCTTTTCGTGTGAAAGTTGGGTTGGTAATTGAGTTGGTTTTTCGGGTTTGCTTGAACAATGGCCTTGGGTCATTTGTAGGGTGGCCGACTTTCATCTTCTCTCCATAACCACTTGGTATCACATGAGCGGCAATGTTGGCCATGCTTGTCCTGAGAGGTATATGTCAACAATACCCCTTCTTCTCTAAGTTCTTGGAGTTGTATGGGTTGTTGTGGTGTGACTCCCTGTGATGGCTAGCCTCTTCATTGTTTGGTTGTTTATGGTGATGGTTTCTTTGCTTCTACTCTTTCTATGTTGGCATTGTCAGTTGAGATGCATACATTTAAGACCAATGTGGAAGGGTTTTGTTTGTGAACCACCTAGCCCTCCTCTTGCTTGCTTTTTCCATTGGGCGATGTCAGGAGCAGTTCTCTTTATTATAAATTTAAGGGTTGTCATTCCTTTCAAAGTACACATCATCTGTGGTTGCATTGGATTTGATGTTTTGATAGATGTGCTGGCCCATATGTTTGATTGAGTGGTCGGCTTTTTCCTTGCATCTCGTGTGTGTGGTAGACTTTTGTGGCTAGAAATGTTAAGTCACAATGTTTATGGGTATTTGTTGTTTCAATTGTGTATGTGATCGTGGTCCAATGGGTAGGAGGCTTGCTATGTTGATGGTGGGGGCTATCTGGAAGAAGGATTCAATTTGGAATGCTTCAACCTCCCTCATTTGTGTGCAGGTGGTCATAGGTGAAAAGTATTCATTGTCCAGTTAGTAAAGTTGTGGGAAATATCCTAGGTTGCCTGTACGTAGGGTGCATGGGGTGTGGAGCTACTCGATCCCTCCTCCTATTTGGATACATTCTTATATTGTGCAGTGAGCCTCTTCATTTGCATTTATTTCCTTCCTTTGCCTTTGCATCGTGGTTTCTACAGGTGGTCAAGTGATCGAGGTCCACCATTGCTGCTATCTGGGTGGACTCCTAGGTGGCCTCTGTGTGGGGTGGGGAGGTTCTGGGGGAATTTCTAAGAGATTTCGTGGGCTTGGCCAATCTTGTTTTATTTCCTTCCCTTTCCTTTGCATTGAGGCTATCACACACATTCATGCAATCAAGATCCATAGTTGCTACTGTCTGGGTGGATTCCTAGGCCGCCTCTGTATGGGGCAAGGAGGGTTTGGGGGAATTTCTAAGAGATTTTGTGGGCTTGGTTTGTATTGTATTATTTCCTTCCTTTGCCTTTGCATTGAGGTTGTTGCAGGTGATCATCTGATCAAGGTCCACTATTGTTGTTGTTCGGGTAGACTCCTAGGTGACATTGGTGTAGGGCGGGGAGGTTCGTATGGCCTCTCTAAGATAGGATTTGTGGTTGGTCATCATATTTTTATTTCCTTCCTTTTCCTTTGCATTGAGGCTGTCACAGTGGTCAGGAAATTGAGGTCCACCATTGCGGCTGTCTAGGTGGACTGCTAGGTGGCCTTGGCGCGGGGCAAGGAGGGTTGGGCTCATTTATAATATAGATGTTGCGTGTTTGTTCATTCTCCATTTATTTCCTTTGCATCAAGGCTGCCGCAGGTGATCGGGAGATCAAAGTCCACCATTGTTGCTATCTGGGTGGACTCCTAGGTGGCCTCGATGCGGGGTGTGGAGGTTTTTGGAGGCATTCCTAAGGGAGTGGGTGAGTGATCACTCATTTTCTTGTTGGTTGGGGCGTGGTTGCAAACTATGAAGTGGCCTTGGTGCATTGTGACTTGGTAGGTCTACCCATTTGTTTGCCATGTCCTTGGCATGTTGCATGTGTTTCTTTCTTGGGATGCAAGAGGTGCAACACATAAAAGTTTTACATGATATTTTGATATCTCTTTGAATTGATGGGTTTTCAGGTTAGCTCTTGGTAAGAGAGCACTCAAAATGCCCTTTGAAGTGGGAGGGTGCTCCCTGGTTGATCATGCCAGTAGTCATATGCTTGTCTCAAATATTAAGCCATGCATGTCTAACTATGAACTAATTTAGACTGTGAAATTCTGGATGGCTCATTAAATCAGTTATATTTTTTTTTATGGTACCATACTAGTCAGATAACTATAGTAATTCTAGAGCTAATGCATGCACCAAGTCCTGACTCTTTGGAAGGGATGCATTTTTTAGATAAAAGGCTGGTGCATGCTTGCCCGCTTCTCCAGGGAATCAAGATAACAGAATGGATCACACAACCCCTATGCTGACGATGCTTCATTCAAATTTTTTTCCTATCAACTTTTAATGGTAAGATAGAGGCCTTGTTACAGAACATTTTCACTATCCTTGTGCTCCTCATTCCTTGATCCTGGAGGACCTATACAGTGAATCCTACATGTTTTTCCTTCATGAAGAAAATCCCATTGTGTCCCTATTCATGAGTAGAACAAATCCATTTTGCACCATTTCCCCAAAATATTCTATTTTTACCAGTTCACAAGACCATCACTAATGACCCTTGTCCTCCTTGCACCAATACAAAGGGATTAACACTATCCCTAGCGTCGACCAGACCAACTAAGCTTTGTTCCAGTCACATCGATCCTCTTATGGAAAGTTTTTTAAATAAGGAGCTGAAGCTTATAGCTCTAGAAGCTTCATGATAGAAGTATGTTAAATGGTTTAGCTAGATGGAGTCCTTTCTCCTATAAGGATGGAATTAGCTCAAGAGATAAGACCTTCTCCCATGAGAAGAGGATCGATATCCCATCCATTCATGCTATATAAACCTCCATTTTTCCCAAGCATAAGCTAGTGTTAATGTTGGTGTGCAAGTGCTAATTAAGTTTGGAGTAAACAACAAGCTATTCATAATTGTAGCTCTCTAGTTGTGTGAGGGAGAAGTGTGATTTTGGTTTAGTGTGAATCCTAAAGGGAAGATCCTTAAAACTATCATTGTTGAGGCCATCACGGAATGCTAACAGAAGTGTGTGGCAACCTGGTTTTATCGGAGGAGAACAACAACGTCAAGGCAAGGCAGTGGTTGTAATCTCTTCTTTATTCAATATACATATGCAACTATCGATTGATTCCCTACATAATGTGTCATATTACATGATTATGTCTTAATGTTTCTTGATTTCTTAGGTAGGTTGAATTAAAATTTGTCTATTATCACGGTTGTTGCTTGTTGTTGTTTACTTGTTTCAAGTGTTTGAATAAGGAAATGAGAGATAGATGGAGTGAGAAAGCAAGGACATCATCAAACAGGATAAGTGCACTAAGGGGTATGCCCTCTTAATTGGTTCTAACCTAAGGAAATCTTCCACAGAATGTATCTGTTGTGGCTAGACCCATTATCGGGCTAGTGGAATTATTTTTGTCCTCACTCATAATTTTACTTCACCACAAATTGGCAACTATACTGGGGAACCAATCCTTCTGTTTGTGTGTATGGGATTTCATGGTTTTTTGTGAAATTTTTTAGCTCCACCTTTTCCCTTTGGTTCTATTTGTTTTCATTTGCTTACTGGTCTAAGTTTGAAATTCATAGTAGCAAGTTTGCTCCAATTTTTTTTTTTTTTTTTTTTTTTTTTCTTGGCTTCCTCACCCAGCACATTTAATTTGCTGATAGTCACGCCGATTAGTGCAATATGCTTAGAAACAATCACTTTGACTCCCTTCTGGCACTTGTTTCCAATTAGGCAGTCACGCTGATGCCTGTAATTGAAGATTAGGGTTTGCCCCAAATCTTGTCTAGTGTGTTTTTATCTCATGATTTCGATTCTGTAAGCCTTTTAGACCGTCTTCTCCCTGACTAGAAAACTTCTTTTCATTTGGTGTGTTGGCTTGTTGATTTGTCATTTTTTCGCTTGATTTCTTGGGTCATTGGATGGTTAGTGTCACTAGGGCATCTAGTTTGTCATCCATTCAGCTGGTTCTGAACTCGGTGAGTCGATTTGTTGGTGCATCTAATCACATTTCATTTGCGGTCCTTCTATGGCTTTGACCTCCATTACACAAGTTTGAAAAGTTTTCACTTGCTTGCCTAAACATTTCCTTTCCAGCATCGATCACATTGCTTGTCTTGTTTTTGGTAAAGTTGATGTTTCATTAGTTTGAAAGTGATTCTCTTTTTGTGTTTTCATTTTCTTGAAAAGCTAATTGTCTTGAAAACCTTTTCATTGAAGTGTTGTATGAGAAAAATTCATTTCATTGTTTCATGAAAAGTATAAATTTCTAGTTTGTTGCATTAGTATGCTACGATAGTTAGCATCATTGAAGATTAGGATTGCATTGGAATTTGAAAAGAAAAACAACTCTCTTTTCTTTTAAAAGGACTGTTACAAATGTACTTGTTAGGAAATTAGAAATTGGAATATATTTTTCATTAGTTTATTTTCTCAAAAAGTGAAGCAGTGAAAAATCATTTTTCTTTCAGTTGCTTGGTTGTTTGCAATTGACTGTGTGTTTTCTACCCTCTCTAGTGTAGACAATTCATCAAATTGAAAGGGTCTTGTCTCATTTACTTTCATTTATGGTTTTTTGAGTCACATCACTAAGGCCTGAAAAATTGAGACGTAACTCAGGTTAAAATTTAAAATGAACTTAATTAACCTAAGGCACATTTGAAATCTAATGATCACATCTAGAAGGTATAGGCTAGAGATGTGTTTCGGCATCTTTAAACCTAGCAGCTATCATTAGATTTGGCACTAGATAGTGCTAGTACGAATTTGTGCTCCCTGTACCATCAAGTATATAACAAGAGACCCCTCTAGGCTACAATACTTTATCCATAGGAAGCCAATTCAGTCATCTTGCAAATGTGATACACCTAACACAATATTCAAGGATATTGCCTACTCGTACTTCTCGGTTTGCAGGAGGTATTCTGCAGTTCACGGTTACCTAGTAACCCTTTTTACCTAGACCATCCATAGTAGTCATTTGATATTTTTGACTCATTAAAATTAAAATATCATTTGAGCACTTTTCCTTTCGAGCTTGTTTCAAATCGAAAGCAATAGAGTGATCTTTGTTTCTTTCTCAACTATTAAAACATGAAATAGCACCAGTCTATTTATGTGTCTTAATAAATTGTTTTCCCACAATCTTATAACATCTTGTTAGTCTTTTCTATACCAAATCATGATTTTACATTAAAGAACATTTTAAAGCCTTGAAGTTTATCTCTCTCTTTTCCTATTAACTAATACAAGGTCATCGTGGCTAAACCATCTGGTTCGCCTAGTTCCCCTTTCTCTCCTTTGTCTGAAAGATTGCATGAGCAGCCTTTTCCTGAATTACCAGAGTCACTTGAGGGCCAAGGTGTTGAACTCAGAATCTTTATGAGCATTCAACCTTTGTCATCATGTCCTTCGCCTACTTCAAATACTGGGTCACCTGCTAATCTTGGCTCGAAATCTCCACACAATCCCATTCAAACTCCTGAGAGTTTTCTGACCATTGATGGTCAGCTTGGACTGGTTATCTATCCTTTGAGTCCTTTGTTTGACCCTGTTGTGATATCACCTCAACTTTCGTACAGTCCGTATGATCAGCCAGATGTTCCTTTGGAATTATCTCCCCATACCCCTTCGGTCGTTCGCTATCATTTGTTCCCAGATATGGAACCCGAAGGTAATGCTTTAGTCACCTCTCTAGATGAGTCAGAAGTTTCTACTCCAAACACTATCAAGGAGGAAGAACATCCTTTTCCTCATGAAGGATTCCCCTATATAGGGAGAATTCCCATCAATGCACATCAGGAATTGTCACCTACTTATGTATCATTGGCATAATTAGTTTCAAGTACACCCAATGTCTCATCACTTTACCATAACCCTGTTTGAGCATCTAGAACCATGTCTAATACAAGTCTTTTCATTGCAAACTAGACCTCCCAACAGGCTATTACCTCAGTCCTGGTGCAACCCACTGTTCTAAACACTCTTACATCCTCTATCCCAGTTATCCATTCGGCTCAGCTCACAGTCTTTATCAGCTCCTCAATCCCCCTAGTCAGTGGCCAAGTTGTGCCACCACTTGGGGGGCAGAATATGAATGTTTATATGGTTTTAGGCACCACCAATGTGAGTAGATCATAAGATCACATGTTTGGTATGAACCAACCTTCTTGTGACATTATTCAAAACCCTTCTGGTCCTGTTGGATAGAGCAATGTCTAGTATCAACAGGTTCAAAATCTTGTTGGTCCATCTGGGTTAACCAATTTATAGTATCGGCAACCTTACGAGGCTCAGGTTAAGTACCAAACTTGTTATGTTATATATGGTTCTCAATGGATGATCAATCCACCTTATGTACTTCAGTCTAGGTAGTACGTTCAACCTGGATCATCCAATTTTCAGTGTGGCTATGGCCAGATTCAGTTTAGAAATTTTTCGGGTACTGTTCATGTACCCTTGCAACAACAAGGAGATCCTCTACAACATCAAGGGCAACCTTTTTTTCAGCAAGGGCCATCTGTGCAACCACAAGGGCAAATGATATTGCACCAAGGTCAACTCTAACAACTGCAGGGACAACCCTTGCAATAGTTGCAACAAACCATGCAGTAGCAGATGCAGTATTCTCCACAAACCACCTAGTCTATGTCTTCGCAGTGCCAACCTCTTTAGCCCAAGGAAAAATTTTGTAGATGCAAGGAAAGCCTCATAGAATCAAAACCAACCCACGTAGCAGCAACCCTTATATACATATCAATAGGGTCAACCTTTCCAAGGGCAAGCCTAGGGTCAAGTCTTGTAGTAGCAGGCCCAAATCTTAATGTCCTAGGTCAACAGGTCTAGAATCCTTTTGGCCAAGGGCAACAGGTACAAAATCCCTATTTCCATAGGAAACAAGTGTACAATCCTTATTCCTAAGGGCATCATGTCCAAAATTCTCTTGTTGACAGGCGACAGGTTCACAACCCGTATGTTCAGGGACAACAGGTACGATACCATATGTCCAAGGTCACTAGGCTCAATAGCCTCTTAACGCATATGTTGCTTATCAACAACCTATGACTGGACAGTTCCAAGGTATTTAAGGTCAAATCCCCCAATATGGGGCCAAAATCCTTACCAACAGGGATTGGATCCTCCAGTTGGACCCTGTCAACCAAATGAGTCATTCTTGTGGACAAGACCGACCTCCCTAGTATCTAATGATATCTAGCGACAAACAAACTAATCAAATTCTATCTTTATCTAAATATGCAATTTATAAATAAAGTCAAACAAGTGTTTTAGGCCTACCTTGGGTCCAATGCAAGTTTGTGGAAGCCATGCTCCGTTGATCCAAATGAGCTCCCTTGTAGAGAATCTTCAAACACAAACAAGCACAAAAATTAAATAGCACCTGAAAAGCCAATATAATAAAGCATACTTATCATGATGATCAAGGAATTCATGAAAAAAATCACATAAGACAATTTGTTGAGAAAAATGAATCTGATTGTATTAATTTAAATCAAAGAAGAACTTTACAACCTATGCCTTGATGCTGTACAAGCTCCTCCCAGGGTCCATCAAGAAGTCTCCTCTACTTTGACAAGTTTCACTCTCTTCCCATTGAAGCCAAAAGGTATGTGATCTCTCCTCTCAAGCTTAACTAGGAAGTATCAATTCCAACAACATTTACCCTCAAAAATGTTCAACTTCTAACCCCTCTAGCAACCAGCCCAATGCCTTAATTTATAGTGCAATGGAGGGAAGTTACTAGGTCCTCCTTCAAAGGGATAAGCTCCTCTCATCAAGGGATTAGCTCCTTCACTTTTGGGATGCATGAACCACCTAGGAGCGGACCATCCACATCAAGATTCCTTCTAGAATCATCTAGAATTAACCCAAAGTGAGTTTTTAAGAATAAACTTGTGCCTTTTTGACTTTCACAGGGGTCCACACCCACTCCTTTAGAGACAGAGCAGGCAGGTCCATAGGTAACATGTACAGGGGGTGCGAGACCACAGGCAACAGTGAGAGAAAGTGCGGAACCAGAGCTTTATTGATTTTTAAGGTCTTTCTCTCATTTTCAAAGCTTGACATGAAGAGCTGAGGTTTGACACTTGCTTAGGAGGACAATATGAATGATGATAGACCCATACTGACTACAAATAGTCATGGTGACAATATTTTGTGTAACAGATTGCCCCCTAAAGTGCAAAGTATGTAGTAGATGAGGATTTCATTTATCATCTAAGAAGAGTGAAGTACTTTATCATTTCGAGGATCATCTTGTGGAGAGCCCGGTTGGAACCTGTAAAAAAACATTCAATGCAAAATATATATATGAGATCATATCATCGCTGAGGTAGGCATTCCCATACTCAGATCAAAACTGACTAGAAAACTAACTACTGCTTTGATATAGGAATGATCTTGTAATACATCAAAAGTATAGACACATGTAGACACAGTATGGATGCAGCCATCTGTTTATGAATAGCTCACCGTATAATGAATAAAAAATTCCTCGCAGCCTGGATGGTGGAAACTAGATCCAGGGTCTTGATTTCTACTTCCCGAAATAGTACGATTCTAACCATGTGAACGAATGTGTCGAAGTCGAACATCGTAGAAACCACTTGATTACCAGTCAATGATGTAAATCGTTAACAAGTGTGAGAGAAACCACCAGTAATATCAATGGCTCTCAAAGTACTCAGTACAATCCATGAAATGTGAATAGATGTGTTGATGTCGAACATGTCATGGAATCCTTTGATCGAAGGTCAATGATGCAACCTATCGTTGAAGGCAAGAAACCTGTCATTGAGGCATGCAGATCCCAAGGTACTGACAATTTCTATATCATATTTCTAGATCATGAGCTGAAGTCGATAGAAAGCGATCCATCGTAGGCAAGCCCACAACACGAAATCATAGATCAAGTTTGAAGAAATTTAGTTGCAAGGACTGACTCAGGGATGGTCAAAATGGATGATAGATATTTCGCAGATGAATGGCTTATTTGCACTGACCTCTTAAACACATAACGACAAAGCAGATGGTTTGGTGACAATTGACCCAAAGTTAATACCCAAAAACTGGCTGAAGACTTTCAATATGGTTTGATCAACTGTTAGGCAAAAGGATTTCCCAACCTAGGTGAAAAAAAGTGTCGTGTTCAAGAGTGGTTACAAAGTATGACAAACGGGCTCATTTTTCTCTCTTTTCCCCCACCATTTCTGGCAAGTACCTCTTTATTTTTGACAAGCTTGAGGAGGATAACATTTGCTTGATTATAAGCTCATCCTTCAGATGAGTCCAACTTAGTTTAAATTTGAACCCTAAGAAGGAGTGGTCTGTTCCTGTTTGTAATTGAACAGGTCCTTTACTGTTAAATTTTAACGAGTGTAGTATAGGAGAAACTCGGCGTTTTTCAATTTTAGAGAGTCTGAAAAACTTAAGAAAACTCCATGGTTATCCTTTTTCATAAATTTGTGTCTCCCAAGCCCGAAAAAGTATAAAATAATACTTGAGAGAACCGCTTTATCATTACGAGCAAGAAGTACTTTTCATAATTAGTGCCTCTGATCCGAAAAAGTAAAAAAGCGATTAATGACATGTTGTTTTATAACCAATATCGAATTTGAAATGAAAAAAATCTGGCAATCTTTTCATGTTTTTACAGTCAGAAAAGGGCTGTAAGTGAACAGTATTTCTAGTTCCATTTTAACGAGTTTAAAAGAAAAACTCGGCAATCTTTTCATGTTTTAGGAGTCAGAAAAGAGCTTAAAGGTGACTCTAATGTTTTTTGTCGAAAATGACCAATTTTTCCTGAAAAATCCGTTATCCTGCACAAAAACTCAAACATTACTCATACCTGTTTAAAATAGATACAAATGCTTCAAAAGTTACCTCTTTAAAGTGAAACATAAACAAATTAAAAACTCATTTATTCAAAAAACTTATAAAAAGGGCTTTTGTAAATTCATTTTTACCGTTTGACTTCAGAGTGAGAAAAGAGAGCTTTTGGTCAAAAACTTCCCGTGAAGATTGCGGGAAATCGGTCCGTTGGAATCGAACGTCGTCTCCTCCAGGTAATCTACATCATCCTACTCTTTAATTTCATCCTTTTCAATTTTTTTTTAGGCTTTGATTTCATTTTTTAAGGGATTTTTAGGTTAGAAACCCGCGCGCGGGGGTCTGCAGGCATAGCACAGGTAACCTGGGGACAACGACTTTTTCGTAAAAGGAAAAAAGTCAGGGGTCCGCACCTGCCGTGAAGGAAAAGTGCGGACCCACGCACTGTCTCTAACAGAGAGGGTGCGGTCCCCACAGCAAGGGTTTTTAAACCTAAATTTCTCAAATTTCACCCAAAAAATTTGCTTTTAGATATTCTAATTCGCCTTTTTATTGAATGTAGCGTATACATCATGCTTGATTGGCGAGAATGGGAGCTTGAGGATGTATATCTCGCCGTGATAAATCATCAACCTTCGATTGATGCATTGAAGGCATGCATCTTATACAAATTTTGGGCCATATCTAGCATGAGGGCCCAGGTGGACATTTTACAGTGGTTGGTAGACAGGTGGAGCATACAGGACCAGTGCTTCTTTATTGGTGGTCACCAGCTTGAAATGGAGCTGGAAGACATTTACTTCTTGACTGGTTTGCCTAAGAGAGGTGAACACTTGACTCTATTCGGGACTAGGCCAGGTGGCCAGTCTGTCGATAGCCTCCAGCTAGAGTTTTGCAATGACCAGACTAGAGACAAAGAGATAGATATCAAAACCATAACCCTTCCTGAGCTCAAAGTGATTGTATTTACTATTACCAGGCTCTGCAGAAGCGCAACACTACATATAGCCACTGGATCCCAAATGCGGATGGCAGTAGACTGCTTTCGAGGCACCATCTTCAACTGATGTGATGTTGTGTTGGCTAATATAAAAGGCCAATTGACTAGAGCAAAGAATGGACAACTGAAGACCTTTGGATATGGTGCTTTAGTCGTGAGATTTGGTCTAGAGAGGGTCCCAATCTTGGTCCCCCAGCGTCTCACTGTCAGAGATGGACTTCCTCGAGAGCCCAAACTGATGCATTGGGTTGCAGTTATGGCCCGTCATCCTGAGGAGGGAACAGAGGTCGTTCGATTCACTCCTGAGTATTTTCATTGGTTGGAGAACCAAAATTTTGCTATTCAAGACTTTCCTTATGCTAGGGTAGATTATCATGGTGACTCAGACATGGCTCTTCCACCAGGAGAGCAATGGGATGACTCAGGTAAAATCATTTTCAACATTTTCTAATTTTAATTTTTTTTGTTTTTATTTCGTCCCAAAATTGATAGTAAAAGTTTCAAATGCAGATGTAGGTCCATGGCAACCAGCCACTCTCCGGCCCTATGAGAGGAAACAACCAGCTGCAGCAGCACCAACCCCACAGGACGAATCCACAAAGACCTTGGCCGAATTGGAGAGCCATCTAGAGCGTTTGACAGTAGACATTCCGGAGACCAGCATAGATGACATTCCTCTTAGGCTACAACGCTATGTGATTGGGGTCCCATGACCTTTCAGGAGGTTCCTTTGTAAGGTGGCCTGTACAGTGGTTTCTTATCGTGATCATCACCAGTGATAGGATGATCACCTATTGTAGACACATATGACATTTTTTGCTTTTTATACTATCATTTTTGCCGATCATAAGGTGTTTTTCAACCTATGATCGAAGACGATGTATATTTGACACACTTCTATGCTATACTATATCACTATTATCGGCTTATCTTGTAAAAAATGTTATGGAATGTTTTTAAATTTACTTGTATGATTATTGCAAATGTCTACTTAACATTCGAGAAGCAATTGCGTCTGCTAATGTATTTAAATATCTTGGAATATGCTGATATTCGATATAGTCAAATTCACGTTCCAAGAGACGAACTCTAAAAAATAATATCAATAACACTGGATTTCTAATGGCATATACTCTATTAAGCTATAATACAATGAGTTCAGAATCTAACCTCACTATCAAACTCTGAATCCCAAATGAAATAGATTCAGATAATAACTCAGTCATTGCACTATACTCGGCAATGTTGTTCATTGTTTGACCGAGGCTTATCCCATGCATAGATACCAACTCGTCAGAGGGCAAATAGATAACCCAAGCTGCGGAAGAAATGTTCTGTGTATTACAACAAGCACCATCCGCAAAACCAATGTATGTTTGGAGAGGCGTCGACATCTACAATATCAAGAGTAAAACCAAGATAAGCAGGAATAATGACAAAAAACACTCCCTAAGCTAAACACACTTTTTAAAACTAAAACACACCAGCTAGAAAGAAAACTAAACCTAACTAAAAATCTCCACACTCAGATTTAAGAATAATACCTCTTCAGGTAAAGACCATTTTTGGGTTTACCTAAAGAGACCCCGTCAAAGTCTACCAATTCATAGGCCCCTTTTGCTAGCTTTCGCTTAACAACATAAGGACCTCACTATCAAACTCCGAATCCAAAATGAAATAGATTCAGATAATAACTCAATCACTGCACTATACTCGGCAATGTTGTTCATTGTTTGACCGAGGCTTACCCCATGCATAGATACCAACTCGTCAGAGGGCGAATAGATAACCCAAGTTGCGGAAGAAATGTTCCGTGTATTACGACAAGCACCATCAGCAAAACCAATGTATGTTTGGAGAGGTGTCGACATCTACAATATCAAGAGTAAAACCAAGATAAGCAGGAATAATGACGAAAAACACTCCCTAAGCTAAGAACACTTTTGTAAACTAAAACACACCAGCTAGAAAGAAAACTAAACCTAACTAAAAATCTCCACACCCAGATTTAAGCATAATACCTCTTTAGGTAAAGACCATTCCTGGGTTTACCTAAAGAGACCTCGTCAAAGTCTACCAATTCATAGGCCCCTTTTGCTAGCTTTCACTTAACAACATAAGGACCATGCCACATGGGTACGAATTTCCCAATGCCTAATTTATCATTTTCTTGATCGTACAATAAGACTAGGTCTCCTTCCAAAAAAATTCGAGGGGTAACATTTCGATCATATTGAGCTTTAATACGTTTGGCATGAGTTTCGATCGCTAATGCAGCATCACATCGATTCTCATCTAGCTGAGCCAAGTATAACAAATATTTTTCCTCTTCGGAAGTGGCTGGAAGTAATTCGATGGCCATTTGCAATGACGGGATTTCACATTCAATGGGTAACACAGCTTCCAGACCATAAACTAGTTGGAAAGGAGTGAAACCGGTTTATGTTTTTACTAAGGTTCGATACGCCCAAAGAACTGAAAATAGCATGTTATGCCAATTCGACCTATGAATCCCAAAGATTCGTTGGATCATGATGACTAGAACTTTGTTGATGGCTTCAAGAATACCATTAGCCTATGGATAATATGGAGTTGAACTATCGTGACGCAAGCCAAGTTGGTCTGTATGTTCAGTCATCATAACGTTTCGAAAATGACGCCCATGATCAGTGATAGTTTCTTGTGGAACACCAAACCTAGCAATTATATGATTGAACACGAAGATCGCAGCAATTTTGCCATCTACCTCAAATGTAGGCATCGCCTCAGCCCACTTGGTAAAATAATCTACCGCAAGGATGATATACGCATGCCCCCCGAATGAGTGAGGGTTACGTGTAATAAAATCGATACCCCATTTCGCAAAAGGATCGACGACAATTATAGGGTGGAGAGGAGCAGGTGGAGTGTGCATCTTTCGATCAAAAATTTGGCAGTTGTGGCATTTTTGGACCGCGTTAATACAATCTTTAAACGGAGACAGCCAGAAATAGCCAGCACGCAATATCTTTTGGCTTGTGGCAAACCTAGACATATGACCACCACACGCTCTAGATTGACAGTCATTTAGAACCCTTTCAACTTCCTCATGAGTTAAACAACGTTGAAAAACAGAGTCTGCCCCACGACGATAAAGTGTATCTACAATAATTTTGAATTGTTGGGACTAGAATCGTATTTTTCGATGTTCCGACCTTGAAATTTTTGCCTGAAAGGATTGGGTCTGGAGATAAACTATGATATCCCCATACCATGGATCTAAAGTGCTGATTAGAAACAAGGGTTCGTCCGCAATGGGCTCCTCTACCACAGTTTTCCGTGTCAGCGCACGGGAAGTCACATATTAACTCCGCAAAAACTAAAGATTTCTTCAACTTAGACTTTTCAAATTCCAGGTCGAACTCCTACAGGATCACAATCCATTTGGATTACTTTCGCCCTAGCAATTGTTTGGTCAAAATATAGATCATAGGGTTGCAATTAGAAATTACTGTAGTTTTACGTAGTAAAATGTAATGACGAAAACGTTGGATAGCTTGAACAGCTGCCAATGCCAATTTCTCCACATGTGATTATTTTAGCTCAGTTGGATTTAAATTTTGACTAAGGTAATATATCACATGTTCACTACTGAATTCATCTTCCTAAATAACACCATTCCAATGGTGGAATGCGAGGCGGCGAGATACAAGAAGTAGTCCTGGTTGTAGTTGGGAGGATGCAATAACGGTGCATGGGTCAATGCATGTTTTGGTGCACCAAAAGATTTATCAGCTATCTCATCCCAAAAGAATGGAGTATTCTGTTTCAAAAACCGGGTAAAACCCTTTGTGATCTCGGTGTAGTTAGGAATGAATCGTCGTAAAAAGTTTGCTTTCCTTTGCAAACTTTGGAGTTGGCGAAGACTCGAAGCAGGAGGCATTTTGACAATAGCTTCAACCTTCGAGGGATCGATGCGGATGCCGACTTTTGAAACAAAAAACCCCAGTAACCGACCCATTTCTATATAGAAAACACACTTTTGTGGATTCAATCTAATTCGATAATGCCTACAACTCATAAAGATTGGTCGTAAATGGATGAGATGATCAGCTTGATGTAACAAATGAGCAGGTAAATCGTCGAGATAGGGTTGCACAATGTGCTTGATGTCATGAAACGCGTAAGACATGGCTCTTTGAAAAGTTTCCCTGACGTTCTTGAGCCCAAAAGGTAATTTTCAATAAGCAAATGTCCCCCATGGACAAATGAAAGCCATTTTTGGTTGATCAGCAAGTAGAATATTTACTTGATTGTATCCAGAAAAACCATCTATGAAGGAGAATATTTCGCTGCCGGCACAATCATCAATGATTTGATCGATATAGGGAGTTGGGTAATTGTCTTTTCGACAAGCTCGATTAATATCCCTATAATCGATACATATTCTTATTGTCCCTTTCTTTTTGTTAACAGAAACAATATTCGATACCCAATCCATTAACGGAATCGGATAAATGAAACTTGCTTTGAGTAATTTTCCAACTTCTACTTTAATAGTAGCAACTTTTCGTGGGTGGATCTGACGCAAACGTTGTCGGACGGGTTTAGCATCCGGGTAAGTTTTGATTTCATGAACAACAATTGCTGGGTCAATTCCTGGCATTTCCTCATATGACCAGGTAAACACGTCACAGAATTCTTGAAATAGGGCCTTATATGTTTGAATTTCATCTTCCGTACAAGAGGCACCTATATGAATGTTTTCAACAATTCTAGGCTTAACCGAAATATCAATAGGAATAGTTCAAGAAATGTTTCCGAAATTTAACTTAGAATTAGGATTTTTCATGGGATTCTGAGGTTCCTTGACATATTCAGTCATAAAAATAGATGGAAAATCATTTTCAAAGCGATCAATCTCAGGTAAAAACGAAGATCTATGATGAAGATCTTCCCATGGTAAATCATCGACACATAGGACTTCACGAATTTGCTCATCAGTGTGGACAAGTTCGGAAAACATTGTTGAGTCTGAGTTTGATATTGAAAGTGATTCTTCATGGACCACATTCATTAAGTCAATTTTGGTTGAAGAAGGGTCAGAAAATGACTGCACGGCCTGATACGCAATTTCATATGGACTCAAAGGCATAACATCACCAAATGAATCTATCTCAGATTCGGAAGGTACAATCTGAGGATCATCATAAACAATAGTGTCTAACGAAATCATATGAATGGTTGCAGTAGAAGATGATGTGTTGATAGGAGGAAAAGGAAAAGTTCCTAGTAAACCAGAATCTTTAACTAGTCCTACTCCAACATCCTTATACGGGATAGTTGTTTTGCCGACATGCTGAATACTTTTAGAAGAGGCTGGGTCAGATGAAAAGTAAGTCAGCTAGTCTATAGTTACGATCTTTCCATTATGAGGGAACTTTATAAGCCGAAAGACCGATGAAACGACAACTGTCATAACGTAAGACCAACTACGACCCAAGAGAAGGTTGTAATCTAGAGGGGCATCAACCACCTCCACATCTAGATTAATAGTTTTTCCTTCAACCCCTATAGGTAAACCTTGTATAATGCCAAAAGGATGAAACCCACGGCCATCAAAGGCCTTTAGAATCGTTGGGGATTGATTTAGCATAGGAGAACCAAGCGATCTCCAACACTGTATCAACATAATACACGTTGAGGCTCCGTCATCAATCACAGTACTATAACAAGGTCTGTTTTTGACTAACACTGGGATCTGGAAAGCCATTTGATGAGGTAAGCACGGTGTACTATTTTCTAGATCGAAAATTATAAGGTTCGAGTCCTGAACGTCAACAGCTCCTATAGCTGACAATAGGAATTTACGTTGTGCTGGACATGATTGCAGCACTTCCAAAGCCGACATTGCTGAAGGTGAAATAGTCAAATCTTCAACAATGTTATAGTTCTGAGCTACTCTCGCATGTGGATTGAAAGCTAACTTTCAAATTATACCCTTGGTGGGTGGTTTGACTACTAAGCCTGGGTTAGGTTTCTCGATCTATAGTGGATCGGAACCGGGAGTTCAAGTTGATGGGTTTGAATGAGAAGATTCTGCTTCCTTACCATCAACAGGACTTTTACTTCCATAATCATGCGATCAAGTCGCAATCCTAACATGGGACATCATCATTATGGATTCTTTAGAGGCATTTGAGGAAGAACCTATCATCTTACTGTCTTGACCAAGAAAAGGATCCTTCAAAACAGCAGGCATTTGGGAACCTTTGACGATTTTTGCAACCTCTGCACGATGGGGGCAGTGTCTTGTAAAATGCTCTTCATCACAAATGAGACAAGTATAATGAGGTTTATGTTTCTCATCAGTTGATTCCGTTTTTTCTGGTTTCTCTTTCGATTTTTTATCTGTTTTATTTTTCTTCTTCCCTTTCTTCTTACCGCCAGATTTTGATTTGGCTATAGATGACTCTACAACATGAATATCGGCGGAAATTTTCGCGGAAAAAACTCCTGTCGGGGAATCTGGTAAAGTTATGATAGGAGAAGAATTCTTAGAAGATTTCTTCTTACTTTTGGTATTGACCATACCAATCATACTATCAGTGGCATGACACCCTGAAGGAGATGCAGTTATTTGATTTTGTTTAGGAAGGTCGGGGATTTTCTCGTGTAACGTATCTGACTATGAATAAACTAAGTCAAGGTACTGAGCTTGAGCAATTACTTGCTCCTCAGTAACGACTCCTGCCTTAGCTACATCCTCAGTGATCTTCGGTAATAAATATTTTACAAACCATTCAGCTAAGATCTGATCCGGAATAAAGACCTTCACTAAACGCCGTTGACGTCTCCATTCATGAATGTGATCTGAAATGTAAGTGGACGTTGACTGCTTTAGTGAAGTTAATAGCTCCGTGCCATTGTCATATCTGACTGGTAACTGAAAATGAGTTAAAAATGAAGTAGCTAGCTGACTAAAGTTATAAAAAGTGGCTCACGGTAACTCAATGTACCACTTGGCCGCAAGACCAATTAGAGTGCACTGGAAAAGCCTTAAACGGATTGAATCATCTGAAATGGAGTTAGACGCACACCAGAGGTGATAAGTCGTCACATGGTTCGACGGGTCCTCTCCTGATTTTCCTTCAAACTTAGGAATATCACTAGGCAAATTATTCAGAGTTGGCGGCCAAAACGGAAGATAATTAATTGGATCGTTTGTAAGGCGTGAAAAGTCAGGCAAGTCCAAAGTTGCAATAAATGGTAACTGACGATTAGGGTCCCTGAAACCCTGGGTCATGAGACCAGCCCCAGGAGGAGGATATCCAGGATAACTAGGAATTGGAATTGCATTTGGGATATTATATCCTCCTGGAAAACCAGGATTAACCGGACCGTACTGGGGTTGTTGATGTTGTTGATATGTATATCTAGGGAATGGTAGATACTGATAAACTGGCTGCTGCACAGCAGGACCGAATTGGTACTGTCCCTGGTATGGTTGATAAGTAAATTGAGGTTGACATGTGACAACCGTACTTGAACCAGGTTGTTCTATAGGCATTTGAACCAAAGTCTGAATTATGGATCTAGACTGAGGTAAAGATGTCTGAGGAGTTGATACAGGAATAGTAGAAACCAAAGCTGTCGATACTCCAGAAGTAGGTGGGGTGGATTGAACAGATGTTGCAGCAGTTGCAGCAACCATTTGAGGCAGAGTACAAGGTGTACTAGGCCCAGACTGAGAAACTACAGAAGGTGCAGAAGTTTGAATAGTAGACTGGACAGGTTGCTGGGGTGAACTAGAAACCAAGGGTTGTCCAGATTGAAATGACAACTGCACATTCGGTTGCAAGATCTGTTGAGATTGAGATGGATCCCACACTAAATTCATTCTGGGGTACAGACCCATAACAGGTTGAGAATATTGAGGACCATAACTGGGTTGAGGGTAGGGTTGATAATTAAAAGGTACATTTCCAGCTCCTTGGACAAATGATTCACTGGAAGGTGGTTGGAATCCTTGGGTTGGGTACTGACCTTGAGGTTGATAACCTTGAGGCATGTACTGATACTGAGGTTGACCTTGAGGTACATATTGATACTGGGGTTGACCTTGAGGTACATACTGAGCCTGGGGTTGACCTTGACGAACGTACTGTCCCGTAGGTATGTACTGTCCTTGAGGTTGCCCCCCAGGTGGAAATTGAGGACTTTGAGGCTGCCCCCCAGGTGGTAATTGGCCACCTTGAGGTTGCGGATTAGGAATAGTACCTGACATCATAAGAATATATTCTACACTCAACGGCTTAGTTCCGTTATTACCAGTTAATAACCCTTGTTCAATAGGTTGAGGAGATGCTCCCGAAAAAGTACCAGTAAGTGACTGATACCCAGAGGGAACAGAACGACCGCCGTATAAAAAGGTTTCTAGAGATTGAGAAAACATGGACAACTGTCTTGACATATTTAATGGAGGATAATAACCCCTAGGTGTTGGGTGAAAAGGAATGCGAGGTTGTGAAAAACTTAGTCCCGGGTTTTCCAAAAAATTGGTCAATGAAAGATACCAAGCGTTGCTCCTAGGTTGACTGTAAAAGATTGATTCAGGCTCCCTAAGTTCTATAGTTGGTTGATTTTTAGGGACAGGGATACCTTCTTCCGGAGTAGCAAGTTCTTCAATAGCTATAAGTCCATAAGGAAGATTTTGGGTAATTACTCTTTCTACCCTGGGTGAACCAGGACCACTAGAAGTTGGAGAGGAAAATCCTGATGTTGGAGTAGCAGCAAATTCAGTTTCAGGTTTAGATATTTCAGGTTCCTCACCTAAATCACTAGTAGATGAAAAACTACCAATAATTTCGAAAAATGAATTAGATTGCGGATTATAATATGTTACTAAATCTTGATAATTAGGATGTACAACCAATGAAGACTCTCCTTCTTCAGGTGACCCAACTCAATTGTCTCTAGGAGTTACAAGGGCTCGTAGCCCTTCAAGCTGGCTCGGTGAAAACTCAGGAGGTTGGCCCCGAAGTCTATGGGACTTCCTTGGTAATTCAGCCACGATTAAATATTTTAACTACTTCACACGCAAACAAAAAAAAATCTCAATGAAAACCACCTAAAGCCTCTAAAGAACCAAACAATTTTGAATCACACGCCTAAAGAATCTAGGAGATCAAACCACACACAAACAGTAACTTTCCGTACTGAAAACACTAGTTGGTGATGAAATCCAACGTCGCAGAGTTCAATACAGAAATGGCGGCTGGAACAGTTACCCCGGCAACCTGCTTAATGTATAGACTGGCACAAGTTTCTCCACTAAACCATCTCGAGTGAAGAGAACCCCCCAGAAAATCCAAGTGAGTCTAGCCGACGTCTGCTCCAGGTATAGTGGGATCTTCCCTCCACCGTCACCTTAGGAAAGAATCCTATAGAATATGGTCCCTATGGTTACCAATGGAAACAAATATACCTGGGGGAAGAGTCTACGATCTGATACATACGCAGGGGCAGAGTAACAAGCTCAATCCCCTTGAAGGCTCCTTGACATAATCCAAGGTTTACCAACAAGTGACCCCAGGCTCCTCGACAATGGTTAATACAAGGTTTACCGTTTTTAATACGTGAATATCTTCTATTGTTCCCAATGAGGAAAGATTGATTCCCACAATGGTTTAGATATGATCTCGTGCTTCTCCTTTAAGAGGAGCTTTCCCAGAGCATAGATGTAACAATTGGATTTTATCTCCTACTGCAAGATACAGCTACTTGTTTGTTTTACTATCTTGGAGAGTTAATTACTCCCTACTCCAAGATACTAGCCTAAGCTATGTTGGTGATATAGAACCCTAGAAATAAAAAGATTACTAGATAGATTTTACTTTAAGCGTTATTTTTATTGGTTTTTCCTTAAGTCAAGAGGTGCGGAGATGAAACTTATGGTATGAAGACTCGACTCCAAATCACTAAAAAATGCACTTAAGATGATAAGCAATCTTTTCCCTTCAATGAATTTCTAGCTAGGAAAGAGATGAGAATGCAAATGCTTGTAAAAACAAATCTTTCCTTAACAAACAAATCAAAGAAAGAGCTTTTTGTCTTTTCCAATACACTAAAAAACAAGACAACTAGTTATGCTGACAAAAATTTCCCTTTTCTTTCAAACACTCAAATACTACAAAAACAAACTTTTTCAAAAGAGATTCTTATTATTCTTATAAAACACTCAAAACTATGGAAAAATCTAATCTTGAGATCTATAAATTCCAAAAACTATTTGAAGTAAAAGCTTACAAGATTTCTTTTGAAGGATGTTTTACTTAGCTATAAGCAAACTAAGGACTAATTTGTCCAGAATCACAAATCAGTCAAGAAACAACCAATTTTTTTTTTCTTTTCTAAAAATGAAATCCAAAACTTTTAATCATAAGTCCTTTCGAAGTTTCGCAAAGAGAAAAACCAAGATGGATTCCTCAACAAAGGTAGATTTTGCAAACGGTCAGACTCATAAGAAGGCCAGTAAGAACCAAGGTGATTTGAGGCTTCTAAGGCTTCTAAGCTCTGAGCTACTACAAGATCAAAATGAAAATCAAGCCCGGTAACCAAAACTTCTAGGAATTTCACCTAAAACCCTAATGCCAATGGAATTAACCTAAAAAAGGTTTCTGAAAAGTCACGTGTAGATCTGGGCAGAGGATAAAAACACCTAAACAAATCCTAAGCTGACTGAAAGAGAAAATATTAAGTTTTTCAAAGTTTTGACAGGGTCCACAGGCCCGTAGTTCACACAGGTGGGGGACCACTCTGTGTGTAAAGAAAAAGTGTGAATAGGTCCGCACTGTGTTACGAGCAGAGGGTGCGGTCCTCTCCCAAAGTATTAAAAACAAAAAATAATTCAAGATCTACTAAACCTACCCAATTCCACACACAACAAGCCAAAAATAGAAACAAAAGCACAGTTTCTAAAGTCAAAGTAAAAGAAAATAAAAAAATTAAGTCCCCACTGGAGTAACCATTTTGTCAAATGGATGAGTCGTTCTTGCTGACAAGACCGACCTCCCTAGTATCTAATGATATCTAGCGACAAACAAACCAATCAAATTCTATCTTTCTCTAAATATGCAATTTATAAATAAAGGCAAAAAAGTGTTTTAGGCCTACCTTGGGTCCAATGCAAGTTTGTGGAAGCCACGCTCCGTTGATCCAAATGAGCTCCCTTGTAGAGAATCTGCAAACAAAAACAAGCACACAAATTAAATAGCACCTGAAAAGCCAATATAATAAAGCATACTTATCATGACGATCAAGGAATTCATGAAACAAATCACATAAGACAATTTGTTGAGAAAAATGAATCTGATCGTATTAACTTAAATCAAAGAAGAACTTTACAACCTATGCCTTGATGCTGTACAAGCTCCTCCCAGGGTCCATCAAGAAGTCTCCTCTACTTTGACAAGTTTCACTCTCTTCCCAATGAAGCCAAAAGATATGTGATCTCTCCTCTCAAGCTTAACTAGGAAGTCTCAATTCCAACAACATTTACCCTAAAAAATGTTCAGCTTCTAACCCCTCTAGCAACTAGCCCAATGCCTTAATTTATAGTGCAATGGAGGGAAGTTACTAGGTCCTCGTTCAAAGGGATAAAGCCCTCCTTCAAAGGGATAAGCTCCTCTCATCAAGGGATTAGCTCCTTCACTTTTGGGATGCATGAACCACCTAGGAGCGGACCATCCACATCAAGATTCCTTCTAGAATCATCTAGAATTAACCCAAAGTGAGTTTTTAAGAATAAACTTGCACCTTTTTGACTTTCACAGGGGTCCGCACCCACTCCTTTAGAGACAGAGTGGGCAGGTCTGCAGGTAACATGTAAAGGGGGTGTGGGACTGCGGGCAACAGTGAGAGAAAATGCGGAACCAGAGCTTTATTGATTTTTAAGGTCTTTCTCTCATTTTCAAAGCTTGACATGAAGAGCTGAGGTTTGACACTTGCTTAGGAGGACAATATGAATGATGATAGACCCATACTGACTGAAAATAGTCATGGTGAAAATATTTTGTGTAACATACCTCCTTATCGACCTCCAATGCCTTTTGATACTCAATTTCCATTCTTGGCCACACTAGAGTTACTAGATGTGTCTCGTCCTATGAATGATCCAATTCTTCATTCACCATACTGGCCTTTGGTTCCAACCAAGATCCTAAGCGATTTTCCTAAGTTCGATGGGAAAGCAAAAGAAGATCCTCAAGCCCAAGTGACGGCATATCACCTCTTGTGGTCTTCAAATTCTTACATTGACGATTCTATTCATCTTTGTCTTTTCCAAAAAACCCTCACAGGTTCTGCAGCCAAGTGATACATCGTGCTTCCTTGAAGTACTTACCATGACTTTAACTCTTTAGCCATGGCTTTCCTCACACATTTCCATTTGCCGATTCACTATGAAAATGGCACCTATTTTCTCACATTACTTAAGAAAGATACTACAACACACATCTCCGATCACATCCATGAATGGAGACATAGATGTTTCCTGATCAAATTCACAATTGTTGATCAATTGTTCAAAGAATGGTTCACTAAGTCATTCGTGGCTCCAATTGCTCGCGATATAGCTATGGGTGGGTGCGTCACTGAAGAAAAAGCCATTTATCGTGCCCAATACTTAGATCTATTTTACTCTCAGTCTAACACTTTATATGAGTTGTTACCTGATTCTCCGCGGCCATCATCTGATCCCATGACATCGAAGTTGCAGGCTACAACCCCTGTTGATGGATTCATTGGTTCAACGTCCTAGACCCCTACTAAATCTTCTTCAAAATAGAAGATAGTCTCAAACACTGTTTCCAATAGTTCCTATGAGAATCCACCTAGCCATGGTAAAACCTTAGAGGTCCACATTGTCCAGTCTATCACAGTGGAAAAATTATCGAAAGGTATGAAGAAAGGCAAAGGCAAGGGTAAATCCAGTGCCCAAAAATGGGGTCCTCCTAAGTATTATTCTGGTGATTCCTCATAATGGAAACCCAAGTATCCATGCCTCATTTGCAAGGAGGATCACTATACCAAGGATTGTCCCCGATGATAGGAAGTTAGTCATTTTCTCAAAGGGAGCCCAACTGTCCGAAAAGAGCCATTTCCATCTCAGTAGACCCAAATGGTAGACCAACCTCAATCACCTGCTTCCTCTGGATCTCAAGTGTTCATGAGGAGTATGCCTATTAATGTGGCTACTAGATCAAAATATTACCAAACTCCTGCTCCGATAGCCGAGAAAGAGAATGAGGCCACCCCTTCTTCTTCTTCCCCGAGTTCTAGCCCTCTTCATATTGAGCACCCTAACCCTGATTCCACTATACAACAACCCTATCAAGGTGTGCTAAGGAACTCCTCATACAATCCCAACACTTGAGCCGCTCAACACTATAATATTTTTGAGGACTTGGCTCAGGCACCGTCATCTATGTCGACCCTCGAGGTGCTCCAAAGCCACCCATCATAGAAAAAATCTTTACTGTCAGCTATTGGAGTTATTGATCCTATCTATTCCAATTTGATATGTTTTGTTCTAGAAAACCATGTTCTGTGCCTCCCTCATCAAATTGCATTTCTCATTCAGGTAATCATTAATGAGAATACCATTCATGAGATTGTCATCAATGAAGGTGATTCCATCTGCATCATGGTAATCACATGCTAGAAGGCCATTAGTTCTCCTTCTTTGAGCCAATCCCCAAACACTATGGAAGCTTTCGATGGGCACAATTTGTGACCCTTCGGCATCTTACCTAACCTTTCCATTACCCTAGAGGGCAAGAAAATACATGTCTAGGTAGAGATTGTTGATGATAATCTCGATTATAATATTCTACTCAGCTGAAGCTAGACCCATGCCATGCATGTTGTAACCTCATCCATATTCTACGTGATTCGTTTTTCCCATCAACAGAAGATTATCACTCTTGACCAGCTATCCGTCTTTTCCTCTTCCTCCTCGGATGGCAATGTTCCATACATCAAGAACACTAGTGCTCCCTATGAGAGTGTGGGGGCAGGTATTTTTAAATATTTTGCCTTGATGGGACTTTTTTGGATCTCGCCTCCTCATGTTACCTCTATTAACATCATCTAGATCAAATATGACCCTTAGGTCATACCTTCACTACATCTTATTGATACCTGGGGTGAGGTTATGCCACTTAGTCCCACCGAAATCAATTACATGGAGATTATTTTGGCCTCAAGTGTCGCATCCTATGATTCTCCTATTTCGAAGACCTCTCTCGATATGTATTCTCAATCCCCATGGATTGGCACTTTGGAATATCTTGATCCCTTAGCCGAGACTTTTCTTAGTAATGAAGGTATCATGGAAGTAATGTCTCTCAAGGAACCACCTTGGAATGATACTCATCATCATTCCTCATCCCTACCTCGCTCGTTAGTCACATCTACCAGTCTCGAAGAGTTATCTTCTCTGTTTCCTTCCCTCCCACTTCTGCCACTGATCATATCTCGTGAAGTATTGTTGGAAGGAAATTTGAGTAATATTACCCAAATTATGTTGATTAATATGTTTTTATGAAACCAGCTCAAGAAAATATAGAAAAGATAGATCAACGCCTTAGAATTCAGCCTCTTCGAGGGGGAAACCTCCTTTACATTACATAAATGAACAATTCGTTGATGATACAAATTACAAAACCTCCTTTATATATATAGGAGTCTAAGGAGTCACAATATAATCCAGCCGACCTAACAATAATAATATAAAGCCACAAAAATAACAATAGAGGGATTCTGTGGGGCACAAAAATAACAACATGGGGGTAATAAGGGCACAACAATATAAATAAGAGGTATAACTACAATAGTAATGGGGTAATCACTAGTATTATAGGGACCCAACATGCCCCTCTCCTTCAAAAAAGTGTTGTCCTCAACGCTTGAGTAGTTCTGGATACTTCTGCATAAAATTCTCATCCTCCCATGTGGAATCTTCAGTGGATAAGTTCTTCCACTTGATAAGATACTCTGAAATTGCTCGATTTCGTAGCTGTCAAGTTCTTGTTTGTGTGACTGCTTCCGGTTCCAATATAATTTTTCCTTCCTCATCAAGTTCTGGCAATATTGTTTGCACTGGGAGCTTGTCACCTATAACCTTCTTTAAACATGAAACATGGAAAACTGGGTGCAATCAAGAAGCTGTAGGAAGCTCCAATTTGTATGCCATAGTACCAATCTTTTGCAACACCTTGTACAGACCATAATACTTTGGTGATAATTTATTATCCTTCTTAGCTTTCTTTAGGGACATTTTCTTATATGGTTGTAGCCATAGGAATACCCAATCACCTACATCAAAACTTCTTTCACTACGATGTTGATCTGCCTGTTGTTTCATTCTATTTTGTGCCAACACGAGGTTATCCTTTAAGAGTTGGAGGACTTGTTGTTGATATTCGATGTGATGTTCCACTGCCTGAACCTTAGAATTTTCTCTTAAATATGATGTGATGGATGGTGGATGATACCCATAAAGTGCCATAAACGAGGTCATTTTTGTTGCTGTATGGAAGGAAGTGTTATACCACCATTCAGCCAGAGGCAACCATTTGACCCATTGTGTCTGTTTATCAGATACAAAGCAACGAAGATATCCTTCCAAACATTTGTTTAATATCTCAGTTTTCCCATCAGATTGAGGATGATAAGATGAGCTATGAGCTAACTGAGTACCAAGACAAGAAAATAATTCTGTCCAAAAATTTCCAGTGAAAATGGGATCTCTGTCACTTACAATAATCTTTGGGTTTCCATGTAGCTTTTGAATTGTTTCCATAAATGCAGTAGAAACTGTACTGGCTTTAAATGGATGTGATAATGCACAAGAATGTGCATACTTGGTGAGTCTGTCAACTAACACAATGATGACACTCTTTCCCTCAGACTTGGGTAAACCTGTGATAAAATCCATTGAAACCTCCTCCCAACTTGGCTTGGAATGGATAAAGGTTGTAATAGACCCGATGTCTTAATTGTTTCAACTTTATTTTGTTGGAAAACCAAACATTCCGCCACAAACTTTTGAATATATGATTTAAGGCCTTCCCAAAAAAATTCCTTCTTAACCCTGTGGTAAGTTTTTAAAAATCCCGAGTGCCCTCCTAAGGGAAAAGTGTGCAATTCCATAAGAATCTTTTGTTTTAGCTGGGAATTCTTACAGAGGTATAAGCGATCTTTGTACCATAATGAATCATTTTGCCAGCTAAATGTATCAGACGTACTGGAATCTTGTTGTAGCTTTCGAATAAGTGCCCACACTTCTTCATCATTCTTCCATTCCTCCCTTGCTTCGTTTATACAATCTGGTTGGATAATAAAAATGGTGCAAAACAATGCTTCCACATCCTCATCCTTTCTTGAGAGTGCATCTACCACCACATTTTGCTTCCCTTTTTTGTAGATGATTTCAAAGTCATAACCCAACATCTTTGTGACCCACTTTTGTTGCTCTTCAGAGGATAATCTTTGTTCTAAAAAGTATTTAAGGCTATCATGATCCGTTTTTACCTTGAAGTTTCTTCCCATTAGGTAGGGTCGCCATTTCTTAAGTGCATGGAGTATTGCCAACATTTCCTTCTCATAATAGCTTTGCTTAAAAACTTTCCCTTGATTGGACGACTTTCAAAAGCAATGGGTCTTTCATCTTGCATTAGAACACCACCAATTCCATTTCCTGAAGCATCACATTCCACAATAAATGTTTTTGTGAAGTCCGGTGTAGCTAAGACCGGTGCTTGGCACATTGCCTCTTTAAGATGTTCAAAGGCCTTTGTTGCTTCCGGAGTCCATGAAAATGCATCTTTCTTCAATAATGTTGTCAGAGGTGCTGCTATTCTCCCATAATTCTTAACAAACTTGTGATAATACCCTATCAACCCAAGAAATCCTCGCAGATGCTTTATGGATGTGGGGATTTTCCATTCCTTAATGGCTTTAATTTTGCTAGGGTCTACCTTAACTCCTTCATGAGATACAATATGACCCAAATATTCCACCTCCTGGACTCCAAAGAAACATTTGGATATTTTTGCATATAATTGTTTCTCCTCCAATAGTTGTAGCACGCTGTCAACATGTTCAACATGATCCTTCCAAGACTTGCTGTAGATTAGTATATCATCAAAAAATACTAACACAAATTTTCTAAGGAATGGTTTGAAAATTGAATTCATCAAACCTTGAAATGTTGAAGGTGCATTAGTAAGGCCAAAAGGCATGACCAAAAATTCATAATGACCCTCATGAGTTCTAAATGCCGTTTTCAGAATGTCTTCAATCTTCATTCTGATTTGATGATATCCCGAACGAAGATCCAACTTCGTGAAGTAAATTGATCCATGCAATTCACCTAGTAATTCATCAATGACAGGAATGGGGAACTTATCTTTAATAGTGAGATTGTTGAGCTCCCTATAATCCGGACACATGCGCCATGATCCATCCTTCTCATGCACCAATACTACTGGAGTAGAGAAAGAACTTTGACTTGGTTGAATTATACCAGCCTCTAGCATTTCTGCAACCATATGTTCAATTTCACTTTTTTGGACATAGGGATATCTGTACGGCCTGATGTTTGGAGGAACACTTCCTGGAATCAGATGAATAGCATGATCATGATCACACATAGGTGGGAGACCTTTGGGAGTCTCAAATACCTTGGAATGATTGTCCAAGACTTTTTGGAGATCTGAAGAAATAGATGATTCCGATGTGGAAACATCTAGCGAACATAATTGTGCAATTACACCTCTTTGCTCCTTTTTTAGAAGCTTTGTCATACCATTAGAGCTGATTATCTTTCCTGGTTTCCCTACAATACCCCTTAATTCAAATTCCTTTCCTTCCGTAGAAAATTTGATGAAAAGTTCTTGAAAATTAAAAGCTATTGTACCCAAGGATTGTAGCCATTGGACTCCTAGTACAACATCAGCACCTCCCATTGGAATGGAAAGCATTGGGCTAGTCAATACATATTCTCCCATGGATAGCTTGATATTATGGCACCTTCCAGAGCAATTTATTGTTCCTCCATTTGCAATCATCACTTGACACTCTGGTGCTAGATATAGGAAGCAATTCAATTCTTTTGCTACCCTACAATGAACAAAATTGTGGGTTCTTCCTGAATCAATCAACACTATTACCTTTTTCTTCTTGATTTGTCCTTCTATCTTGATGGTTTGAGGAGTGGTAATTCCCGCCAATGCATTACAAGATATGGTTGGATTTATTTGTTCTTCATCTAGGCTTTGTTCCTGGAGTATATCTTCTTCTTTTTACCTTTCTTGCTCCTTTTCTTCTTCCTCTTCACAATCTATGTAGAATAATTTCTTCTCAGCACACTTATGACCTTTAGTGTATTTTCTATCACAACTGTAACAAAGCCCTTTTGATCTTTTTTCTTCCAATTGTTGTGGTGTCAACCTTATAGGTTGTGGAAGACTAGGGGCAACAACACTTCCGTCTTTACAGTTGTGAGTGGTATGCTTCGTGGTTGCCATAATTTTGCTTTCCATTTTTCTTGCTAACCTGAATGCCTTCTCTAATGAATCAGGTTCCCAAAGGCGAACATAATGTTGGATATTATCCTTTAAAGACCCTATGAACACATCAGTCCTATGCTCCTCTGGAATATCTTTTACCCTTATGTTCAATTTTTGGAACTCCTCAATGTGCTCCATTACTGAACCATTTTGTTTGAGACTTATCAATTGGCTAAAAAAAGTGTTGCTTTTTGTATCTTCATAATGTGCTATCAATTCTTCCATAAAAATTTCCCAAGTGATAAATTTTTTACGAGATCAAAGCCATTGATACCATACAAACTGATTTGGTTCCAAATATACAGTTGCCATACGTACCTTTTGTGTGTTTTGCACATTATTGAGATCGAAGAACTGCTCCATCTGTAATATCCATGTGGCGGGATCCTTGCCATCAAACTTCCTCAGATCGATTTTTGGAATATGGCAGGTCTTCGATCCAACATTAGCGTCTATGGAATCATGATTAACATTACTTTTGTTCACATCATGAGTTTCCTTTACAACCTTTTCACCATTAGTAAGTATTTCTTGTAGAAAATTTGTCAAATCTGTCTTCAAATCTGCCAAGTCTGTCTTCAAATCTGTCCTCAAATCTGTCTTCAAATCATCCATCTTAGCTTCCATGCCCTTTATCTTAGATTCCACGCCATTTATCTTAGATTCCACGCCACTTATCTTAGCTTCTGTTAGCTTTTGTGAGCGTGACATTTGTTGCACTTGTTCTTGTAATTTTGATATATCATGTAGCATTTCTTCCTCTTCTTCATGAGTCATGCTCGAGCTTTCAGGTTCCTTACTAGGTGTTTTCATTTTCTTTCCTCGGGGCATCAGTTATTGATAATAATGCTTTACTATGCCCTTTGAATTCCGTTAAACCAAGCTTACACAAAAATTTAAAAAAAAACTACACAACGTTTTTCACTTTATAGAAGCCTGATATTGAATTTGATGTATCTCTGTAATTTTGGATCATCTAGTTCTGAAATTGTGAACTGTAGTAGCCTTTAGTGTCCTCTTTCCAATGCGAACTGTAGTAACCTTTAGCGTCCTCTTTCCAATGCCACAAGTCTGACCCAAATTGGATTCTCCAAGGAAGAGTTATGTGAAATCTCCCACAGTGACTTGCTTTTAGACTAGTTCAGTAGAGCAAACTTGTACGACGTGCTATGAGTCACTGTTTCAACCTTTGAATCTGAAACACACATACAAGAAGCTACAGTCCGTCCTCTTTCTATACCTTCTTATGAAATTTCAATCTGATCCCTAGAGAGAAAGTTATGACGATTTTCCCCAGGTCACCTATTTTGAATGTAATTTAGGAGTCTGCAAAAAGACCAACTTCCTCAGATCATATCTCCGCAAATATTGCGCAAAAAGCTCGGAAATTTGGACCCAAGGTTCAACGCGATTTCTTCTCAAATGGGTTTTTTTTTTGACTTCTGAAATGTCACAGAAAAAAAATTATAGTGAAAATTCCACGATGACCTGTTTGGAGCAGCGAAACCCTAGAATCCAAAGCTCTGATACCAAATGTTATGAAACCAGCTCAAGAAAAGATATAAAAGATAGATCAACGCCTTAGAATTCAGCCTCTTCGAGGGGGAAACCTCCTTTACATTACATAAATGAACAATTCTTTGATGATACAAATGACAAAACCTCCTTTCTATATATAGGAGTCTAAGGAGTCACAATATAATCTAGCCGACCTAACAATAATAAGATAAAGCCACAAAAATAACAATAGAGGGATTCTATGGGGCACAGAAATAACAACATGGAGGTAATAGGGGCACAACAATATAAATAAGGGGTATAACTACAATAGTAATGGGGTAATCACTAGTATTATAGGGACCCAACATATTTTTATCAAGCTTGGTATCATTGAACATATCCATATTAGGGTAACTTGTTCTCCGGATGAAATCAAGACCTATACTTGTATGTTTCAAGAATTCTATGATGTGTTTGTGTGGTCATATGAGGAAATGACTGAAATTGATCCTAGCATTGTTCTGCGTGAAATACCAACTTATCCTCGTTCGAAGCCAATTTGCCAATGACTCCAGCTAGTGCACCCTAGGAAGGCTGCCACTATCAACAGTGAAGTTGAGAAACTTCTCCAGTTGGATTCATCTATCTGATCCCTCTTACATATTGGGTGTCAAATATTGTCCCAGTGACGAATAAACAAGGCATGATCCACGTTTGCATTGATTATCATGATCTTAATTATGCCTATCCTAAGGATAACTACCCTTCTCCATTCATTGATAAGGTCATTGACAAATTTGCTGAGAGCAATTTTTTTTCCTTTTATGGATAGTTTTTCTGGTTACAACTAGATTAACATTGCACTGGCCGATCAAGAAAAGACAACTTTTATTTGTCCATGGGGTACGTTCACATAAAAAAGCTCCATTTTATCCTCAAAAATGTTTGGGCTACATTTCAGCGGGCAATGCCTTATGCATTTCATGATATTCGCAACATCATCCATCCTTACTTGGATGACCTTTCCGCTCATTCTCGTAAGTGAGAAGATCACCCTGATCATCTTCGTTAGATTTTTCTTCACTATAGACACTCCAACATTCGGTTAAACCCTCATAAATGTGTTTTCTATGTTGAATCTGGACACCTCCTTGACTTTATCATTTCAAAGGATAGTATTCCCATTGATCCACTTAAAGTTGAGGCCATTTAAATTTACCCCCTCTATATTCATTGCACCAACTCTAAAAATTGCAAGGGCAAATTTTCTTCATTGTTTTATACCCAATTATGTTGGGCTAGCCATAGGATTTACCCAGTTGCTCAAACAAGGAATACCCTTTGCCTAGGATGAGGTTTCCCAAAAATATTTTAATGATCTCAAGGCCATCCTTGTAAATTCTCCTTTGCTACAACCCCCAAATTATCATCCAGATTACTTCCTTTACGTAGCTACAGCCCCTAGCACTATTGTTATGGTCTTTGTCCAAGATGACGATGAAGGCAATGAAAATGTTATCTAATACCTTAGTTGTAATCACCTGGACACCAAAATGCATTATGCCCATGTTGAGAAGTTGGCTTTGGCTACCGTCTAGGCTGTTCAACGCTTTCAGAACTACATCCTCTTACGCACTACTACTATGATTTCTAAATGCAACCCCATGACCTACATCCTGACTCATCAATTACTAGGGGGCAAGTATTCTAAATGGATTTTCATCATGAAAGAATTTGATTTGTTATTTACCACTTCCAAATCCAAGAAGTCACTAGTTTTTTCCAAGTTTATTTGTTCCCTTCCTTCTGCATCTCTCCCCACGGGTGCAGATGAACAACTTTTGGACGAGACACTTTTCTTGATAAGCACCCTTGATCCATGGTATGGTGATATCATCGTGTATCTCCATATGTCCATGTTCAGGTCTGCATTGACTAAGGATGATCACCGAAGGATTCAGCATCACTCGCAACCCTACAGTATTATTGGCGATACTTTATACCATGTCAGTGTCGATTAAGTTCTTCGTCGATGCCTTACTCTCTATGATAATGAGAGAGTTCTCAATGACTACCACTCTGGGGCATGTTGCGGTCATATGTCAAGCTATGCTATTGCTCAAAAAATCCTTCGCACTGGTTATTTTTGGCTGTCTGTTCTTAAGGACTGCATCCTTACTGTTCGCAAGTGCCATGAATGCCAAATTTACCAATGCAAGATGAGCGCCCCACCCGCTCACCTACACCCCATCATTACCATTGGTCATTTTTCCAAATGGGACATCAAATATATGACATGTAACCCTTGTTTGGCCTTGGGGCATGGTTATATTATTGTTGTTGTGGATTATTTCAATAAATGGGCCGAAGCGATCCCTACATACTCTACAGACGGTAAAATGACGACTCAATTCCTTTTTGACCATGTTATTTCCAAGTTCGGTGTACCTCAAGCCATTGTCATACACCATGGCTCCCATTTCAGAGATTACATGGTGGTTGACCTGGCTTCCATGCTAGGTTTGTGCCACAATGGTTCAAGCCCATATTATCCTCAGGCGAATGGCCAAGTTGAAGTTATGAACAAGGTTTTGGTTAGAATGCTTCAGCATACTATTAGGATGCACAATTCAAATTGGCATCTCATACTCTTTTCATCTCTATGGGCTTACCAAACCTTAACTAAACATGCAACTGGTTTCACACCATTCCAGCTTGTCTACGGTCTGGAAGAAACATTGTTGATTGAATGTGAGATTCCTTCACTCAAGATAGCTATCGAAATTCTCCCTGAAACGTCACCTCAGGAAGAGCACCTCTTATTTTTAGAATGGTTGGACGAGACTCATCATCTCATTGCTCTGGTTATCAAACCACAAAAGAAATGAGTCAAGCCCCATTTCAATCAGTCGGTCTCCCCCCATGTGTTCTCTGAGGGTGATTTGGTTTTACTATATGACCAAGCTAATGATAAGCTGGGGGCAGGCAAGTTCGAGCCCATGTGGCATGGGCCCCACATTGTAAAACATGTTTTGCAAAAAGGGGCCTATGAGCTTATTGATTATGAAGGCAATCCTTTAGACAAGACTTGAAATAGGCTTTACCTCAAGAAGTATTATGCTTAGGTCATCTTGCATTATTACTTGTGTACATTAGTGTGTCATTCATTTTTGTGTAGTGTGGTTTGGTGTGTTAGTTTTTAAACAACTTTCCTATTTACTATGATTTCCTTTCTTTGTAGATGTTTGTGACTCCCCACATTAGTTTCGCTGATGGTGCTTGTCGTAGTATCCGAAACCTATTATCCATGGCATGGCCTATTTATGACCCTCACAGTGAGTTGATTGATCTTCAAGGTATTTGTTTAGGCCGTAGAAATAACAACATTGTTGAATATAGTGTGTTCATCGAACTGTTGTCAAAAACCATTGCTCTTGACATTCGAAAATTGGTTGTCAACCTAGATTCACGGCTTGTCATCCTTCAACTCAACCAAAAATATTTCGTCAAAATCCCTCGGATATTGAGAATTTATCTCTGTATTTTTCTACTAGAAAGGCATTTTGATTACATTACATATCATCATATTCTAGACGCATGAATACATTGAAAAATGCATTAGCTTATTATGTGTTGGATAGACATTTACGAAACATGTGAAAGGATAAAACAAATCATTTGCACCATGGTAAGCAAGAAAACACACACACACACACACACACACACACACACACACACACACACACACACACACATATATGGATATGGATATGGTGATAACATTTGATACATCAAAACCCCAAAAAATAATATGGGTCTCCAAAATAACATCGACGGCTCAGAAGCCTCATATATCCATGGCATGCAGGCCTCAAAAATTTAAAATGTTGGACCTAGGAACTAATAAGCATGGTGATCATGGTAGCATGACACAGCTCGTGGAACATGGGTCAGCAATCAGTGGATCCAATTTGATACTCCCATCGTGTGTCTCTGGTATTGGTGAGGATTGTCTCCCACCTGAGCATACTTCGAGATACCACAGTCAACCCCTTAAGGTTCCTCATGATATCCTCCTCATTTTCACTCCCCTCCTGATAAGTAGCGACAACATCGAATTGGAGGTGACGTGCTTAATATATTTGGGACATCCTAGTAGCACGCTTTGGTCAAACATCTACATTAACAAAATGAAATATTATAAAAAAACATATATATATATATATATATATATATATATAATATATATATATATATATATATATATATATATATATATATATATATAAATAAAACAATTAAAAAATCACAAAAAAAAAATGATTTTTTACCTTCATCATCAAAATCATCTCCGTGAAATTCGGTGCATTGTATGTCTAGTCTTTCACGAAGATCGGCTGTCATCATAGCCATTAAAAGAAGGCGAGCTTGTAGGACATGTGCTAGCCCCTAGTGATCCTGGGCATCAAATGACTCCAGTAGGCCATCTACGGGTCACGTGGCATGGGAGGATATACCTCAGTCAACTGGTACTATAACAACGTCACCCATTCCAAGGAAAATGTCACTAGTATGGATCTGAAGCAAAATTGCTTCAGATCCCCGCCTTATCTTTTTTCAGCTAGCGCTTTATGTTGGTCTTCATGGCTTCCACCTAATTGAATATTGTCGGTGTTGTGTAGTTGATGGCATATAGGAATTTTGACTTTTTAGTCTCATGCACTACCTAGGACCCCGCCACTCTCTTGATAGTCAATAGTAGCACTCTTGGTGTTAGATCTCAGATGGTGGCAATCTCAATATTGCCACTGTTGGATTTGAGGGCTTCAGGGAAATGTTTGGGAAGAAGCATGGATATGATTGCCCCAATTGGTCATGGTCCGTATAAGCTTATTGGTTCCCCTATCTGGGACAGTCCTATGATGATATATGTTTGAAGTTTTTAACTCCAACTCCTAGTCATCAATGATGAATATTTCCCGATTTATGTCCCAGAGACTAATCAGGTATCGAAGAAGCTCAGGTTGGGCCTGCATCCCTGGTGTAAGAAATAACTTGAGGAGCCCATAGTCCCTCAAAGAGATCAGGAAATTTGGATCATTCAGTGCCTGAGTGTCCACATCCTCGTGCTCACGTTCTTTATAGTCTACCATTTTCAACCATTTGTTCATGTAAAAACCATATATTTAAGTCAATAATCATTTTTGTCCCATAAATTTCAAATTCCAACAGTGGTTTTTAGGGGAAATTGGGTTTTTCCCTACTCACGTCTCTGGCATACCAGTTTTAAAAATAGTTGTGGTGGCAGCATGATAGGTCATTTTAATTACCCTCAGTCGGCACGATTCCATGCTTGGAAGTCGCGCTAACCAAGGGTGAATTTTTTTGACAAAACCTCCGTCAAAAATCCAAAAAATGGTTAAAAACAAGAATAAATGGTATGAAAATGAAGCTTAGGGCTTCGGCTCTTACCTGTAACTGGTGGCTCGATCAATGACCTCCCAGATCTCTCCCTATCTGTTCCAGAAAAATTATGGAAAAAGTGAGTAAAAGGTATTTCACAACAAGGTAAAATAGTAAATCTTAAAAAATATTTACCTTTCCTCACTTTTAGTTAGTTTTTCATGAAATATTAGGTTTTTTAAATATTTTGACCTATTTTTCCTCAAGAATGGCATAATGCACTTTACCTTTTTGCACAGTGACAGGTGATGGATGTTTGATGATGATGTTGAGTCATGTTTCAGCTATTTTCTCGACTCATAAAACTCATATGAAAATATTGTTGAGTATTTTAACCTTTTGACTCGTAAAAGAAAATAAAATTGGGGGTTTGATTTCAAGCTCTTTTCTAACCCTTTAAAAATGAAAAGATAGTCGAGCCCTTGTCATTTCAAATTTGTTAACGGTTGGGAAATGTCATGTGCCCAGTATATGCTTACCCCTTTTCTGGGCTGGAATGCACTATTTATGAAAAAGGTACTCCTTGACTAAAATCATCAAGTGGTTCTCTCAAGTATCTTCTTCAACATTTTTGAGCTCGAGAGACACAAATGTACAAGAAGGGACCATGTAGAGTTTTCTTTTCCATGTCTTTTTCAAACTCTTTATACATGAAAAAGTTACCGAGTTTCACCTTTTCCGGACTCATTAAAACATACAACAACATCAGATTATTGAATTTTTGACCGGAGAACCCACAGTAATGGAATTTTTACACCAACGTTTCGAATCCCAAATGGGATCCATCATCAGGGTAAGAGAAAGATGATCCCATTTGGGATTCGAAACGTTGGTGTAAAAATTCCATTACTGTGGGTTCTCCGGTCAAAAATTCAAAAAGCTCAAACCACAGATCTCTGAAATCCAACATCAGATTAGTCACCATGACAAACATCAACTTCTCCTTCCTAGTGCTCGTTACACTTACTAGGTCAGATTTATCCGAAGGATGAACTTATAGTCCAAGCATGTGTTATCCCCTTGAAGCTTTCAATTAAAAAATAATTGGGGTACCTGCAAAAAGTGGTGGGGAAAAATTTGGAAATCTAATTAGTTGTGTCAGGAGCTCACTCTTGAACATGACACTTTCTGCTTCATGTTGGGTTGGGATATCCTCCTTTGTATCATTTACCTTCCTAGGTTAGGTCATTCATTTTTTCCTTCCATTTGATCTCTGTCACCTCATCATGACCACCAACCCTATGGTTCCAAACACTGCCAAACTTCTAGTTGTGTTAGCAATATGTTCAAGAGTTGTCCTTCTACAGTTACAGTTACCTCTGATTCTATGTATCATCCAAAATCATTTTGCATCCCTTTGCCTCATGTCAATGATGTGTGATACATTATGGCCCTCCTTTGACATGGTTTCTTCCTATCAAATTCAACTTATTATCTGAGAAGTTGACCAAGAGACTCCCTTCTAGTACCTTAGATATTGCATGCCCTAATCACAAGTTCTTCACACTCGACGACAAGTTCACATCATTGGTTTTCGATCAAGTGATTTCATGGGTGTTCAAATTCAGTTCCTTTATTCACATTCTGTAGATTGTGATAATAGTACCATGAGGACCATTGTCATTATTGGTGGTTTCTCTCACACTTGTTAACATTTTACATCGTTGACTGGTAATCAAGTGACTTTCTAGCATGTTTGATGTCAACACATCTATTCACATGTTAGAATTTGTACTTTTATTGGGTCATGTTGGAGCGCAAGACCCTGGGCTCAGATCACAAAAGTCTAGGTTGCTAAGTGATGTGACATGGATATGTTGATATACATGTCTCTTTCAGATGGATGGTTGCGACCATTCCATGAGTTATCATATGTGATCCTTCTCATTATTGGATGGTTGTAACCATACCTTGGTTTTGATATGGTACTCTTTATAGGATGGCTGTGCCCATGCCTAGATCCATTTACATGATCATTCTCTAGATGGTTGTGCCCATACCATGATTCAGTATCATTTGACAGAGTTTTTCAGTTATGTATATGTATTTGTACTTACTTGTAGGTTTTCCAATGACAAACTTTGGTTCCTCGCACTTATTCATAAAGCATTTCATCCCTCACTCTAGCTTGGCCTTCACACTTTAAGGGGCATATGTTACACAACATTTTATCACTGTCCCTATACTCCCCATTCCTTGATACTAGAGGACCTTTACAGTCAACCCCACATGCTTTCCCTTCCTTAAGAAAATCCCATTGTGTCCCTCTTCATGAGAAGAACAATTCCCTTTTGCACAATTTCCCCAAAATCTTCTGTTTTTCCCAGTTTACAAGACTGGAGCTAATGACCCTTGTCATCCTCGCACTGATATGAAGGGATTAACAATGTCCCTATCACCGACTAGAGTGATTGAGATTTGTTCTAGTCGCACTGATCCTCTTATGGAAACTTTTTTAATAAGGAGACGAAGCTTCCAGCTTTAGAAGCTTCGTAACGGATGTCTAGTAAATGGTTTGGCTGGATGGGGTCAAAGATGTTAGTTTGGGCTCCTTTCCCCTATAAGGATGGAACTACCTCAAGAGATAAGACCTTATTCCATGAGAAGAGTTTCCATCTTGCATCCATTCATGCTATATAAACCTCCATTTTTCCCAAGCACAAGCTAGTGTTAATGTTGGTGTGCTAGTGCTAATTAAGTTTGGGGTAAATAGCAAGCTAAACATAGTTGTAGCTCTCTAGTTGTGTGAATGAGAAGTATTATTTTGATTTAGTGTGAAGCCTAAAGGGAAGAGCCTTAAAACTATCATTGTTGAGGCCATCATGGAATTCTAAAGGAAGTGTGTGGGAATCTGGTTTTGTCAGAGGAGAACAACAATTTCAAGACAATAGTTGTAATCTCTTCTTAATTCAATATATATGAAAATATTGATTGATTTCATACATAATGTGTCATCTTACATGTTTATGGCTTAATGTTTCTTGACTTTTTAAGTAGGTTGAATTACAATTTTTCTATTATCACGGCTGTTGTTTGTTGTTGTTTACTTGTGTCAGGTGTTTGAAGAAGGAAACGAGAGATAGCTGTAGCGAGCAAGCAAGGACATCATAAAATGAGATAAGCATACGAAGAGGTAGGCCCTCTTAATTGGTTCTAACCTACTAAAATCTTTCATAGAATGTTTCGATTGTGGATAGACCCATTATCTAGCTATAGGAATTTTTTGTGTCCCCATTCATAATTTTACTTCACCACATGCCTACCACAGTGGTGACGAGGGATGAAGAATTAGGGTTCAATTCCGGAGAAGGAGCTTAAGAAATGGCTACCACATCCAAGGAAGGCAACAAGAACACAAATAACCCAATCCTGACATGGGGAGGTAGTGACAATAAATAATGATATTAGTCTCATTGAGTTTAGTAATTGGAATGAGTACAATCTAAATCCCTTAACGAGGAACCATTGGAGGGAAAGTCTAGTGCAATCAGTAATGGTAATTCTAGCTCCAAAAGCATATATTTAAATTTTTGTAGTTATAAAACTTGTAGTTGGATCTTGGGTCGTAAAGGCTGGTCTGCCTACTCAGTGTGCACCTGCCCTTTCATCCATTTTGTCGGTGGTATGCTCTTGGCCTTAATTGGTTGGGTCGCGGCTCTGCCATTGTTACCTTGAAATACTTAGATTGTTTAATGCAAGCTTATGCTTTGAATACATTAGAATGGAATAACATGATAGGAGTTTGATCATATTGTGTTGGCCTTCGGGATCAGAGTAATGATTAATAGGGACTTTTGGGGGCATTCATATTTCATTGTCAAAGCTGAAATTCTTAAGTTTATGAAATATGGACCAATGAGAAATCATTTTCCAGGGAAGTTTTCATTAATCAAGAATGAAAGTTGGGGGCTCGAAGACAATCAGATACCATCCTAATCTCAACCATAAATGATGCCAACCAGGGATTGGCAGATGTTTCTCTAAGGACTCCACCAACACCTTCTGAGAAATTAGAGTGTTTGGGTTCCAAGGGGGAGTATGGTTGCAAGGCTGAAACTTAAAGGAATTGATGGAAGGGCACCACCAGGAGTGGAGCCTACAACTTAATTTGACTCAACACAGGTAAACTTACCAGGTGCAGACATATTAAGGGTTGAAAGATTGAGATCTCGTCCTTGATTCTATGGGTGGTGGTGCATGGCCGTTCTTAACTAGTGGAGCGACTTGTCTAGTTAATTCTGATAATAAAAGAGACCTCAACCTGCTAACTAGATACACGGAGGTCCCCCTTCATGGCCAGCTTCTTAGAGGGACTATGGCCATTTAGGCCATGGAAGTTTGAGGCAATAACAAGTATGTGATTCCCTTAGATGTTTTGGGCTGCACATGTGCTATAACGATGTAGCTAATGCATTTTTCTTCAAATTTTGAGAGGATTGGGAAATATTCTCAAACTACATCGTGATGGGGATAGAACATTGCAATTATTGGTCTTCAATGAGGAATTCCTAGTAAGCGTGTGTCATGAACTCATGTTGACTATGTCCCTGCACGTTTTACACACCACTTGTCGCAGCTACTTATTGAATGATCTGGTGAAGTGTTCGGATTGCGTCGACAATGGTGGTTCGCCACTATCGATGTTGTGAGAAGTTCATTGAACCTTATCATTTATAGGAAGGATAAGTCATAACAAGGTTACCATAGGTGAACCTGTGGTGGGATCATTGATAGCAGGGGTTTTCTTTTTTGGTTCGGGTTGGGTGGGTTTCGATTGCAATGTGGGCTCGTGTGGTGTGTCTCTAGGGGAGAGGGTTTGGTGTTTGGAGGGAACATTGTTTGTTTATTTTCTTGAGGTCACGCTTGTTTTTTCATGTGTGATTTCAAACCATGCTTGTGCTTGTCCCACCCATCGTTTGTTTTTCTTCCCCCCAATGTGTTTCTGTAGGGTTTTCAGAAGCCTTTTTCTTAAGAGTGCTATACGATGATCTGTTCGGCGGGGCATGGTTGCTGCAGTTGAGGTGCTTGGGCAAGACGATGGATAAATTTAGACTCATTCATAGTGGTGGTGCTTGATATTTTATTTTTTGGAAGGCATGGGCCAAGGTTGTGGGCCTCCATAGTGAGTTCTCTCGAAAAGGTGACAGTGGTTTATTGTGTTTCCTGGATGAGCACTTTTGTTGGTGGTTGGGTCAAGAGAGTGATTGCATGCATGCCTGGTACCTTAAACATTCCATGAGGGGAAATTTTCAGGGTGGGGTCAATATCAAATGGATGAAGTGCAGCTCAACCCATTGGGTTGGACACCATAGTCCTCTCGACCATTCCTCGATATGCCCTCATGGAAGGGCTGGGTGTCCAGGTAATGAAAAACACCTCCCTAGGTCTAAGCTCCACCAAGATCATAATTTTACCCACCAATTGGAATGAGCTGGAATTCTCATCTCATGCATTTTTCGCTAAGGGAATTACTCATCCTCTCATGAGCCACTCCCCTTCTAAGGAAAAAAGGTAGTGGGTTGTGTCTTTGTTTCTTTGTGGGTTTTGTGTGTAGCTTGGTCATTTCTTGGTTTTGTCATGTGCACTTTGCAGACATCCCTCTCTTTAGTGCCCTTGCACCATCAATGTATTTGCGGCCCGTGGATTTCTCTAGCATTGAGTGTTAGCCCGTGACAACTCCTCTTTGGAGTTTTATTCTTGACCCCCCTTGACTTTCTCACTAGAAAGGTTGTTGGGTGTTTTGTACACCAAGGGGTGCAATAGTAGTGTGGGTTTTCTACTAGCGTGTTTGTCATTTGAAGCCTTGTGTCAGGTTGGGGGGTTATTTACCTCTCAATAATGTGCTCCAGACACTGGTCTCATCGCAGCCCTCATATTTTCTAGAGGTCAAGTTTAGGTTGTGATTTATTTTCTTGGTTGTTTGATTATTGTTTGTTATGTTTTAAGCTAGAAAGGGTGTTGTGCCATAATGCATGTGGGAGAGTGTGATGTGGGATGATTCGATTGGGTGCCTATTTTCCTTCTTTTTAGTTAGGAAACATCTCCTCGGCATGATGTCGAGCCTTTCTCCTTTCTTTGGATTTTTGTTTCTTTGGTGTTATTTTCTTCCCTTCTTCCTTTTCCCCCTAGCTTTATGGAGAAAATATGGGATTGTTGTGGATTGGTGTTTAGGAAGGACAAAAGGCCATGCGAGTTCCTGGGGTGGCCACCCTAGTCCTTACCGATCATTGTCCCTTGCAGTTTCACCATATTTGCGAAGGCACAGGGTTTGGGAAGCTTGTTCTCTATTTGAGCCTCCCCTTATGAGCTGGTAGCCACATTTGATATCTCTTTCATGTTGTTTTCTTCCCTTCTTCTTTTTGGCCCCTAGATTTAAGGAGAAAAGGTGGGATTGTTTGGTATTAGTTTTCTCGAAGGGCAAAAAGCAATGTAAGTTCCCAGGGTGTCCACCCTAGTCCTTCTCGATTGTCTTCCCCTATGGTTCCCCCCTTTTTGTGAAGGCACAGGGTTGGGGAAATTTGTTCTCTATTTGAGCCTCCCCTTGTGAGCTGGTAGCCACGTTTGATATCTCTTTCTCTCATGTTGTTTTCTTCCCTTCTTCCTTTTGGCCCCTAGCTTTATGAAGAAAAGGTGTAGTTGTTGTGGATTGGTGTTCAGGAAAGACAAAATGTAGTGCGAGCTCCCGGGGTGGCCACCATAGTCCTTCCCGATCATCGTCAACTTCAATTCCCCCCTTTTTACAAAGGCACGAGGCTTGGAAGTCTTGTACTTTGTTTGAGCCTCCCATTGTGAGCCGATAGTGTTATCGGGAAATCTAGTGTCCATGTAGAGCTGCTAGTCCCACTAAGACTGGTAGCTATCATAGAAACAAACAAAATAAAACTACTTTCATTTTCCTTTATGAGAAGTAGATAAGAGGGGGAATAAAGGAGACCAACCTCTGTCTTGCGCTTGGTTCCTTGCTTGATTCCTCTCCCTTCTTATAGATCTTTGCCACTCGCTTCCTCATCTACCCAGCTTCAAAGAGCACCTGTGGAATCAAAGCAGCATAACACTATCCAAGAACATAGATCTACTATGATAAACAATATAGGACCAGATATATATTGACCACACAAATGCATATATCATCAATCATACAAGAATGTGGAGGAAAACTTGAATAGATTTATTAATATCAAGAATAGCAAAGAGGATTACAACCAATTTTTCTGACCCAGCATCATCCTCTCAGCAAGAAATCCCTTCTTCACCTCGTGAAAAGCTTAGATCACCCAACACTATGATGTTACACCAAGAAACCGGCAGCACTTCCTCACAAGATACAAAATTCCAGCCTCTGGATCTCTGGGATGAGGGATCCATATACAGATGTTTGTAAGGAGGTGAGTCAACTTCTGATATTTGATTAGTTTCCTCTCTCTGATAGTTCTTGATTCTACTTGGAGATTGATGATCTCTTACTCATCCCTGGGCAAATGCAGAGAGGCAAGTGTCATAGGAGAAGTTTATGGAAGATTCCATGATCATCCACCTCGCAAATTGACTCTGCCATTTGTCCACTCTCGCCCATCGCACCCCATAGAAGGGCTTTTTAGTATGCATCGCACCTCCCGTGTGCATTTAGGTGGGATGCAGCGCACTTTGACCATGGAGTAGGTGAGATGGTCCAGTTTTGACCAGTTCTGAGTAGTTTTTCATGGAGAACTTCTAGGAGATGATGTAATCAGCTGACCTTGTTCTTTTAGGGAATGGAACAACACTTTTAGGGACTTATGAGCCCTCGGTTTATGGACATATTTGATTGGGGTTGCAGTGCCCAAAAATGTCTATAACAGTTGCCCCCTAAAGCATGAGGTTGTTAATATTTTGATGTCAGGTGAAATGCTTTATCATGAGGATCCGAAGTTTTTTCAAGCTGGAAGGCAATCTGTAATAAGATACAATATGATACATTATCTTCATAATATTTCATGATCTAGCTAAGGTGGGCATTTCCCATGCTCAGCTTTATAAATTCATTTTCATGTACATAAGACAGACAATCGTCTGTGTGCAGACTGATGATTCTGGTAGAGCCATCATCCCTTAGATTGGATGATTATCTGTGCAGGAATGATATACATTTAATGTCTTTATTTTCCTGAATATATATCACAGCCCAGATGGATGAAACTAGATCTGGGGTCTTCAATCTCATTCGATCTTCACTCAAAGTACAAGTCGATCCATGTGAGAGATGTTCTGGAGTCGAACATGGAAAGACATCGCCTGATTACCAGCCAGTGATGTAAGTTGTTAACAGGCGCGAGAGGAATCACCGATAATGATGATGACCCTCAAGGTACGATAGTACAATTCACATGGTGTGAAAAATGGACTTGGTGTCAAACACCATGCAAAATATTTCGGTCGAAGGTCATTGATGTAAACCTGTCGCCAGAAGTGAGAAACTTTCCATTAAGGCATGCAAGCTTCAAAGTACTGAAAGGGTTGTTCCTAGATCGACTTCTTGGATAATGAGCTGATGTCGACAAGAAGCGATTTGTCATAGGAGGGCCTTAATGAATCCCACATCTACGACACAGAATGGAGAAAATGATTTTAATGGAGGTGAAAATGATCTGATGATATAAGGTTCAGGGTGGCGGTCATGAAAGAATGGAGCTAAATGTATTGCAGTGGATGAGACACAGGTGAATTCTCTGAGCGGCTTCTCTTGAACATATCAGCAACGCTGACATGATGGATTGGTAGCGTTAACCCCAAATGTGAATGGTGTGATGGACCAATGGTGATATGACCAGTGAACGGAACAACCCAACCCGACTCGGATGCGGAGTGAAAGTGTCATGTTCAAGAGCGACTTGCTACCAATAAATTTTCTTCAAGTTTTCTTCCCAATTTTCCCCAGTCATTGTTGACGAGTACCTCTTTATTTTTGTCAAGCTTGAGCAGGATAACATATGCTTGTTCTATAATTTTCCCTTCGGGAAAACCCATCGCTATGTTCTAACGAGCCTAGCGATAGTGACACTCGTTCTTGTCGTTATGGATGAGGTTGTCGCTATTCGGTTTTAACGAGTTTAACGACAAAGATAACTTGGTCCTTTTCAATTTTAGAGAGTCTAAAAGGTATGTAAATAAAACTCCAACAATCCTTTTTCGTCATACAATCCCTTAAGTCCAAAAAAGTATAAAATAATACAAAAGGGATGAATTTTTGGTAATTTTAACGATCTGAATAAAGCAAGTGCTCGATCTTTTTGTGTAATAATCCCTCAGGTCGAAAAAGATTAAAATCTAAAGGAGGGATAGCACTTCCGGTCACTTTAACGAGCTGGAGAGGCCAATTGCTTGGCAATCTTTTCATATTTTACGAGTCATATGAAAATAGCTTAAAGGAGACTTGTTTTTCGAGGAACAAGTGATAAATTCGGGTAGCAGCTGATTCCAGGTAAGGTTTGGAATTTTCCAATCACGGCAGTGTCAGAAGGATGGTTAACATGATCACTCTTCGTAGCTATTCCTCAAAAAAGGTAAAAAATCAAATGGAGTGTTGAGGAGGTAAATCCCCTCTGCAGACAGAGGCGATCCCTACTAGCCCAGACCGAGTCTAGCAACAATCATACAATGCTACAGCACAAGTTCCTAATTGCAAATTAATAGACCAGTGATGAAGGCCTACCTAGATTCCAAAGCTAGTGCTTGTAGAAGAGGTGGTGCTACTCGCTCCTTTACTTCGGCAGATCACAATCCTCACGATCTCTGTGAATAGACACCTGCACATACAAGAAACGACGCAAACACAAACATAAAATCCAGCATATGCAACTATATATCAGTCAGAAAGGATATAACTCATCATCATCACAAATAACAATAAGAGTGGAACCATAACCAATAGTTGTTCATTAATAATCAATCAAAGAAGAATACAACCAAAGTTTTGACGCTAGATTCTCCTTTGGCGGGTCAACAACACATGTCTCGCAAAGCCTGTCGGGAATAAGGACAAGCTTCTCTCTCTTTGGATCTTGGACAATAATCTCCTTGCTTGGATTTTTCCTTAAGGGAATCAAGAAGGCTCTTGCAACATGAAGCTCTTGGGAATTTCGAATTCTGAAACTCTAGAAACTAAAAACTATCCAACTCTCTAACTATCCAACTCCAAAAACTAGCTTGCAAAGGAAATGGGAAAACTTTATAAATGGAGGAAGGGGAGTTGGGATCATCACCAATAATCATGGGATTGGCCATATCTTCAAGGAAGCTTCCAGGAGAGGTGGAAAACCACTTCCTCTCTATGGAAATCCATAGCCAACCCACCCAACTCAATATAGATTCAGTCCAGGAATTTGTTAGGATGAAGCTTCTGCTGTTTGTTTGTTAAAAAACACCACTAATTATGGTTGGCGCGGGTGCGACTCTGTGACAGAGCGCCAACTCGCGCACCCTATTTGGAGGATTTCCCCCATTGGCACGAGGGCTGCACTATGGAACCGCACCAATGGAAAAAGGGCTATTTTTAAGGTTTTTTAGTAGGAGATGTCTTCAGGGCAAAACAAAGCTCATGTTCAGAGGAATGCAATGCAAGTGTTTGGAGGCCATGTCTGTTCTCATAGGTCTCGGAATGAGTCGTCCAAGATGCGGGAGAGGGGTAGTAGGGACGGTGACAAATGTTTGTGTAACAAATTCCCCCTAAAGCATGAGGCCCGAGAGAGAGAGAGAGGGGTGAAATGCTTTACGAGATATCTCAAATACCTGATATATGTGGTATGGGTGCAGCCATCCATAGCAGAGTACACAATAATCTAGATCCAAGGTATGGGCGCAACCATCCAGTGAAGATCGATAAATAGAATCAGGCATGGTCGCAGCCATCTAGTGAATGAGTCATGTAATAATCATAATAATCCACAAAATCGCAGCCTGGACCTCAACAGACAAAATCCAGGGTCTTGCGCTCCATCTCGTCTCAAAGTACAAGTTACAAAGCAAGCAATATAAGGAGTCGAAGTTGAACATGCAGGAACATCGTCTGATTACCAGCCAATGGTGAAAGTTGTTAACGGACGTGAGAGGTACCACCAATAATGACAATGGCCCTCAAGTTACTATAGGTACAGTCTACGACGTGCAAATCAGTGAGTTGGCATCGAAAACCAGTAGAATCATTCGATCAGAGGCAAATGATTAAAACCTCGCGTCGAATGCGAAGAACCTGCCATTGAGGCATGCAGACTCCAAGGCACCAGAAGGGAGTCTCTAGATCAACTTCCTGGATAATGAGCTGAAGTCGACAAGAAGTGACCTTGATCGAAGGTGGGCCATAGTGTTTCCCACATCATCGACACGAGACAGAGGATGATGATTATGTGAGTTATCAGAGGGAGGTTGTTATTTCGCATAGGTCAACTTCTCTTGAACATATCGGCGGCACGACAGTGAACTTGGCAGTATTTGACATCAATCGATCAGAGGTTATGGCGAGAAGGCAAAGAGCAGATGAGGGGTCAAACAGGATCACCCAAACCCACGGAGGAAAGTGAAAAACGAGATTATGTCCCCACCCAGACACAAATGCAAACAAGTGCCATGTTCAAGAGCGACATACTGCCGACATGACAATGATTGTGGTTCCATTTTCCCCACCATTTCTGGCGAGTACCCCAGTTATTTTTATCAACAAGCTTGACGGGGATAGCATATGCTTGTAAAGCATCATTTTGACGGAATCCAATGTCATCAAGTGTTAACGAGTCTGACAGAGGAAGAAATCAACGACTTTTAATGTTTAGAGAGTTTGAAAAGACAGCAGAAAAGTAAACTCTAGGGGTGTCCTTTTTCGTAAAGTTGTGTCTCTCAAGCCTGAAAAAGTATAAAACAATGCTCGAAAGAACCGCCCGACCATTACGATCGAGGATTACTTTTCATGATTAGTGACTTCGACCTGAAAAAGTAAAAAAGCTACCGAAATCACGTCGTTTCGTAACCATTAACGAGCTTGAAATGACCGGGCTCGACGATCTTGTTGTCTTTACACAGTCGGAAAAGAGTTTAAAGACGACCGCCTCTCATTTACGTTTACCGAGTCGAGAGGAATAATTCAACATTCTTTTCATGTTTAGAGAGTCAGAAAAGAGTAGAAAGATGACTCCATAATGATTTTTCGTATATTTACCGAGTTTGAAAAAGTATAAAATACAACTCGTTTCACCGTCTAAGTCGCATAAAAACCTGTCGCTGCACAAAAACAAGTGTAAAATCCATTTTCGACAAAAATATATTAAAATATTCTCAAAAAATGACTTTTAAAAACCTATTTTGAGTTAAAAAGAAGAAGCCATAAATATGTCAAAATGGTAAAAATCAAATTTACTTTCTACTTTTACCTCATTGGAGAGCGACAGTAGTGCTTTCAGTGTGCGATCTTCGGGTGACGATTGCGACAAATCCGTGCGACCATTTGGAGTGTCGTCAGTTCCATGTAAGAGGCACCTTCTCATACTTCATTTTAGTCCATTTTTTAGTCATTTTTGCTTGCTCCATCGACCTCTGTGGAGGGAATTTGAAAAACTAGGGCTGCACCCATTGACGCGGGTATCGGGCACGGACCCGTGCCAATGGGACTTTTCACTCCAAAGGCTCGCGCCGATGGGCGCGACTATTTTAAAAACTGTCTCGCCAATGGCCAATCGTATTTGTTTTTCAAATTTCAACATTTTTAAACTGATTTCAATGCATTTTTAGGTTTACCAAAGATTTAATTAATATTTTTTGATCATGTGGACGCAGGGAAACGAACAAAATGGTAGTCCAATGGAAGGAAAGGGAGCATGACAGTGTGGACGAATTGGCCATAGCAGATGAAGGCTGCATGAAGCCCTTAGAAATTGCGGGCTAAAAAAATTCTTCCTCACGCGTTACCTACGAGCTCAACTGGAGCTCTTACAGCACTTGATCAATCTTTGGGACGAACACGAGCAAGTGTTCCATATACGAGATCAAGTGTTGGAAATGGATGTTTCTGACATCTATTTTATCACGGGGTTGTCAAGCAGAGGTTTGGTGCCCATACTAACAGGGAGCAGACCATCTGGCGAAAAGATGTGCGAGGTGATGGAATGGGTGTGCCTAGGGGCACAATTTGGATCCGGGAGTGCAAAGGTGGAAATTGCCACCATTCAGGATTTAACACTCAAAGCGGTGTTATTTACCATCACACGGGCTACAGCGGCACATGCACCCCACGAGGTAACAAAGAACCAACTCATATTGGCCATAGAGTGTCTGAATCTGACTATCTTTGATTGGGCGACAGTGGTGACTACCAACATGAAGTGACAGCTTACAAAAGGTAAGCGAGGCAAACTGCAGCAGTTTTGGTATGGTTCTATTCTGGGATCATTCATTCTGGAATGATTACCAATCTTCCAAGGCCAAGGGGCCGTCATAGCTGATCCAGTACCACGGGAGCCAAGAATGGCTCACTGGGCAGCATTGATGCCTAGAGGGGGAGGAGGCCAATAGATGTCCTGGAGGCCAGAGTTCTTTGGGTGGCTCCGTCGCTAGCTGATTTTGGTCGAGGATTGGCCATATGCAGGGACTGACTTCACAAGTGACCTAGATCTCCCACTGCCAGAGGGAGATGAGTGGGATGAGGAGTTGGGTATGATCTCTTTTTGATTTTATGCTTTATGATTTTTTATTGTTAATACATGCTTGTTCTAACAACAGTCATATGTGTATGCAGATGTTGGCCCAGAGAGACCAGCCGACATGTCCCCTATTTTGCGAAGAAACCAGCCTACAGCTGACCCTCAGGAAGAGGGTGCCAAGGGAGGGGAGCTGATCCAAAACCTTGAGGGAATTTCTCGGGGGATTCCGGATTATGCCCGGCTGGCGGATGTCCCACTAGCGTATTAGAGGCATACAGTGGGAGTGCCCAGTCGCATCCACTGTCTCTTGAGACGCCTAATGCGTGCGGTGACGTGCTATCATGAGCACCACAGGGATTAGACACCTAGGTTTATTTTTATGCATATTTTTTGAGAGACATGTCGTCTCTGGATGTATTTAAGATGAACATGTATATTTTTGATCTATGTGATGCACGTTGTGCAAACATTTCGACACACACACACACACACACACACACACACACATATATATATATATATATATACATATGCCTATTTTGGATGGATCTTTTACATGTGATGATGTTTTTATATGCCATGCAGATGTCTAACACAAATGTAATCTAATGTATCAGTTGCATAACAAACGACCCAATGCGAAATGCATTTAATCACATATTTTATTTTTACATAAGCTGAAAAGCACACATGACAACACATATGCAAACTATGCTTGGAAATGAATTTTATTTTTATGCAAGCTTAAAAGCACACACATGCAAACTATGCTTGAAAACAAGGGAGACGGGCATGCCCCCTAGCATGATGTCTCAATTCGAGGTACATGCCCCCCAAGCTTTAGTCCATTGAAAATGGAGTGAAGGTTGACAATATTGTGATCGCACTCGAATTGCATGAGCTCATGTTTCATTATTTTAATGAGGTTGACACACTTAAAAGAACTATCCTCATGACACCTAGTTTCATTTGTTAAGGAGCTTGACATAGGAAAGGAACTATGCTCCGACCAAACCTAGTTTCATTTTTTAAGGAGCTTGACATAGGAAAGTGAACTATGCTCCGACCAGACATAGTTTCATTTTTTAACATAGGAAAGGAACTATGCTCCGACCGAACCTAGTTTCATTTTTTAAGGAGCTTGACATAGGAAAGGAACTATGCTCTGAACGAACTTCATCATAATGAACAGGAAGTCGTTGCTTCCAAGAGTGTCACTCCCGGTGGAAGGAAAACGTCTTGGAAGTCAGGACCCAATTCCCCCAGGACACTATGCACGACGACATCATCATTGGATACATGCACGGGATAAGTAGCCACGTAGTTGACCTGTGGTGGGGCAGATACAACCGGTGGAGAAAAACCAGGAGGGGATGCGAGCTGCGTAGGAGGCACCAACGGACTAAAGAACGATAATTGATTGATAGTCATGATTCTTTCGTCGTGTGGAAAGAAAACCACATGGAAAAGTGAAGAGACAAGGGCCCCCATGGCATAAACATAGTCACATCCAAGGAGAAGACTGAAATCTAAAGCACCTTGGGTAACCTGTACATCTATATAGATGGTTTTGCCTCCCAAAGTAACACGAAACTTTGGGAGGATCCCTAACGGTTGACTGGTTGCTCCGTCAAATGCCAATAGATTTTGTGCGACCAGCACAAGCTGTGGGGAGCCCAAAGCTTGCCAAGTAGTGAAAGGCATAAGACTGACAGATGCACCCTCATCCAAGATAATGCCAGGTACTGCCTTATCATAGGCATGTACTGTAATCTGGAAAGGCACATGGGATGGAAGGCGGAATGTAGTCAAATGACTCCAGTCGAAGGAAACGACCGAACTACTTGGTGGGGGAATCGTATGATTGCCCCCCTGCGCTACAGGAGACGAAGAAAGACCCTCTTGATCAGCGAGGATAGGAGGGTCGTTCTTGGACTCAGGAGAATCTGACGAGATGAGAAGAACATGAGTAGTAGAATCATGATGCTCCTCCGAAATAGAGTAATCAGCAGGTGGTGAACCCAAGTCGACACTCTCTCCGACCAATGGTTGGTCTGGAGCAGGCTTGGCACAGCCAGGTTCGGAAGGAGGAGTACAAACAAGAGAAGAATCTAAGTTAATCTCATTGTCCACAGGGAGGGGGTTAGAAGAGAGCTTCTGATAACCAACAAGAAGTTGGGGTGAAGAAGCTATAATACTTTCCAAAATAGCG